>CM035438.1:149000342-149510342 GCA_020310875.1 Ceratopteris richardii | reverse complement strand
GTTTCATCCAGCGACCATGCTACATGGATACTTACATGCCTCATAGCTCGAGGGTAGCGATTGGCCAGTTGAGGGTCTCATCACACCGACTAGAGATTGAGACGGGTAGACCTGCAGACATTCCCAGAGAGCAGCGGATGTGCCGGGTATGAAGAGTAGAGATGGAGGATGAGGAGCACTTTGTATGCAGATCTAGCGCATATGATGACATCAGATGTAGTTACGAGACTCTATTTACAAGGCAGCCCACCCTCCGAGAGATCATGGACTCTAGAGACCAGCGACAGCTCAGGCGATTCATACTAGAGATACAGAGTCACAGAGATTCCCTATTCCGGCCTACTGTAGCAGCCCATATAGGAGGGAGACAGACTCAGCTCACTGACTTCTTTATTCTGCGACGTGCAACAACCCTCCCCCCCTCATCTCACACACCGAGAGGGGTGACTCTTCAGCAGGCTCAGACCCCTCGAGCTAGGAGACAACCCCGTGCTATAGGATATTGGGCCCCGAGACTTCACAGACACTAGATTGCGGAGATCCAGGCTCGTGACCATCGCGCCATGGAGGGGAGACGATCCAAGATGATGGCTGATCCCACTGCAGCCATCAGGGTGGCCCTGACTCCACCACCACCTATGTATCACATCCTACACCCGCCCACTAGCACAGGATGGAGCTAGTTAGTCGTTTCGAATGCACTCTCATGATTGTTGTACTACCCTTTTGCATATACACTATCATAGATATCACACTCCATACACCTCCCACTTTCATGGTATCTCCACATGCATACTACAGAGATCTGTATCAGCTTTACCACTTTTTCGATTGACACTTTTTCGATTGACAGAAGATTCAGCCATGTACATCGATTTGTCTCATAGGCCGAGTTCAGCCTCCTAATAGACGTAAAAACATTTTCGCTCTCTCTCTCTCTCTCTCTTTCTCTCTCTCTCTCTCTCTCTCTCTCTCTCTCTCTCTCTCTCTCTCTCTCTCTCTCTCTCTCTCTCTCTCTCTCTCTCTCTCTCTCTCTCTCTCTCTCTCTCTCTCTCTCTCTCTCTCTCTCTCTCTCTCTCTCTCTCTCTCTCTCTCTCTCATTCTACACTTCCCTTCCGAAGATATAAGATCTACTTTCCTACGCAGGAGGGTGATTTTGAGAGCACTTGATGGCCCCCCCATCTACCTTGACGATGATCTCACACCCATGCAGGTAGCACACCGTCGTGCATGCATGCCGAGAGTACATCAAGCTCGCAAAGAAGGAAAGAAGGCTTCATACAGAGATGGTCGTGTCATCATTGATGGCAAGGCCATCCCATAGGGATTCGCGGCCTGTGAGACACTCGAGGAGATACACCTTGCAGTTTGGAACTGCAATGGAGATCTATGGACACACCCAGAGAGATTGGAAGAGGTGCGCAAAGACAAAGACATCATTATGCTCACAGAGACACATGAGAGCCCGAACCGGGGCCTACCTCGTGTCCACGGTTTTCAGTGGGAGTCCACATACAGAGAGTGTACACGTCAGCACACCACCCGAGGATCAGGAGGAGTAGCCATACTCTTTAGAGATGGACTTCAGAGCAGGATACAGATAGTCGCACGTGATTCACAGGCCAGATATCTTTGGATTCGACTCCAGCTCTCGCAGGAGCGGATCATCTTCATAGCATTATGCTACTTTGCTCCTTCTAGCTCGCGTTTCGCTATCATAGATCGAGAGGAGGACTCACCATACACTTGCTTGTCAGAAGAGATTACAGAGTACTCTGCATTAGGGGAAGTCTTCCTTATGGGAGACTTCAATGCCAGGACAGGCAATGATCAGTGTGAGATATTTGACCCAGAAGACCCGGAGATACTACATACCATAGAGGATGAGTCTACAGCTCGAGCTTCAGCTGACCCTACACACACTCACTATGGCACTCACCTACTCAGACTAGGCTCTCGACATAATCTCGTTATCTACAACGGGATGACTCAGTGGCCTACCTCAGGAGGATTGACATGCATACCACACTCAGTCACAGATGGCGGGGGAAGTACAGTAGATTACGTCATGGGGTCCAGAGAGGCCATCCACCTACTTACCTCATTCACCATCCCACCCATACCCATTGGGGCCGATCACACATACCTCGCACTCTCCCTGAAGGGAGACACCCCTACACGCATACCCGCAGCACGCATCCCACACACCACCATCCACTTCACACACGAGCTAGCTCACATATATGCGGCTCGAGTCGAGCAGGGTCTTCTCTTACTTCATCCTGACACTCCACTATCCCTACTCACCTCTCAGATAGCATCCGTTCTTCAGACATCAGCCATCAGCTCCTTCCCACACACCATCCATTCTCGTCACACACCTCCTCCCGGGACTATGCCACAACATCGTTGGTATGATGAGGATTGCAGAGATCTTTACCGCCGACTACGAGCTCAGCGAGCATTGGGAGAGATCACAGAGAGAGAGGCCAAGGGACAGATGAAGACTCTCACACGTCGAAAGAGGCGAGCCTTTGAGGAGGCACAGGAGCTTGAGCTATACCATCTCTTTATGAGTATGGACAGTGCTGCAGCATGGCGCAGCCTACGAGAGCCACGCCCGACCACACCTATTGGAGACCCACACACATGGCATGATTATGCTCAGAGGTTATATGAGGTACCTAGGCAGCCTCCCATTCCCCAGCCACTTGAGCCTCGCCCTACTAGTTCTTCTCTCTTCACAGCAAAGATGGTTGAGAGGGCCATACGACGACTTCGACATGGACGTTCGACAGACCACGCAGGATTGAAGAGCGAGCATCTCATTATGCAGCCTCCACTATAGCCCCGTTGATTGCACATGTCTTCAACCGGGCTATAGGAGAGGGCTTCCCAGAGGAGTGGACTAGGCACACCATTGTGCCTATCCACAAATCTGGCGACACCCTGGATCCAGGGAACTACAGGACCATCATGATTGGCCACACCATGGCCAAACTATACGGTGCCATACTTGAGGCAGAGCTCAGTTCATATGCAGAGACTGAGGGGCTACGAGCACGAGGCCAGGCAAGTTTTCGACGAGCTTTCTCTACTATTGATCACATCTTCATTCTGCGCTGCCTCATTGATGGGGCAAGGGTGCGGAAGAAGAGGCTATATTGCTGCTTTGTGGACTTCCGCAAAGCTTTTGATACAGTGCCGCGAGAGAGGCTCTTCCAACGCCTCCAGAGCTTGGGAGTACCATCAGGGATGATTTGGGCCATCTATGCACTCTATGAGCAGGTGACTGGGAGGGTACGGTGTCCAGGAGGTATGTCTGAGGCCATTGCTAGCACCATCGGTGTTAAGCAAGGCTGCCCACTCTCTCCCACTCTATTTGGTCTCTACATTGACGAGATTGAGGACTACATTCTCCGAGCTGGAGGAGAGGGTGCAGACCTCGCAGGTACACATGTCCACATTTTATTATATGCCGATGACATTGTCTTGATTTCAGAGTCACCCGAGGGATTACAGCGCCACCTTGAGGCCCTGGATGAGTTTTGTACACAGAGGGGCTTGACAGTAAACCTTGGCAAGACCAAGGTCATGATCTTCCACACCTCCCCCATGGTGAGGAATGGAGCAGGATTCAGAGCTGGTGGTGGACAGATTGAGGTGGTCACTTCCTATGTCTATCTCGGAGTCACATTCACGAGCTTGCCTGGCCCCTTCAGCATGAGACAGGCAGCCACCGATAGACTCACACGTGGATATGCAGCTTTAGCCATGTTAGAACGGAGATGTCACCAAGCACACTTCCAGGAGCCCCGCACGAAGGGCTGGCTATTTGACACACTGGTCAGACCAGCTATGATGTATGCTGCGACGGTTTGGGCCCCAGGTCTCACAGTCACCCAGTGGAGTGCGATCGAGAGGCCACAGGTACGTATGATCTCGCGATTATTTCGTGGGAAACAGTCGGTGCCACATGACATCATCAGGGCAGAGCTAGCTGCACCACCCATGGCAGTAGAGGCACTATTCCAGACTATCTGCTTTATTCAGAGGATTAGGGACCTCCCTACAGATAGACTCACACACAGAGCTCTTGAGGCATCTATACAGATATCAGAGTTAGGATATGAGAGAGCTTGGTACACTCAGGTTAGAGTCTGGTTTGATAGTCATGCACTTGATATGGACATATTGCCGCCTTTTCAGTATGACCCAGACTCACCTCACATCCACCTCTCTCGTCGTGAGAGGAATGTTGTGCTCAGACAGGATCTCTGGCAGCTCTACATTAGTCAGACATGGCACACACCACACATGGGATCGAGACTATCGCACTATCGAGACCAGTTCATAGACATACTAGCTGACGGTTTCATCCAGCGACCACGCTACATGGATACTCACATGCCTCATAGCTTGAGGGTAGCGATTGGCCAGCTGAGAGTCTCATCACACCGACTCGAGATTGAGACGGGCAGAGCCGCAGACATTCCCAGAGAGGAGCGGATATGCAGAGTATGCAGAGTAGAGATGGAGGATGAGGAGCACTTTGTATGCAGATGTAGCGCATATGATGGCATCAGAGGCAGATACGAGACTCTGTTTGCAGGGCAGCCCACCCTCCGAGAGATCATGGACTCTAGAGACCAGCGACAGTTCGGGCGATTCTTACTAGAGATACAGAGTCACAGAGATTCCCTACTCCAGCCTACTGTAGCACTCCATACAGGAGGGAGACAGAGTCAGCTCACTGACTTCTTTATTCCACGAGTGCTGCAGCCCTCCCCCCCTCAGCCCACATACCGAGCGGGGTGACTCTTCAGCAGGCTCAGATATCTCGAGCTAGGAGACGACCCCGTGCTATAGGATATCGGGCCCCGAGACTTCACCGACACCAGATTGCGGAGATCCAGGCTTGTGACCATGGCACCATGGAGGAGAGACGATCCCAGATGATGGCCGATCCCGTTGCAGCCATCAGGGTGGCCCTGACTCCACCTCCACCTATGTATCACATATTACATCCCACCCACTAGCACAGGATGGAGCTAGTTAGTCGTTTTAGATGCATTCTCATGGTTGTTGTACTACCCTTTTGCATATAGACTATCATAGATATCGCACTCCATACACCCCCCACCACTTTCATGGGTATCCCCACATGCATACTACGGAGATCTATATCAGCTTAACCAGTTTCTTTTCAGCACTTTTATCTTTTCTGATTGACAGAAGATACACCCATGTACATCGATTTGTCTCATAGGCCGAGTTCGGCCTCCTAATAGACGTAAAAACACTTTCTTTCTCTCTCTCTCTCTCTCTCTCTCTCTCTCTCTCTCTCTCTCTCTCTCTCTCTCTCTCTCTCTCTCTCTCTCTCTCTCTCTCTCTCTCTCTCTCTCTCTCTCTCTCTCTCTCTCTCTCTCTCTCTCTCTCTCTCTCTCTCTCTCTCTCTCTCTCTCTCTCTCTCTCTCTCTCTCTCTCTCTCTCTCTCTCTCTCTCTCTCTCTCTCTCTCTCTCTCTCTCTCTCTCTCTCTCTCCCTCTTCCCACCACAGGGGGGCAGTGTGGTAGACTATGTTATCGAACCCCCTGCGGAGACACATCTCATCACCTCATTCACTATCCCACCCATACGGATTGGAGCTGATCACGCCTATCTTGCCCTATCCTTACGCGGCTCACCATGCATATCCCATCCCATCACCATACAGCCACATGCCCATACCACCATTCACTTTAGACATGAGCTAGCACATATCTATAGCTCCCATGTTCGAGAGCGCATCTACTCCCTTGATCCCTCTGCCTCATTGGACACCCTCACCGCCGACTTCTCCTCGATCCTCCACACATCCGCTACTCTCGGCTTCCCATACACCACCCACAGCACCGCACATTCGACACGGCTGGGGCATACACCCCAGAATAGATGGTACGATGACGTGTGTAGGGGACTATACCGACATCTTAGAGAAGAGAGTATCTTGGGATCCATCACAGAGAGGGAGGCACGACGACAGATGCGAGCCCTCACACGCCGCAAGCGGCTAGCTTTCGAGGAGCGACAAGAGGCTTAGTTGTTTGACCTTCTCATGAGTAGGGATTGTGCCACCGTGTGGAGGGCCCTACGTGAGCCACGCCCACCTACACCCATAGCAGATCCTCAGACTTGGCACGCCTACGACGAGAGGTTATATGACGTCCAAGGACAGCCACCATTGCCGATCCCTCCCACACCGCATCCTGTGACATCCACCCTATTCACGGAAGGCATGGTACGACAGGCCATCCATAGGCTACAGCATGGCCGTTCAGCGGACCACACGGGGCTACAGGGCGAGCACTTTATATACGTAGAAGATGTAGTTTCTCACCTGATCGCCCAGCTCTTCAACCGTGCTTTGGTTGAGGGATTACCTGACTCGTGGACTATGCATACCATTACGCCTATCCATAAGTCCGGCAATATGATGGACCCAGGGAACTACAGGACTATTATGATAGGCCATATCCTGGCCAAGATCTATGGGGCAGTACTAGAGGCAGAGCTCAGTACACACGCTCAGGGAGCTGGGATCAAAGCACCCCGCCACGGAGGCTTCCGCCCCACTTTCTCCACCATCGACCACATCTTCGTGCTTCGTTGCTTGATTGAGAGCGCGAAGGCGAGGAAGCAGAGACTATTCTGTTGCTTTGTGGATTTCCGCAAAGCCTTCGACATGGTCCCTCAAGAGAGACTACTACGGAGGCTCCAGGAGTTACAGCTACCATCAGACATGCTATGGGCCATCCATGCTTTGTATGCACGAGTCACAGGCCGCATACGCTGCCCCGGCGGCCTATTAGATAGCCTTGTTAGCACCATTGGTGTGAAACAAGGTTGCCCTCTCTCACCCACTCTCTTTGGTCTCTACATCGACGAGATCACGGAGTATATACAGCGAGAAGGAGGGCTAGGAGGAGACCTCGGAGGTACGCTAGTACACATCCTATTATATGCTCGTGACATTGTCTTGCTTTCAGAGTCACAGGAGGGGTTGCAATCACATTTACAGGCGCTCGATACCTTCTGCATGGAGAGAGGACTCACAGTGAACCTTGGCAAGACCAAGGCCATGATCTTCCATACCTCAAGGACAGTACGCCATCGCGCCTCTTTCACTGCAACAGGAGGACAGATAAAGGAGGTAGTGGACTCCTACATCTACCTAGGTGTCACCTTCTCGGGCAGCACAGGGGTATTCTCCATGGCACAGGAAGCGAGAGATAGATTGACATGAGGCTATGCGGCACTTGCAAGATTGGAGAGACGTTGATTTCAGACACATGTTCACGAGCCCCGGACTAAGGGGTGGCTCTTTGACACTCTAGTGACACCGGCATTGATGTACGCTACAGCAGTATGGGCAACAGGGATCACGGAGGCGATGTGGACGCGGATTGAAGGGCCCCATGTCACCATGATTTCACGCTTGCTGCACAGCAAGCCCTCCGTTCCACATGGCATTATACGAGCTGAGCATGGCACACCACCAATGCTATTGGAGGCCCTCTTCCAGTTTGTGACCTTTATTCTGAGAGTCAAAGAGCTCCCCACCAGCCGACTCACCAGGCTCGCATTTGAGAGCTCTAGAAATTTGGAAGAGACAGGGCATGAGAGAGTATGGTATGCACAGACCTACCAATGGTTAGCAGACCATGGCATGAGCATTATCGAATCTCTCCCCTTTTCAATATGACCTCTCTTTCCCCCACATTACCCTCTCTCGTTCGGAGAGGAATAGGATCATCTGTCAGGACCTACTACAGATACACGTCAGGGAGACATGGATAGCACCACGAGAGCCTCTTCCCACAAAGAGGCAACACTACAAAGAGCACTTCGTGACTGTGACAGCGGATGGTTTCATTCAGAGACCACGATACATGGATACATACATGGCACCAGCTGAGAGAGTGGCCATTGGGCACCTCAGAGTATCATCACACCAACTCGAGCTTGAGGTTGGGCGAGCGACACATACCCCGAGGGACGAGAGATTATGCAAGATATGCCGAGAGGAGCTTGAGGACAAGGAGCACTACACATGTAGATGCCAGGCATATGAGGACATCAGAGACCGCTACCCAAAGCTCTTCAGGGGGCCCAGAGAGATCAGGGCTTTATTGGGGACAGAGGACCAGTGCCCTCTAGGTCGTTTCCTAGCAGAGCTCCAGCACCGTCGTGCATCACTTCTCCAGCAGCAGATGGAGATACACCTGCCCCCCCCCCCCCCCGAGACTTATATTACAGATTTTTTCAGACGACTTTGACGACCCTGAGATGCTTCGTACCATAGAGGACATGCCTACACTCAGAGCCTCAACCGATACCACCACACCCACCTCATAAGGCCGACACCTACTCCAGATGGAAGAAGCACACCGTCTCATTATATATAATGGGATGGGCACCTGGCCCACCTCGAGCGGTCTCACCTGCATTCCACCCACGACACCACATGGGGGCAGTGTGGTAGACTATGTTATCGGACCCCCCGAGGCGACACATCTCATCACCTCATTCACTATCCCACCCTTACCGATTGGAGCTGCTCACGCATATCTTGCCCTATCCATTCGCGGCTCACCATGCATATCCCACCCCGTCAGCATACAGCCACGAGCCCATACCACCATTCACTTTAGACATGAGCTAGCACATATCTATAGCTCCCATGTTCGAGAGCGCATCTACTCCCTTGATCCCGCTGCCTCCTTGGACACCCTCACCGCCCACTTCTCCTCGATCCTCCATACATCTACTACTCTCAGCTTCCCATACACCACCCACAGCACTGCACATTCGACACGACTCGGGCATACACCCCAGAATAGATGGTACGATGAGGAGTGTAGGCGACTATACCGACATCTCAGAGCACAGAGTATCTTGGGATCCATCACAGAGAGGGAGGCACGACGACATATGGGAGCCCTCACACGCCGGAAGCGGCGAGCTTTCGAGCAGCGACAGGAGGCAGAGTTGATCGACCTTCTCATGAGTAGGGATTGTGCCACCGTGTGGAGGGCACTACGTGAGCCACACCCACCTACACCCATAGCAGATCCTCCGACTTGGCACACCTACGCCCAGAGGTTATATGACGTCCCAGGATAGCCACCATTGCCGACTCCTTCCACACCGCATCCTCTGATATCCACCCTCTTCACGGTAGGCATGGTACGACACGCCATCCATAGGCTACAGCATGGCCGTTCATCAGACCACACGGGGCTACAAGGAGAGCACTTTATATATGCAGCAGATGTAGTTTCCCACTTGATCGCCCGTCTCTTCAATCGTGCTTTGGTTGAGGGATTACCCAACTCATCGACTATGCATACCATTACACCTATCCATAAGTCCGGCGATATGATGGACCCAGGGAACTACAGGACTATTATGATAGGCCATATCCTAGCCAAGATCTATGGGGCAGTACTAGAGGCAGAGCTCAATACACAAGCTGAGGGAGCTGGGATCAGAGCACCCGGCGAGGAAGGCTTCCACCGCACTTTCTCCACCATCGACCACATCTTCGTGCTTCGTTGCTTGATTGAGAGCGCGAAGGTGAGGAAGCAAAGACTATACTGTTGCTTTGTGGATTTCTGCAAAGCCTTCGACATGGTCCGGAGAGAGAGACTACTACGGAGGCTCCAGGAGTTACAGCTACCATCAGATGTGCTATGGGCCATCCACGCTTTGTATGCACGAGTCACAGGCAGGCTGCGCTGCCCCGGTGGTCTATCAGACAGCCTTGTTAGCACCATTGGTGTCAAACAAGGTTTCACTCTCTCACCCACTCTCTTCGGTCTCTACATCGACGAGATCACGGAGTATATACAGGGAGCAGGGGGCGAGGAGGAGACCTTGGAGGTACGCCAGTACACATCCTATTATATGCTGATGACATTGTCCTGCTTTCAGAGTCACAGGAGGGGTTGCAGTCACATTTACAGGCGCTCGATACGTTTTGCATGGAGAGAGGACTCACAGTGAACCTTGGTAAGACCAAGGTCATGATCTTCCGTACCTCCATGAGAGTACGCCATCATGCCTCTTTCACGGCAGCTGGAGGACAAATAGAGGTAGTGGCCAGGCATATGAGGACATCAGAGACCGCTACCCATAGCTCTTCAGGGGGCCCAGAGAGATCTGGGCTTTATTGGGGACAGAGGACCAGCGCCCTCTAGGTCGTTTCCTAGTAGAGCTCCAGAACCGCCGTGCATCACTCCTCCAACAGCAGATGGAGATACACCTCCCCCCCCCCCCCCCCGACTTATATTACAGACTTTTTCAGACCCACAGCCACTCGGGGACCCAGCTCGATGCGGGGTGTCACATTACACAGAGCAGAGGAGCTTAGACGACAGCATCGACGACCGAGACCCCCAATCCGGAGAGCCCGTCCACATCACAGAGAGATTCAGGCGATTCACGCACGCCATGACATGGAGATACGGAGACGTCAGCAGCGCACCCCTATCGATTTGGATGCTCAGAGCATTTTGAGGATCGCCATGATGCCCTTGCCCACCGATGCATTATATCCTACACCCACTCCAGGCATTTAGTGGGTTGTGATACCATCGACCCTCCCCTCCCTATGCATATCATATTTGTATCTCACCCATTGAGCATATAGAGTGCATACCCATAGCACCCCACACCCTTGATGCGAGTTACTATCCACTCCTTTTATACCGGTTTGCAGTACTCACATTTTATTTTCCTTTTGGGATCACAATGGATTGGATCATACTGATGTATATGTTTTGTCTCATAGGCCGATTTTGGCCTCTAATAAACGTTAAAAAGTCTCTCTCTCTCTCTCTCTCTCTCTCTCTCTCTCTCTCTCTCTCTCTCTCTCTCTCTCTCTCTCTCTCTCTCTCTCTCTCTCTCTCTCTCTCTCTCTCTCTCTCTCTCTCTCTCTCTCTCTCTCTCTCTCTCTCTCTCTCACGATACATGGGTACATATATGGCACCAGCTGAGAGAGTGTCCATTGGGCAGCTCAGAGTATCATCACACCAGCACGAGATTGAGGTTGGGCGAGCCACACATACCCCGAGGGATGAGAGATTATGCAGGATATGTAGAGAGGAGGTGGAGGACGAGGAGCACTACACATGTAGATGCCAGGCATATGAGGACATCAGAGACCAATACCCACAGCTCTTCAGGGGGGCCAGAGAGATCAGGGCTTTATTGGGGACAGAGAACCAGCGCCCTCTAGGTAGTTTCCTAGTAGAGCTCGAGCACCGCCGTGCATCACTCCTCCAGCAGCAGATGGAGATACACCTTGCACCCCCCCTCAGACTTATATTACAGATTTTTTCAGACCCTCAGCCACTCCAGGACCCGGCTCGATGCGGGGTGTCACATTACACAGAGAGGAGCTTAGACGACAGCGTCGACGACCGAGACCCCAGTCCGGAGAGCCCGTCCACATCAGAGAGAGATTCAGGCGATTCACGCACGCCATGACATGGAGATATGGAGACGTCAGCAGCGCACCCCTATCGATTTGGACGTTCAGAGCATTTTGAGGATCACCATGATGCCTTACCCACTGATGCATTATATCCTACACCCACTCCAAGCATTTAGTGGGTTGTGATACCATCGAGCCTCCCCTTCCTATGCATATCATATTTGTATCTCACCCATTGAGCATATAGAGTGCATACCCATAGCACCCCACACCCTTGATGCCAGTTACTATCCATTCCTTTTTATACCCGTTTGTGGTACTCACACTTTATTTTCCTTTTGGGATCACAGTGGATTGGATCATACTGATGTATATGTTTTGTCTCATAGGCCGATTTTGGCCTCTAATAGAGGTTAAAAAGTCTTTCTTTCTCTCTCTCTCTCTCTCTCTCTCTCTCTCTCTCTCTCTCTCTCTCTCTCTCTCTCTCTCTCTCTCTCTCTCTCTCTCTCTCTCTCTCTCTCTCTCTCTCTCTCTCTCTCTCTCTCTCTCTCTCTCTCTCTCTCTCTCTCTCTCTCTCTCTCTCTCTCTCTCTCTCTCTCTCTCTCTCTCTCTCTCTCTCTCTCTCTCTCTCTCTCTCTCGCGTCAGAGGGCGTCAGATCCGCGCGTCAGAGGGCATCAGACCCGCGTGTCAGACCTGCTCTACCTGTGCGTCAGACCCGCGCGTCAGAACGCGTCAGACCCGCGCGTCAGAACGCGTCAGACCCGACGTCAGACCCCGCGTCAGAGAGAGAGAGAGAGAGAGAGAGAGAGGGGAGCAGCCCCCCTCTTTTTTCATCTCGAGGGGAGGGCGAGGGAGGGGACCCTCTCTTTGAGCTTTCCAGCACCCTTCTCCTCGCTCCCTTGTCTACAGCAACAACATGGAAGGAAGGAAAAGCTTTGCCTCTGCCTTGTTGCACCAGCCGCTCTCTATACCAGCCCCAGTCAACAAACCAACAGCATGGGAGTCTTACTTACTCCAAGAACTAAAGAAACTCCAAGGAGAAATGGCAGCAATGAAGCAGGAAATTAATAAGAAAGATTAACAAATAGCCAAATTGCAACAAAAGCTTGATGAAACACAAGGAAACAGCCAGCAAACAGGAGCTGAATCACCAAATAAAGTCGACTTGGCAACACAATTATCCGAGGTAAAACTATCCAGCTACATTTTTCAAAAGAAGTAACGTCTGTGGTAAAGGAGCAGGAATTGGTGGACAGCAACAAGAAAGTTATCAGGATTGGAGGCCTCCCCCTAGGATGGGACAGAGAGGACATCGCACCCGAGTTAAAAGATGACTACATCCTTGAAACAGAAGTACTAGAAGCACAACTAACCAAGGTGGTCCCCTTCATGAATCTAAGGTCTCAGGTCTTCATCACACCCAAAGGAACTCAGGCAAGGGTAAGCTATTTTGACATGTCAGATAAGATAGCTGTCATGAAGCAAGCAAAGTCACTACAAGGTACTAAAGTATGGATAGCAAATGAACTCACCCCACTCCAACTTAAAAATCGACCAGCAGAGTTAACTAAAGTCAGAGAAGCCAGGAAGAATGGAAAGTGGGCAGTATACAAAGGCGGTCAAGCTATTATCAAAGATTTCCATACCCATACCACATAGGAAGAAACAGCTATCTCCCTCATTTGTAATATATATTGATGTAATTTTGAAACTCTTATGAGTCATAAGAGTGCTTTGGAAGCCACATCCCCCCCCTTTTATTTTGATTTTTCCCTTTTATTATAGCCCCTTGAGGGCTTCCCCCCAAGTGGAATGTAATGTTTTGATGTACCTGATCGGTCCCATAGGTCGACTTCGGCCTCCCGTGGGCGTTAATATATCTTTCTCTCTCTCTCTCTCTCTCTCTCTCTCTCTCTCTCTCTCTCTCTCTCTCTCTCTCTCTCTCTCTCTCTCTCTCTCTCTCTCTCTCTCTCTCTCTCTCTCTCTCTCTCTCTCTCTCTCTCTCTCTCTCTCTCTCTCTCTCTCTCTCTCTCAGAGTATCATCACACCAGCTCGAGATTGAGATTGGGAGAGCCACACATACCCCCAGGGATGAGCGATTATGCAGGATATGTAGAGAGGAGGTGGAGGACGAGGAGCATTACACATGTAGATGCCAGGCATATGAGGACATCAGAGACCGCTACCCACAGCTCTTCAGGGGGCCTAGAGAGATCAGGGCTTTATTGGGGACAGAGGACCAGCGCCCTCTAGGTCGTTTCCTAGTAGAGCTCCAGCACCGTCGCGCATCACTCCTCCAGCAGCAGATGGAGATACACCTGACCCCCCCCCCCCTCAGACTTATATTACAGATTTTTTCAGACCCACATACACTCGAGGGCCAAGCTCGATGCGGGGTGTCACATTACACAGAGCAGAGGAGCTTAGACGACAGCGTCGACGACCGAGACCCCTTGTCCGGAGAGCTCGTCCACATCAGAGAGAGATTCAGGCGATTCACGCACGCCATGACATGGACATACAGAGACGTCAGCAGCGCACCCCTATCGATTTGGACGCCCAGAGCATTTTGAGGATCGCCATGATGCCTTACCCACCGATGCATTATATCCTACACCCACTCCAGGCATTTAGGGGGTTGTGATACCATCGAGCCTCCCCTCCCTATGCATATCATATTTGTATCTCACCCATTGAGCATATAGAGTGCATACCCATAGCACCCCACACCCTTGATACCAGCTACTATCCCTCCTTTTATACCCGTTTGCAGTACTCACACTTTATTTTCGTTTTGGATCACAGTGGATTGGATCATACTAGATTGGATCATACTGATGTATATGTTTTGTCTCATAGGCCGATTTTGGCCTCTAATAGACGTTAAAAAGTCTTTCTTTCTTTCTTTCTTTCTCTCTCTCTCTCTCTCTCTCTCTCTCTCTCTCTCTCTCTCTCTCTCTCTCTCTCTCTCTCTCTCTCTCTCTCTCTCTCTCTCTCTCTCTCTCTCTCTCTCTCTCTCTAGCTAGCTGCACCACCCATGGTAGTGGATGCACTATTCCAGACTATCTCCTTTATTCAGAGGGTGAGGGAGCTCCCTACAGAAAGACTCACACATAGAGCTTTTGAGGCATCTATACAGATATCAGAGTCGGGATATGAGAGAGCTTGGTACACTCAGGTTAGAGCATGGTTTGATAGTCATGGACTTGATATGGATAGGTTGCCGCCTTTTCAGTATGATCCAGACTCACCTCACATCCACCTCTCTCGTCATGAGAGGAATCTTGTGATCAGACAGGACCTTTGGCAGCTCTACATTAGTCAGACATGGCACACACCACACATGGGATCGAGACTATCGCACTATCGAGACCAGTTCTTGGACATACTAGTGGATGGTTTCATCCAGCGACCACGCTACATGGATACCTACATGCCTCATAGCTCGAGGGTGGCTATTGGCCAGTTGAGGGTCTCATCACACCGACTAGAGATTGAGATAGGCAGAGCCACAGACATTCCCCGAGAGGAGAGGCTATGCAGGATATGCAGAGTAGAGATGGAGGATGAGGAGCATTTTGTTTGCAGATGTAGCGCATATGATGACATTAGAGGCAGATACGAGACTCTGTTTACAGGGCAGCCCACCCTCCGAGAGATCATGGGCTCTAGAGATCAGCGACAGCTCGGGCGATTCTTACTAGAGATTCAGAGTCACAGAGATTCTCTCCTCGAGCCTACTGCAGCTTCCCAGACACGAGGGAGACAGAGTCAGCTCACTGACTTCTTCATTGCACGACGTGAAGCAGCCCTCCGCCCCTTAGCTCACACATCGAGAGGGGTGACTCTTCGGCAGGCTCAGACCTCTCGAGCTAGGAGACGACCCCGTGCTATAGGATATCGGGCCCTCAAACTTCACAGACACCAGATCGCAGACATCCAGGCTCGTGACCATCGCGCCATGGAGGAGAGACGATCCCGGATGATGGCAGATCCCGCTGTAGCCATCAGGGAGGCCTTGACTCCACCTCCACCCATGTACCACATCTTACACCCGCTCACTAGTACAGGATGGAGCTAGTTAGTCGTTCAGATGCATTATCATGCTTGTACTACCCTTTTGCATATAGGCTATAGATATAGCACTCCATTCACCGTCCCCCCCCCTCCCACTTTCATGGGTATCTCTACATGCATACTACAGAGATCTATATCAGCCTTGCCATCTTTTTTCAGTACTTTTATCTTTTCCGATTGACAGAAGATACACCCATGTACATTGATTTGTCTCATAGGCCGAGTTCGGCCTCCTAATAGACGTAAAAACACTTTCTTTCTTTCTTTCTTTCTTTCTTCTCTCTCTCTCTCTCTCTCTCTCTCTCTCTCTCTCTCTCTCTCTCTCTCTCTCTCTCTCTCTCTCTCTCTCTCTCTCTCTCTCTCTCTCTCTCTCTCTCTCTCTCTCTCTCTCTCTCTCTCTCTCTCTCTCTCTCTCTCTCTCTCTCTCTCTCTCTCTCTCTCTCTCTCTCTCTCTCTCTCTCTCTCTCTCTCTCTCTCTCTCTCTCTCTCTCTCTCTCTCTCTCTCTCTCTCCGCCCCCTCCCTCCCTCCCTCCCTCCCTCCCTCCCTCCCTCCCTACCTACCTACCTACCTACCTATATATATATATATATATATATATATATATATATATATATATATATATATATATATATATATATATATATATATATATATGTATGTGTGTGTATGAGATATACATGACGGTGTTCGTCCATGCTGCTGCTGTGCGACACCTAGGGTTTTGAATAGCTGCACCTAGGGTTTCGAACACCTGCACCTGCATTTTCACATACTTTCAGTTCAGTTCGGTTGTGGATTAGGATGCTCAGAGGTTCTTGGAGCAATTATTACCCACTCTGAGTAGATATCAGTTCATTTCTGCTGAGTTTTAGGGTTTCTTTCGGCAACAGGTACACAGATTTCGTTTAGGGTTTTAGGGCAGGGTATAGTAAGAGAGGTCGGCAACAGAATCATGCTATCTCAAGTACAGATAGGGTAATATGGCATTGTCTTCAAATGTTCAAGGCACTATGCTCGTATCGAATGATTCACATGATATTGATGTGGTGCCCCAAACCCCCTTGTATAATGATGTGGATGTGGATGTGGATGTGGATGTGGATGAAAATGTTCAAGGAGATTTGAGAGTTGATGTGGATCCTTCCTTGATTTGGGAATCAGCCTTAATGTTCCATGAGAGAGATCTGCTTTTATTTTTTATTGCTCGTATTCCCGTGGCAGTTAATGTGGTTTATGCCATCAATGCAAGTGTAGACAAAGAAGTGGTTGATAAAGTTTTCTACTCTGGGCGTGGTATGTTTGAGGTGATCTTTAATGACAATAGTGTCAAGTCCTAGTTTTTGGAACAGGAGTCAATTTTTTTATGTGGTTTAATGGCACATGTCTTTCTTTGGAAGCCGGTGAATGCAATGAAGGAGGAGCTCCTTTACAAATTCTTGTTCAGGTGGAGCTGGTTGACCTTCCATCCTTTTTGTGGAATAGTATCGGACATGTCCAGCAAATTGTGTCATTTCTGCACCGAATAAGAATAGGCTTTGTGTTATGTGGAATACTTCTATGCCTTTCCTAAAACACTTGATATCAATGTGCATAATGTGTGAAGAATTGTTATTTATCTAAAGTGGGAGCATATGGCTGGCTCATGTTTCCATTGTGGTAATTTAGGGCATTATTCCAAAAATTGCCCTACTCTTAAATCTAAAGGAGTAAATCTGATTCACACTTGTCCTTGTAGCAAAATTTTGGTTCTTGAAGAGCAAGTATTTGGAAGACAAAGGATCTTTCCAGATAATTTACCTACTCATAATGTGGAGGTTTCTAAGCCTCTGACAACCCAAGGTGTTAGCCGCAAGGGGAAAGAAATGGTGGTGGAGACGAAGACGCATCCTTCAACCCCTATTACCCCGGTTAAGCTCAATGTTTATAAGAGGTTGGAGGGAGAGGGTACAAGCAAAGATGCTCCGAGGAGAAGCGGAGATGAAGAAGGAAAGAGAGTTGTTGACAATGATGGGTTTACTCCACTCACATATAAAAAAGCTCTGCTTGGAGGGAAACGAAGTAAGTTTCAATCTCGCTATTCAGCTTCCCTTGCAAATGGGGCTAACTTAGCGCCTCAGTCCGATGACCATATGACATAATATTATGAAAATATGGACATTGTGTTGCAAGATTTGGCCCCGGCATCGGCTCACATGGATTCTACTCATACTGCTCCACCCGTCTCATGAAGCTAGCAACATGGAACATTCAAGGGCTAGGGAAGTTTGGAAAGTGGACAAGACTCTGGAGATGGATTATTAGACATAAGCTTGATTTGGTGGCAGTTCAAGTACATAAAAAGCATGATCATGCTGGAATGCTTCTTGATACAAAAGTCCAGGAATAAATACTCAGGTTGCCTTTTCATCATCAGGAAAGACATTCCCTTTAAGGTGTTATTTGATGACCCTCAAGGCATATTTCCTACTCTTCATCTTATGTTCAAAGTTGTGTCATATATCTTTATTAATGTATATGCTCCTAATTCTCCGATGGAAAGAGTTAAGACCTCGAGGAACATGCTACACGCTTCATGTATGGAAAGATGCTTGTATTCTAATATATACCAGAATGAATCCAGGTAAACCCCAAATTCACCCTCAAAGGAAAGTGCAACTACAAGCTCATGGTAGTCAACCACAATGACTATATAGCATATCAGCTCCACTATGCACAGTATCGACTCAATACTATGACATCCCCACTAAAGTCCTCAGTGCCCAATAGTGGGTATAGAGCTCGGAATGAATACATGCTCACACACACACCCCACAACGCACACACACCATGAGCATGAACTCACAAGAAGCTCTGTGGACTGAGTTTCTATCACTTCGGGAAGTGATGGGCAAACTCAGCCATAATGAAGCCTAGCACCAAATGCAAACAAAACATAGGAAAAATTACAGAAAAAGCATAGTTGATAGGGTATACACACCTAACAATTGGTCGCAACTCGGACGAAGAATCCACAAGTGAAAACAGCATGTCCGCTAATACGACAATCATATATACCAGAATGAATCGAGGTAAACCCCAAATTCACCCTCAAAGGAAAGTGCTTGTATTCTAATGTGTGGTGATTTTAACATGGTGGATGCGGATGTAGATTGCACAACCACTTCTTCCCTCATTTCTTCGCAGGAAAATACTATTTGGAGTGAAGTTTTGAATGTCCTGAATTGCAAAGACTTATGGGGATGCATGGGGAGGCATATACTTCGATATATGTTTCATTCCAGAATGCATAGAAAAGCTATGAGTAAGTTGGATAGATGTTAGTATTCTCATGCCTCTTTGTTAAATGTCACGTCCACAATGTGGATTGATGCTACGATGCTACTTTCTGATCATATTCCTCTCTTGAAAAAGCTTCATAGAATTCCTTTGAGGGTGAATCATTCTTGGCTCCAAACTTGTGTGTTTAAAGCTAGTGTTGAGAAACTTATTCACTAAGCACTCTCATTAAAGGCTTCGGCATGTATGAAATGGGAATTTCTTGTGGCATGCACACAAGATGTAATTAGGGATTGTGGAAAGTATTTCGCCAATATTTTAAGGGCAGCTAAAGATGAAGTTGAGCATACCGTTCTTCTAATGCTTGAAAAGGTGGATTCTGGGCAATTGCACTCAGAGACAGATTACACTCAGTTATGTCATGCTTATAAGTGTTTGCACTTAATTGAAAACAATGCTATTCAGTCTTCTAGAGTCCGAGCTAGATGTACAGAACTCAATGATCTTCATGCTAATTCCAAATGTTTTTCTGACTTTTGTGTGCTAAGCTTGCTCAGAGTACTATTTTACTCCTTTAAATTGAGGGGCAAACCCTTTGTGATGGGAATGCTATAGCTCATGCTTGCAGAGAACACTTCGGAAAGCTGTTTGTTGTCTCATGTACAACTATTGATGCATGGTTCACTTCGCTTCAGGATTCCCTTGCTTATACTCCATAGGTCATCGACATGCGAACGGTTGCTACCTATGAAAAGTATATAACTGAAAAGGAAGTTCTTATGGCTCTTCACTCTCTTAAGAATAGAAAAGTGCTAGGATTGGATGATCTAACCAAAGAGTTTGTGATGACATTTTGGCCCTCCCTTAAAACATTAATTGTGGACGTTTGCAATGAAATATGGAGTAGCCAAGGGGAAAATGAAACTCCTCAAGTTGGATGTCCCTAAGAGGATTGGAGACCGGAGATCCATTACAATAATGAATATTATTTATAAATTATTAGCCAAAATTTCCATTCTAAAGCTCAAACCGATTATCTGTAATGTGGTGCATCCCTCTCGGATTGGATTCATTCATTCATAAAAGATCGATTTATGATAACATTCTCTTGACCTAGATGATGATGGAGCGTGTTGTTACCTCATATTAGGAAGGGGTGGGTATGCAAGTTGACTTTGAGAAAGCTTTTGACTGTATACGATGGGATTTTATTGCGGTGGTTCTCAAGAAACTTGGTTTTGGGCTTAAATTATGTCGCTTGATCTATGTTTTAGCTCAGTGCTTCTCATATGGAGATTAATGGAAGGCTTTTTGCACCCTTTCTCATCAAACACTCTGTATCAAGGATGTCCACTGAGTCATCTCTTCTATGCATTAGCCTCCTCACCAACGTTTTATTTGTTAGAGGCTAAAACGAACTCGAATCATATTCATGGTGTCTCACTGTTTGGGACTCCTCGTATTGAGGTTGGATTTGCATATGACACTTTTATTTTTGCAAAAGCGGACGTGGTAAATATCCAAAACATTCTTGATTGCTTGGCTCCTTTTTCAGAGGCATCATCTCTCCGTATTAATATGGGAAAATCGGCACTTATCAATGTCTCAGCACAGCACTTTGTTGCCAAGGACCTAAAATTGACCAAGGCACTGTCTTTCGGCATTTGGGATATCCATTGGATATAAAGGTTTCCACTAAGGATAAAATACATTGGGTATTCTGTAAAATCAAGTCTAAAATGGAGTTGTGCGTGTGTCGCACTGGCCATTGCATGTCAGGATAAGGATACTGCAAGTATTTTTGCATCCTTACGTTATGTATTACTTGTTGCTATTGGATTGGAAGAAGTGCCATCTTCATGTCTTTGATTGCTTGATAAAGAACTTCTTGTGGAATAAAAAACATAGCCATGCATTGGTTGTTTCGGCTTGGAATTATGTGTGTAAGCACAAGTTCAAAGGTGGCCTTGGAATTTTGCATCTTCATTCTCACATAATGGCGAGACGGGTAGCTTTCATTATGCGTATTACCTCTTCATATAAATGTCTATGGACTGAATCTTTATGGAGGTTTTTGAAAAATGTTGCGGTGCATTATAAAGGAAATTAGAAATTCAATGTATGGAACAAGTTCATTTCTCATGCTCCATTGCATACTTCCTCGATTAGGTTTGATGTTCTACTCCAAAGCTTCATGCAGGTAGTATGCCTGTTAAAATGGAATGGAAGGCAACGTTTATGTAGGAAACTCTTTTGCATCGTTGTCTCCATAATGGTCATTTCTAATAGATCCACCCCTTGCCTACTCTTTAGGTGTTGCAGCACGATATTTTAATAGCAAGGGGATTGATTCTATTGCAAAGTGCTATGACTCCAAATGCGAACTTCTATCTTTTCCAGTTGTTCGTAGAACTTATGTAGTGGGACCAGCTTATTGATCCAAATGGATTCAAATAGTTCTCTTTCTACAGTAGTATCAAGTTCCCCTCTCCATTGATGCATCTCACCCTTGGCATTGGCTCTTAGTTAAACACACTAGATGGTGGATTGGTAAAGCCAGTACGTACTATCATTCACTTCTTGCTTTTGATGATATTGCTCTTCGGTGTAACCTCAGATGCAAGCTTAGGAAAACCTCCTCCTTGTGGCACACCGAATTTTCGGCCATTTGGGAACCATCCTTTTCCTTCAGGATGAAAATATTCATGTGAAGGATTTTGGTGGGTCATTTCACTCTAGGGGCTTTCCTCTCTAAACATGGGTTGCAAGGTGTCCATTGCCTGCATTGTGCTTCTCATGATGAAAACATGTGTCATGTATTTTGGTCATGCTCTGGCATTCAAAGATGGTGGAGTAATCTTTTTTTATTTCCTATCTGGGATAGGAGACCCTCTAAGTTCAGAGGCACCTTCCCATTGTTTGGCTCGGGCGATAAAGTCTTGGACGGGTCAGAAAAAGATGAATCTTCTTACTCCTATGGAATATTTGGATGCTTAGAAACAAATAATTATTCCTAAATAAGAGTTTTACTCCAAGCTTCTCATGGATTTTATGCAAAACCAGGTTGAGACTCAATATAGATGTTATGCCTGCTGAGGACCAATGGGCATTTGCATTGTTCTTGAAGGTTGTCTCACTCCTTCTCATGATCAGCTGTACATTGTATCTTCGTTGGCAATGTATTGTGCATGCTTCTTTTTTATGATTGGAGACTGTATCTAGGTCACATTTGCGTATCTGGAAATAGGTCATCACTGCAACATTTGTACAATTGAAGATAGGGTTTGTAGGTGGCATTTAATGGGGAAAAGGGAGAATTCTCTCCCTTCTCACATTCTTGTACATTATTCTTCTCTAATCGAATAGTGTGAGAATTCCCACCAAATGTGTGTGTGTGTGTGTGTGTGTGTGTGTGTGTGTGTGTGTGTGTGTGTGTGTACATACATACACACATACATACATATATATATACACATATACATATATATTGCTTGCAATCTAGAAAGAAGTTTCTCATGACCAAAACAGGCCCACAGGCAATAGTATAAAATTTCCGATGCATTTGCTTTCTCACTTGGGCTTAAAAGAAGCAATGCATATCATTCTCTTTATACTACGAAAGACAACAATGACAACCAAAGAATTTTGATTCTATATGCTGATCACATGCTTGTTGTGGAAAGAAAAAGATCAAATTCATTGCACTAGAAAACCATCTGAAATTGAAAACGTTTTCCTTTTGCCTTTTCTCATTTTTGAATGTGTATGTGTCTGTGTGTGTGTGTGTGAGAGAGAGCGAGAGAGAGAGAGAGAGAGAGAGAGAGAGAGAGAGAGAGAGAGAGAGAACCTCCAGCCCAAGAAGCCGTACACGCCTTAAACGAAGTGCCACTTTCTTTGATGCAGTCATGAAATCACTACTACAATGTATAGTAACCTCAGTAAGATCTTCCATGCCAGGGCTTCTTGATTGATATGTTGCTGCATTGCCATTTTGGACCAAACAATCGGTGCTATCTGATGTGGAACTCGCAGAAAGCTGCTCTGTAGAATTTGCTGCTGATGCTCTCCAAGGCCATGAAGGCTCCTGAATAGGCTGTCCAATCCTAATGCGCATCCTTTGTATTGTTTTATCTGCTTCGTGCACATCATCATTTTCTGAATAAACTTTTGGAGGAAACAATTCCATGCTAGCTGAGCACCTGTATAATATCTTCTTTAATTTACTATAGCAAAAACAGCAGGCATGCCATGCATCAGAAAATTATATGAAGCCTTAGTCCATCTTTGCCCAACCCATATCAACTACCTGGGCTTGTACCGTTTTTGTTGGGGAAAGGGGGGGATAAACCTTTTCTCCTGTAGAAAGGACTAGACTTTGCTATATCATAAATGTCCTTCAAACTAGGAGATTAATATATAGACAGTATTCCCTTAAGTTCAGCAAGTCCACCTAATTGAACAGATGCATCATTCATACTGAGGGTATTCTGATCGGCCGCATAACAGAGTTAGATAGATCCAGACATCCACAACTATCGAAGGCTACTCCAGCATAGACAGTGATTACATAGGAGAATTCAGACCATCTTGGCACACCATGAATGACTCTCTGCAAGGACCTTAGGAGACTCGGCATCGACCGATGCTCATTCCTCTCAGCTGTGGAGAACAATACCACATGAGATTGTATTATTATATATACATATGCACCTTCATAAGTTCAGAGTTATCCAACCTTAAGAACCCAAGATAGAGAACACAGACGCATAAGGGAACGAGGGGAAAAAAAAAACAACAGCAACAACAAACGCAAGAAGCTACACGAAAAACTAAACCAATAAAAGCCATGAAAAATACAAACAGGTAAGAAAACCAATACAAAATGAACCAGAATAAAAAATAATAAACAAAATTCAAAATTAAAAAAAAATATGAATACATCAAAAGTAATAATAACAATAATAATAACAACAAATACATAATTACATAAAATGAATATAAAAATTCAAATTTCAAACCAAAAAACAAAACAAAAACTGCATCTTCAACTTCTATGTCTATCCAAAACAAGATCCAAGAAGTATCGGAATTAAATTTTATCATGCATAGCTTGGTCCACTAGCTATGACATCCCCACTCACGTCATCAGTGCCCTAGAGTAGGTTCAGACTTTAATAAAGAGTCTTTCTAAATAAAGACATCTAAAAAAGTCAACTAGCTGAGTTTCTATCATTTCCAAAGAGAACGGCAAACTCAGCCATGATAAAGTATTGCACAAAGAACAAACCAATAATAAAAAATAATAATAAGCAAATAACAAAAAAGACAAAATAACAATAAATAAGTAAATAATAAACATCAAACCAAGAAATTGAGGAAAAATAAAATTAAATAATAATTATAAAAAACCCGAATATATATAGAAACAAAAATTAATAAAAAGAAAAAGAAAAAATATAAAAATATAAAAACTAAAAAATTTTAAAATTTCAAAAATAATAAAACATAAAAAATAAAATAAATAAATAGATAAATCAATTAATTATTAATAATAATAAACATACAAGAACAAGGGAGTAGAATAAAGCTATAAATAAAGAGAGTATTGCCCAATATCAGCCTCTTCTCAAAACCTAACTAGAGAGTCTCTAGACTGGCACACCCAATACTCTACTTACTTTACTCCTTGCTTAGTTCTTGAGTCCCCCGCCAAAAAAAAAAAACTAGCTCAGACATTGTATCAAGTTCGCTTCTTTGTAACCTTTTGGTTTCATAGGTCATTTTGACCTTTAACAAAACATAGATATTTTGCTTTCATGCCCCCAAAACCGTTGGTATGATACAGATTGTTGGGAGCTCACGAAGCATCTACGGATTTTAGAGCACAGAGGGAATATCACACACAGATAAGCACGAGGATGCATGTTGAGCCTTACCCGCCGCATTCGGCGGGAATGGGAGGAGAGACAGTATTGGGATATCTATCACTTTCTCATGAGTCGGGACACTGCAATGGCATGACCACATCTGAGAGAAAGGAGACAGCAGACACCCATTCAAGATCTGAGCACTTTGCATAGCTATGCACAGACCCTATACCAGATCCCGGACTAGCCCCCCATTCCAAGGCCACAGCGTTCGTGCCCCACTACCTCTAACTTCTTCAACATCGACTATGGTGAGCTGCGCCATTGCCCATCTATAGCATGGCAGGGCCCATGACCAATTCGGTTCACAAGCCCCTCCCTCGTCCTCCCTTCCTCCCTCCCTCCCTCCCTCCCTCCCCCCCCCCCCCCCCCCCCCCCCCCCCCCCCCCCCCCCTCCCTCCCTCCCTCCCTCCCTCCCTCCCTCCCTCCCTCCCTCCCTCCCTCCCTCCCTCCCTCCCTCCCTCCCTCCCTCCCTCCCTCCCTCCCTCCCTCCCTCCCTCCCTCCCTCCCTCCCTCCCTCCCTCCCTCCCTCCCTCCCTCCCTCCCTCCCTCCCTCTCTCTCTCTCTCTCTCTCTCTCTCTCTCTCTCTCTCTCTCTATATATATATATATATATATATATATATATATATATATATATATATATATATATATATATATATATATATATATATATATATATATATATATATATATATATATATATATATACACACACACACACACACACACCAGGAGACACCACTCAGAGGAGCAGTGTGGAACTGCAATGGGGCACTCTGGACGAGACGAGACAGACTCGAGGTGATCTTGGCATCACATGACTTTGCATGCATCACAGAGACACACGAGAGCCCAGAGAGAGGTCTACCATGCATTACAGGTTTTCATTGGGAATCCGCATTCAGGACCACGATGAGACAGAGTACAGCGCGAGGGTCGGGAGGTGTGGCCATTGTATTTAGACAGGAGATACAGAGCCGGATCCACATTATAGGAAGAGATGAGGAGGCACGATACATGCGGGTTCGCATGGAGATGGCACAGGGGAGCTGGATTTACATTGCTATATGCTACTTCCCTCCAGGCGGATCTCGATACGAAGGACAGGATCTTGGGGGATCGATTCGAGATAGAGACTCACCATACACATCACTTTCAGATGAGATACTACATTACAGCACACTAGGTGAAGTCTTCCTTATGGGGGACTTCAATGGCCGCACTCAGTCACATTAGTGCGAGGCATACGACATGGAACACCCACATCCCATGAGGATCAGAGGCCCAGATGGGATGAGCACCAGTAGAGTATCAGCGGATATGGGTCAGGACACCACCGGGTATGGAAGACATCTACTTGAGCTAGGCAGCCGACATCAGCTCATTATATATAACGGGATGAATCGTTGGCCAGGTTCGGGTGGACTTACTTGCTTCCCTCACGGGGGAGGTGAGAGCACAGTCGACTACATTTTAGGTACCACATCTGGAGCTTCACTCATCCCCTCACTTAGTATTGGACGACGCCCACTAGGTGCTTACCATACATTTATCACATTCACACTCTCATCTCCTATTCCATTAGACCCTCCCCCACCCACTCAGTCACACACCATGATACACTTCACACACGAGCTCTCACACATTTATGCACACCATTTACACACCCGCCTACTCCCCCTCGATCGACTCAGCTCTGAAGCTTCCCACACCGCACACATATACACCCTCCACACACAGGTTCCATGCCCCAGAACCGCTGGTATGATGCATATTGCCGTGAGCTATGGAAGCACCTACGGATTTTAGAGCATAGAGGGGATATTACACACACACAGGCACAGCGTCGCATGCAGAGCCTTACTCACCGCAAACAGCGAGATTGGGAGGAAAGATAGGACTGGGATATCTATCATTTGCTCATTCGTCTAGACAGTGTAGTGGCATGGCGACATTTGAGAGACAGGCACAGCGTCGCATGCAGAGCCTTACTCACCGCAAACAGCGAGATTGGGAGGAAAGATAGGAATGGGATATCTATCATTTGCTCATGAGTCGAGACACTGTAGTGGCATGGCGACATTCGAGAGAGAGGAGACAACAGACACCCATCCGAGACCCGAGCACTTGGCATAGCTATGCACGGAGCCTATACAAGATCCAAGACCAGCCCCCCATTCCCATACCACAGAGCTCACATCCTATTACCTCTGACTTCTTCACACCCACTATGGTAGGACGTGCTATTGCCCGTCTACAGCATGGCATGGCCCATGACCATTTTGGTTACAGGCAGAGCACCTCATCTACGGAGGCACGACCCTTGCACCGCTCATTGCCCACCTCTTCAACCGTGCATTGGTTGAAGAGTTCCTTGACTCATGGACTGAGCATACCATAGTGCCCATTCATAAGTAAGGTGATACTATGGATCCAACTACATACCGGACGATCATGATTGGCCCTATATTGGCCAAGTTATATGGGGCGGTACTAGAGACAGAGTTGAGTACTCTCGCTGAGAGGAAGGGTATCAGGGCTCCAGGACACGCAAGTTTCAGACGCGATTACTCTACCATTGACCACATCTTCACTCTGAGATGCCTGATCGACCAGGCAAGGGTGAGGAAGAGGAGATTATATTGTTGCTTTGTGGACTTCCGCAAAGCATTTGACACCGTTCCCAGGGAACGACTCTTCCGACGACTACTTGATATCGGAGCTCCAGAGGAGATGATATGGGAGATCTACTCCTTATACGAGAGAGTATCCGGTAGAGTCAGATGTCCGAGGGGCTTATCTCATCCACTTGCTAGCACTATCGGGGTGAAGCAAGGATGCCCTCTTTCACCCACCCTCTTTGGTCTCTACATTGATGAGATAGTGGACTACATACAGCAGCAGCAGCAGGGAGGTGATGGCATTGAGGTACATGGGTCCACGGTCGAGTCCGCAGAAGGTCTACAGCATCATCTACGTGGCCTAGATGACTTTTGCAACCACAGAGGGTTTTCTCTGAACCTTGGTAAAACCAAGGTCATGATCTTTCATACATCAGCACAGGTACGTAGACATAGTTTGTTCACAACAGCAGGTGGACCGATTGAGGTGATTGGATCATATGTTTACTTGGGAGTGACATTTACAGCAGCATCAGGGGTCTTCTCTATGTCTCAGGCAGCCCGTGACCGCATCACACGTGGGTATGCAGCATTGGCTTTGATGGAGAGACACTGCCACCAAGCATATTTTCAGGAGCCCCGAACAAAGGGGTGGCTCTTGGACACTTTGGTTACGCCATCACTCATGTATGGGGCATCCATATGGGGACCAGGCTTAGCTACATCAGTATGGACAGCTTTGTGTAGCGATATACTTTTTATTTCATTTCATTTCTACACAGGGTTACTACATTTGTATATGGTTTCTGTCTCATAGGCCAAGTTTGGCCTCCAAAAGATGTTAATATGACTTTCTTTCTTTCTTTCTTTCTCTCTCTCCCCCCCTCCAGAGCTCAACTCATATGCAGAGACAAAGGGGCTACAAGCACGAGGCTATGCAGGTTTTCGACGGGCTTTCTCCACTATTGATCGCATCTTAATTTTGCACTACCTCGTTGATTAGATTGCTCCCTTGTGGGCTTCCACAAAGCTTTTGATACAATGCCATGAGAGAGGCTCTTCTGATGCCTCCAGAGCTTTGGAGTACCATCAGAGATGATTTGGGCCATCTATATACTATATTCGCAGGTGATTGGGAGGGTACAGTGTCCAAGAGGGTTGTCTGAGGCCATTGCTAGCACCATCGGTGTTAAGCAAGGCTGCCCACTCTCCCCCACTCTTTTTGGTCTCTACATCAGCGAGATTAAAGACTACATTCTCTAACATCCAGGAGAGAGACCTCATAGGTACACACGTCCACATTTTATTATATGCCAATGACATTGTATTGATTTCAGAGTCATCCAACGGATTACAATGCCACCTTGACGCCCTGGATGAGTGTTCTACACATAGGGGCTTGACAATAAACATTGGCAAGACCAAGGCCATGATCTCCCACTCCTCCCCCATGGTGAGGAATGCAACAGGATTCCCAGCTTCCGATGGACAGATGGCCACTTCCTATGTCTACCTCGAAGTCACATTCACGAGCTTGCCTGGCCCCCTTGAGCATAAGGCAGGCAGCCCACCGATAGACTCACACGAGGATATGCAGCTTTAGCCATATTAGAGAAGAGATGTCACCAGACACACTTCCAGGAGCCTCGCACGAAGGGGTGGCCATTTGACACACTAGTCAGCCCAGCTATGATGTATGTTTCAAACATCTACACGACATCGGGGGCCCAGAGGAGATGATATGGGGGATCTATGCCTTATATGAGAGAGTATTAGGTAGAGTAAGATGCCCGGGCAGTCTATCCGATTCACTTGCTAGCACCATCGAGGTGAAGCAAGGGTGTCCCCCTCTCAACCACCACTCTTTGGTTTATACATTGATGAGATAGTGGACTTCATACAGCAGCAAGGAGGGAAGGGCATTAAGGTACAATGGACCACTATCCACATCCTTTTATATGCTGATGATATTGTGCTTGTTTCAGAGTCAGAGTGGAGTTGGGAGGAATCACTCTACATACTTTGTATCTACTTTCATTGCATGCATACATACATACATACATACATACATACATATATATATATATACATATATATATATATATATATATATATATATATATATATATATATATATATATATATATATATATATATATATATATATATATATATATGTATAAGTAGATATATATAAGTTGCTACCGCGTTAGCAACATGTTGCCTTGGATGTTGCAAAAACGTTGTTAATAACCTTGCCCAGCATCTTTGCTGATTTGCATGAGGGAATTATGAGGGATAATGGAATGCACAGCAGATAAAGCAACCAAGGCATGTGTCTTTGCATCTTTGCCATCCCATCAAAGTTCCTATGTAGTAGTTAGGGGTGTTGATGGTGTACTTGACATAGCCAAAATTGGAGTTGCAAGAGGACACGAGATAAGAAGTACACCTGAACCTGCAACATCCTCAACACCACCTAGAATACCTACATTTTGAACATTTGTAGCTATGAAAAGCTGTACTTCAACAATTTGCACAATATTCCATAATCCCTTTACAATAATACATGTCACATCATGTATGCCCATACTAGGTAATTGGAGCCATCCAACTTATCCTTAACAGCCAACATGCAAACCACATCATTGTTCTTAGCCATGGCCAGTGACTATACCCTAATGCAAAAAATTCACTATATCTCAAAATAGTGGAACAAAAAGACCCAATGGAGCTCCACTAAACCTATAATAGACTTCGAGGACTTTTGTATTGGGGAACAAAAAACTGTATATATATTTGACACAAAAGGGTGAAATTGCCAAAATTGTACATATATTTTACACAAAAGGGTGAAATTGCCTCCATAGTCCCTACGATAGTGGATCTAGACGAAGCATACACCACCGAGGGTATGCTCACCAATTTTCATAGCAATCTAAGATAGTGAATGGGGGTGTGCCAGTAACGCCCTTCAAGAGGCAACGATCCACTTCAAGAAGCAACAATCTGCTCCCATATCAATTGTTGGAGTTTGGGGATAGAAAAAGCATAGAAACAAAAGGAGGAAGAGGAAGAAGCTAGTGTATTACTAAGTGTCAAATGTACAAAGATAAGTAGCCCTTTAGGGTTACAATTGTATATACAAAACGGGGAAAAAAAGCCCCATCAGCATCTTTGAATCAAATAGAGTGTCTCTACTCCACTCAAACCTCTACCACACCCCCAGTGCTCACATACTCTACTCATTTCTTAATCTCTTAGTTTCTTTTTTCAGTATTCTAGCTCAGACATTTTATCAGATTCACCATTTTGTGACCTTTTAAAGTCATGTGTCATCTTGGCTTTTAGCAGACATAGCTATAACATTTCATTTATTTCCTTTTTTTTTTGTGTGTGTGTGTGAGCGCACGAGTGCGCACGTGCAAACATGCACATGTGTATGTGTAGTCTGTAGACATGTACACATGCACATGCAAGCATGTATTCATGTGTGAACATGTGTGCATGCATATGCACAGAAATGGAAGCTGCTGCTTACCATTGACCATTTATCTGGGCTTTCACAAGAGTACAAAGATGCAATCCATAGCCGCATATATCCACTCTGAATGGGCTGCCTTTTTTATCTCCTGGTATTCCAGTCCAGCCAATCGGTACTAATGATGTAGCAGACAGCAAAGTTAAAGGGTCAGCTATCTGCCGCAACTCAGTTACTGCCACTCCTGGCAAGCCTAGCCATTGTTGCAAGTGTGGTAAATAAGGAACATGCTCCATTGAAAAATTTGGAGGCATGCTATCACACATGCACGAGTCATATATCCTGTCAAAAACCATAAAATTCAAAGATTCAGATCTTTATATTGGTTCAACTCACAGAGCATCTAATGAAAAGAAAATTATGAGTTCTTTTATGGTTAAAATGCCACATTACAGGGCCCAAGCATATTATACGATAGCTAGCTTCAAATCACAGCATCTGATGAAGGTAGGGAATTATGGAGCATTTTTCAGATTGTACTGTAGGTTTGAGCTGGAGAATATGTCAGCTTCCGGATTCCAATCCTTTATCCTCACAATGGCACAAAAGCTGAAACCTCAAGTACTCGAAATATCTGAACCCTCCAAATATTTCTGTCTTTTACTCATGCACTCAAAAGTCTTGGTAGTCTTGAATGTTGAACTACAGTTCTTGTTTCTGTGGTGATTGCTAAAAAGGAACAGATCCATTCTCAGATCCATTGTCATAATTGAATGGTTGAAAATACATGCAATCCTAGTCATGTTTCACTAGTCAAAGAGCCGATCAATCAGCCTATTCATGACCAGTCCAAATATGGTTAATGACAGATCCAAAACCTTCTCAGGCTACTCCATGATATAAGAAAGAAAAACAAAGATGGAGTTGCACAACCAAGAAGCAAATGAATGGATTGGGCAAAACAGAATACGATCAAAGACACAAAAGTATCAACAATCTGACAAATGAGTTTCTTGGAACCACGCATAAAGCATTTACCAAAACTACTTTCATAATAGCTAGAACTTTCTTAGAGCCTAGTAGCATATATAAGCTTGTTAGAGTCATTCTCAAGCTTCCTTGAAACAAAGAAAATGGACTGTAAAATAGATAGTATATATATACATATATATAAAAAAAAAACAAGAAATATCTACTCCAACCTCTGAAAGCGTGCCCTATAGGAGCGCATGGTGTGTGATTGGAAACGCCCACGGAGCTCCACAAGCACAGATTGCATCTAAAACAGAAAGAGTAAACGAGATTGATCATTTTCAGCCTTTTTGTTACAAAGACCATGTGATCAATAAAAGGATGAACATAAAAGGCATGCATACAGAGGTCAGCAATGTGTATTCCGATGCAGACAGAGGCCCTACAGATGACTTCTCCAGGAGGAACAACTGTAAAAGAAAAAATGTGAGACATAATCACAGAATAATAAAAAGACAGAGACACATGTAGAAAAATAAATAGTTAATATGAAAAGGGAAAAGGGAAAGGAGGAGCAGGGAAAAGAAAAACAAATAAAACTACTCCTGAATCCAGCAAAATTTTGAGTCTGTCCATGTGAATGTAATTCTTCTAATCATCAGATATTCAGTGGTGAGATGAATTTTCTATCACTAAATATCTTAACGAAGAATCTTTACATTGTGATAGACAAGAGTAGTCCTTATGGTTCTGGAAAGTAAACCTGTCCAAAAGGGACATAAGATGGTAAAGATGGAACACGATTCCGCCAATTCACAGTTGAGCCTGAAAGTTCAGGTGATGCAATCCCTTCAGTATTTACAGACCGAGAAAGTGGAGCCAATGATGTTGGTTCTGCAAGCCCTTTAACATTTACAGGAGTTTCATTAAGCTTCTCATCTTTCGAACTCTGTTCATTGTTTTGCTTCAAACCGTCTTTTGATAAATGGTTTGTGTTCTTCAAAGGATGAAATGGTCTTCTTCCTGCTACAAAGGGCACAAGGGCAGATAGCCTTTGCAGAGAGTTATGTAATGGACTAGAATCAGCAATAACTGACATTCCCTCTGCAGAAGCAACGGGGACACCTTGCTCCAAATTAGGAGTATCGTTGTGAACATGTTCGCTGGCATCAACTTCTTTAGGGTCACTTGCCAAAGTTGTCAAAGAGTCCAATGATTCCCCAATTTGTTGTGATTGTGATCGGAAATGTTGGAAATATGCCGGTGAAAGAATTCGAGGAATGAGGTCTTCTGGGATGCAATACGTGCGAAAATGGCCATGCCATCCTTGTTCATTGACGTAGCTGATAACAGAACCAAAGAACATTTCTGACTCTTGAATAGAACCAAAGAACATTTCTGACTCTTGAATAGAATACGGAAAAGAAGACCTGAAACAGAGGAACACTACAGCCACTCACTCTCTCAATGCTGCATTTCCAACAGGTGGTTGCGAAAATGTAATGCACTTGACATTTACATGCTTCTCTTTCTTAGAGTTACTGGGGGATGAAGATGACGATCTGCCAAGGACTTTGAGGATGGCCAAAGTTGTCAATACTGCAACCTGCACAAAGTAATCACTGTTTGCAGATAAGCACAAAGCCCATCTATTTATAAATATATGTACTTACAGCACCCCCTAGAGAATGTCCACATAAGACCAGACGACGATCCTTCTTTTTTGCAAGTCTATACAGTTCAGCTGCTGGAATACCTCTCGCACGGGCAAGGAATCCCTGGAGGAATGAAAAACATACTTGTCATCTACAGATAACTTTAGACTTTGCCTGATACAAATGCCAAATAGCAGTACTGCACGTGAGACCACTGCTCTTGTTATTGCACATACTCCTTGCATTCTCATCCCATAAACCAGCATGACGCATGCAGAGCCTGATTATGCAGCAAACTATAAACATGCAAAATTAGTAAGAGCTCCACAGAAAATCTCTCTTGAAGCTTGTAGTAAGGACAGGTATCAGAGAAAAGTTAGTCAATTCTCAATGAAATGAGCATAGCTCATCAGTTCAGATTAGGATTTTGATAGTTGAGACAAGTTTTGCTTATTGATAGCTTTGTATAAGAACAAAAAATTAGGGTTCTTGTACACGACATGTGTTAAGGTCTGGTGGTCATATATTCCTTCTAATTAGGACAGGATTTTTCATCCATAGAAAGCTAGGTCCAGGCTTATTCTAGAGTTAGTGAAGAAGATTTTTATATAGATATAGATATAGCAAATCTCTATTTTCACATGCTTTTTTGAATTAAAAAAACCTTGTGACAAGTATAAATAAACCCTGTGGGTTTTCATATAAATACAATTATGATTCTCTAGTGAAGATTTTTGTTTCTCAACAGGTGTTTTCTTGTCTATCTCAGTCTTGTGTGCATTCTTTTGGTCATTCAACATGTAAGCATGCCCAAATGATTTAAGAGTCACTTATTAATAAAGCTTGGTCTCAAAAAGTCTCATAACTTGAAGGGGACTTACTACAACTTTAGCTTCTATCTTCTTCTTCAAATTTTTGCATAGGTTTCTCTCTCTACTTTCTCTTTCCTCATGCAAGAGCTCATTCTCATGGTACTTGGTACAACCAAGCACACCGTGTAGCTCTCTCCCTCCTCTTTCAACTCATATTAGAGCATTCAACTACTCTTCAAGATAGAAGTGCTTCAGTTGAAGGACTTTAGGGAGGTGGTTCTACAAATATAGCCAAAGCTGGAACAAAGAAGAAAGGTGGACAAAAGCAAAAGCAAAGGCAAAGGTGATACGACTTTCTATCAATGTGGTACAAAAGGTCACAAGATGCCAAACTGTAGGTATTAAAAAGTAGAGCTAGAAAAAAAAGAAGAACACGTGACAAAAAGAAGAAGGACGCTAAGAATTAGGCATAGCTCCAAAGACAAAGCAAAAGAAAAGGCCAATGTGGCCTTGACCCTTCAATGTAGTAATTGAGGATCTTTCTAATATGGAGGACGTTCTATGTGCTACTATGCAACTTGATGATGCATATGTACATTTACAAGATGCTTCCGCTCTATGCATGCACATGATATGTAGATCATTTAAGTTGATGTCTTATGAGACTCCTACCAAGTAGTGTTTTGCTACTTTTCATGCAAGAAATCATAGCCATGTTTACCTTGGGAACATTCTATGCTTACAATAGATGCAAAAGGTACCTACTACCAAATTAATTTATTGTAATGAATATCAATATAGAAAAAAAGTGAAAAGTTTCATTTACTCTAGTGTATCTTATAAATCTAATCTTCTTGACCATGTGCATTCTGATGATATTTGTAGCATGCCTACCAACTTGAGGGGGAGTTTGCTTTTCATTTCATTTGTGGATGAACATTCCAAAAAAAATTGGGTTCATTTGTTAAAATCCAAGGATGAAGCCTTTGCTTCATTTAAGAAGTTCCATGCATTTGTGACCACCCAAAAGAGTACAAAGTTGAAATGTTTACGAATAGACAATGGTGGTAAGTGAATTTGCAAAAGATTGTGAGGTACAAGATATTGAAAGGAAGCTACCAACCCCATATAAAAGAGTCAAAAGTCATTTTTTATGAAAATAACATGCATCTAAAACCAGCTTCAAGGCCAATGGAGGACAATGCAATGGCATACAATACAGTAATTCAATTGGGAGGGAGTCTTGTTGAAGAGATTCATGTACATGTAATTGCATTAGCGGAACCAATCTTTTCATTTCATTTGTGGATGAACATTCCAAAAAAATTTGGGTTCACTTGTTAAAATCCAAGGATGAAGCCTTTGCTTCATTTAAGAAGTTCCATGCATTTGTGACCACCCAAAAGAGTACAAAGTTGAAATGTTTACGAATAGACAATGGTCGTAAGTGAATTGCAAAAGATTGTGAGGTACATGGTATTGAGAGGAAGCTAACAACCCCATACAAAAGAGTCGAAAGTCATTTTTGATGGAAATAACATGCATATAAAACCAGCCCCAAGGCCAATGGAGGACAATGCAATGGCATATGTTAGAGTAATTCAATCGGGAGGGAGTCTTGTTGAAGAGATTCATGTACATTGTACATGTAATTGCATTAGTGGAACCAATCTTTTCCAAGCTTGCACTAGAAATGTGTTGGTTTTCAGCCCCACAATAGATGTAGAGACAAAGCGAAAATACAAATATGATGGCGAATAAACACACAAGAGAGATGTAAGGAGCTATGCTCCAAATATAATATTTACATTCCATGATTGAAATTACAAGATAGCATAGAAGATACACTTGAAGTACAAGAGGGTGAATACAAGCTGTCCAATAACTCCTAAAACCTCCAAGGCTGAAGTATGATCTCATCTATAATAGATATAAGTTGTTGCACACACCTTGAAGATGATGAAGAAAACACAACTTCACCTCCTCCAAGTTGAAGGGACCTCATTCTCCAAGGTTGGTCATGAAAAGAGTTCCAAGAAGTGATAATATAATCAAAAATTACATTAAAACAATATACATACATCCATATTTATTATTACATAGTACATACATTCATACCATAGTACATACATGCATATATAATACGTACATAGTACATGCATACACACACACACACATACATACATACATACATACATACATACATACATACATACATACATACATACATACATACATACATACATACATACATACATACATACATACATACATACATACATACATGCATGCATATTACATACATACATACATACATACATACATAGAACATACATACATAGTACATACACACAGTGTGCATACATGCATACATAATACATATTATATACACATGTATTTACTTTTATGATAGTACATACATACTACACACTACATATGCTATATAGTACATATATTATGTACATACATAGTACTAAGTGGTATACATCCTATATACATATACGCGATTTGTGCATATGCATAATGCCATAGGATATTTCATATGCAATGTGCATGAAAATGTCATGAAATAAAAGGGCCTCCCATGGGCCGTTTTTGGCCTGGAAGGCCCTTTTTCTTTTGGTTGCGTTCGCAATGGTGCCCTGGTTGGCAATGTGTTGTGTACCATTCGCAATGTATTGTGTTGGAAAACTGGAGTTAAAAATATGCATACACACATACACACAGATTTATCCTTACAATGATCCATATACATAATATGGCAGCAACAAGTAGCCATGCTCTTCCAATTGGCTTGTAAACAAAGGAAGTAGGAAGAGAAGCAGCAGAGACAGACTGAATTTGATTTTTTAAGAATTACAACCAAGTTATTGGCTGATTGAGAATTTAAAAAGGAGCAAGTCTTGAGAGCACTTTCAAAAAGCATCAGTACCCAGGCTACCAGGTAACTTAATGAGAATGAATGTCAATGGGATCTTGTAGTGATAGAAGTGTTTGAATAAAGTTTCATATATGGGACCCAAAACTATCTCTGCTTATGATGCACTGGGACTTCACCTAGAACAGATGCTTCTAAACATGGTATTGAGGTTGACTCTCAGAGAAAAGCACAAGAACTTTGAAATAAGTATACCAGAGGACTTGTCGTTAACCAGGGTCGGCTATCAGAACAACTCGGCATGCTATAGCACCAGTTGGTTTGATCAGGTGATGAAAAGACTGCGTCCAAGATGCAAACTCAAAAGGAAAAATGATAAAATTGCTTCTCGGACTCCAGAGTATAGAACTTGAGACTGACAGATTAGACTATTGGAGTGAAATGCAGCACTATCAAAACCAAGAATCGCACAGCTGTCAGTTGCCATATTAAATCACATATAGTTACCCGATGAGCAGCAGGCTTTCTCTTCTTCCTTTTTCCATTGCTAGACTGCAGCTTTAGCTTCAGTGCTGCAGGATCTGCTCTGGAATTTCCTTGTGTACCAACAGTCTCTTCAAAGTTGACATTGTCCTGTTGACCATTTGCATCAACATCATCACTGAATAGTGGTCTTTGAAGTATATTTGCATCTGTGATCATGTCCCTGTAATGTATTGTTGAGTTTCAACTTGATCAAGAGTTTGAGGATGAACTATCATATCATCTTCCTTTTTGAAAGCCTTTCTTACTTATAGTGTTTTGTACCAATGAAAGATGCAAAAATAGTATCACCAGACTCTGCCAGCAAATACCTGTAAAGTGAATTGGTTATTGAGCTTGCATGTTAGACTAAATGCCAGAACTATTAATTCGATAATTCTTGTATAATGAGTCTATCGTTGAGGACAACTTAAAGGTCACATAATCAAAAGAAGCATTATGAAAACCTGTGGGGTACATGATCAAGAGAAACTTCAATGCATTGCAGCTGTACTAATTGTCCACCAAAGTCGGCAGAGAATTTATTTACACACCTTACCACCTCCGATTCAGGCCTCTGAAATGGACATGTAACACAAATGAAAAGCTGGTGATGTTTTGATCAAATTAAAAAATAATAATAGATAAATACTTAAATCAATCGGTATATATGCCATCATAATACCAAAAAGATCCAATTATAGATATAAAGGAGACACTTTGATGGAGGCAGGGAAAGAAGTAGGAAAGAGCAGAAGCTGTTAAAATGAGATGATCAAAGGAACAGAATGGCAAATGTCTTTTCCTTTTTCTTTCTGTGGGTAGGGGTGTGTGCATGTAGGAAACACAGAGAGAATATGCAGGAAATTGAAACCAAACCTGCACAAAGCTGAATGTAAATTCACAAAACCTCTCCCAAACCCAAGGCACTAATTCAAGTCGAAGGTAATATGGAAGTAAACCTTGAATACACTTCCAACAACGATGTTAATACAAAGTAATGGATTGTCAATAATGAGGCACACCGCACTATGGCCATGCTTATATACAAGATTAAATTATCCTAAAAAGCTAGTGAAAACTCAAAAGCTACTAATAAAGCAGTGAGAAGAAAATGTATGCCATTAATTTGAATGAAAAGCTGCTATCTTTAGCAAAAATGGCAAAGTCAGTGATGATTTGTCCTTGATTTCTGTCAAAACATAAAACATTCTTCTTCAGGAGTCAAACAATATTTTAAAGTTCAAGTCTGATTTTAATTGCATTAATTATTAAGGACTGCAAAGAATCTGAAATGCTGCGCTGTTTCATAAGGCCATAATGTACCAGTTTTAGTGAAATTATACGACTAAACCTGCCTTGGGCAGTCCTCCCAACTTATGTGAAGAAATGCACTAAATTTGATTGCTCCAACATTCTTTCCCAAAAACCTATTTTGGAGAGAGATTTGGTGTTAAGCATGTCCATGCTGCTCTTTGTCTCTAAGTAAAGCCTTGGTAAAAATGTCTTTTTCCCACATTTTCTTTTCTAAGAAGATACGGAAGTTTTGCCCATCTCCTAGTTGTATATAGTGATAATGAACTTCAATATGTTAGTTCTTGCATAAAAATCTAGATTTTTGGCTACTAAAAAGGCACTTTCACTATCTTTGGAAATCAAATTAGGAAGTTCTACTTGTGCAAGAGAATTTTGTAGTGGCTATATATGCAGCTTTATATCCTGGTTCACAAGTTGAAGTAGCAACAATGTGTTGTTTCTAATTAAACCATGATATCAAAGAATTTTCGAAAGGAAAACAATAACAAATATTAGATCCTCTAGTACCATAATTTCCTACCCAATCTGAGTCAATAAAGCCTGAAAATTGAAAATTATTATTGCTTTCTTGAGAAAATAATCCAAACTCCCTTTTTTTTTGGAGATATCTAAAAATCCTTTTCACACCTTTCCAATCGTAAACTATTGGATAATGCATAAATCTACCGACTCGAGAAATAGCATACTGAATATTTGCTTTAATACTGCATAAATCAATCAAGAATCCAACTACTTGGTTACAAAAAGTAATAACTAGAAATAAAGCATCAACAAGATTACTTGACAAACATCAAATTAGGCTCCACAGATGTATCAATTGGCTTGCAATCTTTCATATTAATTTATCAAAGGATTTAATGAAAATACTTTATTATGTCATAGCAATATGATCACCATTTTAAACTGAATACCCAAATAATAATAAAAAAGTCTCAAATATAACATAACAAATGCTTTTCTCAAACTTCCCTTAAATTGAGCTAACTAATCCTCATTGGGTCACATAACTAAAATATCATCCACATAAGTTATCAAAATCCTGACGTCTCCATCTAAAACTCAAGCATAATGTGTTGTGATCTTTAAATAAAAAAGTCTCAAATATAACATAACAAATGCTTTTCTCAAACTTCCCTTAAATTGAGCTAACTAATCCTCATTGGGTCACATAACTAAAATATCATCCACATAAGTTATCAAAATCCTGACGTCTCCATCTAAAACTCAAGCATAACGTGTTGTGATCTTTAATAATAGACCCATCAAACGGCTTATGCAAATACTTTGATTGTGTCATAACAATAGGATGAACATTTTGTTTGAACCAAATACCAAAATGATAAAATAGAAGTTTCATATCTGACATAAAAGATGCTCCTTGAATCTTTCTTGAATTGAACTAACTAGCCTTCATCAATCATGTAAAGAAAAATATCATCTATGTAGATTATCAAAATATTTATGTCTCCATCTAAAGCTCAAACATTAAGTGTTGGTGCAAAAAAAAAGAATGTCCTTCAAACCCTCTTAAATCAAATAACCATGAATCATCTCATACTATGCTCTAAGCACTTGCTGAAGATGAAAAGAACCCTCTTTCGCTTACACACAATATGCTGATTACCTTTGATATTAAAACATAAAGATCACAATACATAAACATTTTCATGAAGTTCACCATTTAAAAAGAAAGCCTCAATATCTTATTAATATTTTCAACCAAGGTAGACAACCATACTTATAAAATGTTATACTATGCTCATACAAGATGTGGCAGCTAAGATTAATAGTGGCTAACCCATCTTTTATCTTGCAAAGCTTCATCTACAAAAAGGGATCTCCTTCATATGCAATCATAATCATGACAAAATCATCAAGTAATACATTCAATAGCTGTAAAATGCAAGTTTATATTTGTTTGCTTTCTGCTTGTCTTTGTGTATTGTATAGTAGAGGTTTATCTATTCTTGATTTAAGGTTTTCACATATCAATAAGAAATCTTGTTGCAATTTGTTAATCTCTAAAAACTTCTTTATGTGGTTTTTCAAAGTTTCTAACAAGAGAGGATACCATGTATAGTTGACCTCGAGGTACTTTGGATAATGTCTAAGTAATCTTTGGCATTGAACCATCAATGCTTCTCTAAAATAACTCAAACAATGTCTCCTTTAGACTCAAAAGAGAACTAAAATTCTTCATGAATATAGTATTGGCTTAAAGCAAAAGTAACATCTCTATTAAGGACTTTTCTTAATCTAAGAAGCCTATTGCTTTCAAAACCATCACCGATGAAAATGCACTTAATAGTTTTTATATCAATTTTTTCTCTAGTTCTTATGATCTAGCATCATTTGTAAGACCTTGAACCTTCATTTTCAAGGCATTATCTTCATCTTCGATGGCTTCTTGTGCCACTACCATGCCATCAAAAATGCCAAGTACAAGCTCCACACCATATTGACATCAACATCATGAAAAAACTCTTGACGAGAGATGGGATCCCAAATTGAAGGAAGAGGATGGCATTCGCATGGAACAGTTTTTCTACCATGACCACATTCCATCCAATGCAACTCGGTAAGTAGCCATAACTTAACTTTTAAATCTTCGAAATTTCAGACATTTCAGTGAGTCGCCATAACTTAACTTTTGAATCTTAGGAATTTTAGACATTTAAAATTTCAATTTATCTTATCATTTATAGATCCTCTTTTTGTGCATAAGTCATCGTACTTAAAAGAAACAATGAAAATAATAGAAGTATGTGGACCAAATTATGCCCATCCCTCTTCAGAGAGTTTGTGCATGAGTTTATTGGAGTAAGAGAAGAAGCTTGTTAAAGCCGCATGTGAGAACAAAAACATGGGAATCTTTGCTCGACACTCATGGATGGATGGAGTGATGTTTAACAATGATCTCTCCATGGAGTGGTTGATATATTTAGATAGTGATGTGTGTGAACACACTCGCACTGCTCGAGCACTTTTTTCCCTCTTTAGGAGGTTTTTTCCCCCCGCTTGTATATATGCCTATTGCCTTAACGGGTCACTTATCTTTGTACATTCTAGTGGTAATACATTCAGTATTGTGTGTTGTGCTCCAAGCTTCTCCTTCTTCCTTGTGTTGTTCACATGCTTCCGCAAACGTCTAACTCCAACAATTGATATCAAAGCAGGTCGCTGCTTCATCTAGGGCGTCGTCAACACCTCTCCAATCATAGTCTCAAAATCGTACGAAATTTGGTGTGCATATTCAGGGTGATTAGGAGATCAAAATTGCTTCGCTCTGTCGTGCCGAAATCGCGATATGAGCTCGTTTCGGCCTCCGAACGCACTATCGCAGCGCTTGTGCATGCTATTTCGTCTTTTTGTGCCAAAGATATATACAGGTTTCGGTTCGCCAGTATATGCGTCTCGAAGTCTACCACAAGTTTAGCAAAACTCGAAAGGGTAGTTTTGTTCAACTTTTTGAGGTGGAGTCAATTTTTTGCATCAGGGTATTTTAGTCAGTGGCCATGGCTGAAAGCAGTGATGTATTCCTAGCATAACTTGAGTGATGTATTCCTAGCATAACTTGACAGGGCAATTTTATTCAACTTTTTGAGATGCAATCAATTTTTTGCATCATGGTATTTTAGTCAGTGGCCATGGCTGAAAGGAGTGATGTATTTTGTATGTTGGTTGTTCAGGACAAGTTGGATGGTACAAATTACCCATTGTGGGCTTATATGATGCATCATGTATTGGTCGCAAAAGGACTATGGAACATTGTGCATGGCATTGAAAAGCGTCCTATTACACCTACAAATATAGGTACTGAAGCTGACGTCGATGGCGTATGTACCAGGCTAGGAATGAGGCTCTTGTTGCTTACCTCCGAAAACAGTTGGAGAGTGAGCATATGAATGAAGGTGAATCTATGGACAGTTTTCTGACAAAAATCAAGGATTTGAAGGAACACTTGATTTTTGTTGATGAAGTCCTTCCAAAGAGTTCACTTGTGCAATTGTTCTGAATGGTCTTCCCCACTCATATCAGAGTTTTGCTTCTACTCTTCATTTGCAGATTCCTGTTCGTGCTACGGTTCGTGTTGCATCTACTGTAGAGTAAATTCGTTGAGATGGCAGAGGTGCTCAGGCACATGCATTGATAGTGTTGTCTGTCAAACGTGCCATTATTCCTCACATTCGATCTTGCAGAATAGATAAGAATGCTTGGGATACACTTACCACATCATATCGGGGTAGGAATGAGGCTCGTGTTGCTTACCTCCAAAAACAGTTCGAGAGTGAGCATACGAATGAAGGTGATTCTATGGACAGTTTTCTGACAAAGATCAAGGATTTGAAGTAACAATTGATTTATGTTGATGAAGTCCTTCCAAACAGATCACTTGTACAGACTGTTCTGAATGGTCTTCCCCACTCGTATCAGAGTTTTGCTTCTACTCTTCGTTTGATGATGAAAGGCAATCCAAATGCCTTAACATCTGAAGAGTTAGGTTCTGTTCTACTGCAAGAAGTTCAGTCTAGGCAGAATAGGTCTATTATGTGTGTTGGAGATCAAGCTTTCCTTGCTAGTCAGAAGGGCAAAGGTAAATGGAGCTTATCTACTAGTAAGCAGAAATCTGCAAATGCTGCACATTCGAAGAAGGAAGACAAAGATGAGAAGAAATCAGAAAAGAAGAAATTGTTTTGCATTTATTGTAAAGCAAATGATCATGTCATTAAGAGCTGTCCAAAACTGGTTGCTAAAGAGCCAAAGAAGACAAAGGCCTCTACACCAAAAACAGAGGCTTCTAATCTTGTGCAGAATGAAGAATGGGCATTTACTACTGTTTGCAGTTTTGACCAATCTTCTCATGAGCAGTGTATGTCCGTAGTCATATGTTTGATATTTTGATAGTGGGGCAACCAAACATATTACCTCGCAGCACAGTTTCTTCACTTCCCTCGAGCCTTCCCCTACAAGAAATAGTGTCACATTTGCCAACAACTCCTCTTATCCTGTCATGGGAGTTGGTAAGATCATTCTGACTCCTTCTGATGGTAGTTCTTTCACTTTGTCAGATCCTTTATTTGTGCCAAGGATCAAGAAAGAATCTGTTATTAGTTTCGGCTTTAGCCAAGATTGGCTTGGTTGTGAAATTTGTTGATGACAGGCGTACAGTTCATGGTCTGTCAAATAGCAACGTGATTATTGCTTCTCGCGTTTTATGTCGTGGGCTCATAGACTAAGGAAAATCTGTGAATGATTCAGCATGTGTAGTACATGATTCTCAGGCTATGTCAGATGCAAAGCTTTGGCATGCACACTTTGGTCATCTGAATTTCGCTAGTTTGCTATGCATGCAGAAATCTAAAACGGTGTCCTCTTTGCCCAAACTTGAGGCACCCGATAAACATGTATGTGAAAGCTGTATTTTGGGCAAAATGCAGAGTTCCTCCTTTACAAAAGATGGTTCAATATGGGCTACTCAAAAATTGCAGCTTGTTCATAGTGATGTATGTGGTCTTATGCAGACACCCTCTTTTGGAAACTATCTTTACTTCGTGACTTTCATCGATGATTTTTTCAGGTATGCATGGTATATCCATTGAATGCAAAGTCCGAAGTCTTTATGTGCTTCAAACAGTTTTTGGTTTTGGCTGAAAATATGTAAGCATGTATAATGGGCACCCTCCGTTCTGACCGAGGGGGGGAATATATGTCTTCTGACTTTATTGCATTTTTTGCTGAATGTGGGATAAAACATCAGTGTTCAGTGCCGTATACACCTCAATAGAATGGAGTTGCTGAACGGAAGGACAAATCACTCATGGAGATGGCGAGGTGTATGGTCGAAAGTCAGGCCTTACCACATAGTTTCTAGCTTGAGGCTATCATGTGTGGAGCATATGTACTTAACAGATATCCAACTAAAGCACTGCAGTCTATCACTCCATATGAAGTTTGGCATGGTCGCAAGCCATTTGTTGCTCATCTGCATGTTTTTGGTTGTCTTGCATATGCATCAGGCCTGAACAACATCGTCGGAAATTGGATGATATAGCAGTAAAATGTATTTTTATTGGGTACAGGTCTGAAAGCAAAGGCTATCGTCTGTATCATCCATAGACTAAACACATTTTGGTTAGCCGTGATTTTGTCTTTGTGGAAGATGCTATTCAGCCTTTACTTTCATGTACGAAGAAGACATATGTTAGCTCCAAAGACATGTATGATACTTTGCTACCTCTTTTTACAGGTAGATAGTCTAGTGTTTGTCCTAATGAGGAAACTTCTCAGCCTTTGCAAGTTTCATGTGATGATGCAAATCATTCCATTTCTGATGCAGATTTACATGATGCACTTGTTGATGAGAGAGCTCATATTGAGGAGGCAAAAACTATGCCAAAATGGTTTGTGCAGACTTTGTGTGACAGCAAATTAGATGCACCTTTGTCATACCGTACTCGTTCAGACTCTCATAGTGCCTCTTTTGCATCAGATTGCTATGTTATGGCTGCCTCTAGTCTCTATGATGAGCATTAGCCTGTTTCCTTTGATGAAGCACAAAATTCTGTATGCAATCTGAATATGATGCTATAATGAAGAATGGTATCTCGTCTTTATGTGACTTTCCTCCTGCCAAGAAGGCCATTGGCACTAAGTGGGTATACAAGCTGAAGTGTAAGCCTGATGGAACAGTTGACATGTATAAGGCTAGGCTTGTTGCAAAGGGTTATGTGTAGGAAAGGGGCATTGATTTTGATGAGACCTTTGCACCTACATGCTGAGTGACTACTGTTCGTAGCATCTGTGCACTTGCGGCTCATCATGATTGGAATGCAAATCAGTTGGACCTTGAAACAACATTTCTGAACGGTGACTTGCATGAAGAAGTATATGTTTTCAGCCCCGTGGCTTTGTGCAAAAAGGGCATGAAAACCACGTCTGCAAGTTGAAGAAGGCATTATATGATTTAAAGCAAGCACCACGTGCTTGGTATGAAAAGATACATGCCTATCTGATTGCACATTGTTTTGAGACCACTCCAACTGAGAGCATCCTATATGTTAAGCGTGCTAATGATGTGCTTCTGATCATTGTTGTGTATGTTGATGATATGCTGCTCACTTAGTCCTCATGACAAGCATATTGCTGATTTTAAGGCTGATTTGCATGCCTCATTTGAGATGTCTCATTTGGGGCATTTGCATCGTTATTTGGGCATTCAGTTTATGCAAGTTGATGGTGGAATGGCTTTGTGTCAAACGAAATATATTGACACATTATTGCAACGTTTTGGCCTTTAAGACTGTAAGCCTATTGCCACTCCTATGGAGACAAATTTATGATTGAGTCTTTCTTCATGATGTTGGAGATGCATTTGATGCCATTCTCTATCAGCATGCTGTTGGATGCTTGATTTACTTATGCATTACTCGGCCAGATATTCAGTTTATTGTCTCAAAGATGAGAAGGTTTATGCATTGCCAAGGTGTCAAGCATTGGCAGGGGGTTAAGCGCATCTTTCACTACTTAAGTGGTACCGGCTACTTGGATTGTTTTATCCCAAGGGGAGATCACTTCCACAAGATTTACATGCTTTTTCTGACAGTGATTGGGCTTGTTGCTATGACACTCGTGTGTCCACTAGTGGCATTTGCTTCATGCTTGGTAGCTCATGTATATCTTGGTTGAGCAAGAAGCAACCTACTGTGGCCACTTCCAATTGTGAGGCTTAGTATAGGGAAGCTTTCACAGCGACTGTTGAGTGTGTCTGGCTCATACTCCTTATGGCTGATTTGGTTGTTGGTCAATCTTCTCCCACCACCACCTTCACTCACGGTCAGAGCGCATTGGCAGTTGCGAGGAACCCTGTGTTCCATGCTCGCACTAAGCACATTGAGGTGCGTTATCATTATGTCAAGGAGAGGTTCTCTCATGGAGAGATCAGCTTGGCATATGTGCCCACGCAGAAGAACATTGCATACCTTTTCACGAAGGCTCTGCCTAGGGAGAAGTTTGAAGCTTTCCGCAAAGCTTTATTCAGTATTGTGTGTTGTGCTCCAAGCTCCTCCTTCTTCCTTATGTTGTTCGTGTGCTTCCGCAAACGTCTAACTCCAACAATGGTCACTTACTCTCGAAGTGAGATAGGCTTAATGTCATCACATATGCATATGGGTCAAAAAAATCAATCGATGTGATTGCCAATGCCATAGAAATTGTGGGCCCAACAAATGTTGTCTTCATAATGGCATATGGAGAGCTCGCAAACAAAATAACATGTGCAAGTATTGAAAACTTGTATCCTCATATCATTGTTTGCTTTTGTGCGGTGCATTGTCTCAATAATACTCTCAAAGACATCAGTATTTTGGATTGGATTTCACCTTCAATGGACAAGGAAAATGCATTGCTTAACTTCATCAAGAACCACGCTTGTGTGAAGAATGAGTTTGACAAGAAATCTACTCTTGCTTTGCTCAAATATTTTGAAACAAGATTTGCATGTGACTTTCTCATGCTACATCATGTTGTGTGAAGTGTCCTCGTGTTTTGAGAGTTACTATTGAGTGATGAATTGGCAAGAATGCTAAGGCTTCTACTAAATAACGAAGGGAATTCACGAGAATGATCCAAAAAGCATCAGCATCACAATGATCACACATACCAGCTGTGAATTTTAGTTTAAAAGCTTTGGAAGAAAACATGCCTGATCCCACCAACATATAGTCTGCTTACAATTCTAAAATGAATGTTGCATATATTCAAACATGCTTCAAAAATGTGAACCATCAAACCTCAAACCTGTAGGACTTCATTTCTGCATATAAACTCTGATTTCAAATGCATCCATAATAACTCTTCACTTTTTTTTTTAAGGGTACAAAATTAAATGCAGAAGATTAAAAAAATTCAATACATCATATTGTGCATTGCTCCCATATATACCAGAATGAATCCAGGTAAACCCCAAATTCACCCTCAAATGAAAGTGCAACTAAAAGCCCATGGTAGTCAACCACAAGACTACTACAGCATATCAACTCCATCATGCACAGTATCGACCCAATACTATGACATCCTCACTAACATCATCGGTGCCCAATAGTGGGTATAGAGCTAAGAATGAATGCATGCTCACACATGCACCCCACAACACACAAACACACCATGAGCATGAACTCACAAGAAGCTCTACGAACTGAGTTTCTATCACTTCTAGAAGTGATGGGCAAACTCAGCCACAATTCTGAATCATAGGTGAAACTAAAGCTTACATGTTTCCAACCTTGTGAAAAAACACGCCGGGTTCTTCTATGATTCGTCTCCTTTGCAATAGTAAGCTTGAGCAAGAGACATCGTATTCTTGAATATCAAAAGTCATAGCCCACCTATCAGTTCTTCTGCACAAAATCTGAGAGAAGAATGCTACATGCACTAGGTGAATTGAAGAAGAAGCTGGTGCAAGTTCTCACACAAAGTATATGCTGAAATCACCGCCCAGCCACACTACAAGTACTACCCATGCCACATGCCACTTAGCACCTCTATCATAGTCCAACACATTGAGGGTGTTCCAACCTACCAGAACCCAACTACGAGCCATAGCGACGCTTGAGCCTATTCTTGTTAGGGATGCAGAGACAAAGAGAACCTGATGAAAAGACCAGGGGGGAGGTTCAGAGGAAGTTCGTGATATTTTTTTAGGTCAACCATGGCGCTGCTCAGATTTAGAGCTTGTGGACAAATTTTCCTGCAGAGACAAGGAGAGAGCCTGAAGAGATCAGAGGGACAGGTTCAGAGGAAGGTCGTGGTTATTTCTTTAGCCAACTATCGCAGGATGTTCATACTTAGAGCTTAAGGAGAAGCTTTCCCACACTGGAGGTAAATCGCTTGATCATGGGACTGAGCCATGACTATTGAGGAGCTCGTTTCATGACAATGAAAAGGGAACAGAACATCCCGTCCATGACCCTGGTCTGATGCAAAGAATTTCACTACATGTGACTTATGTAGTTTCCAATGCCCCAAGTATTCACATCGAGCAAAAAACATGGAAAAGAAATAAAGGGATGTATTAATCATCATCGAAAACATGCATATGTTATCATGTACAGTTTGAATTTCTAATCTGAGAGAATCCTTTTACACAAATTTGCAAACGACGAGCCCTTATCGTGCAATACAGTCTACAGCTGTAACTCTCAATGAGCTTAAAATAATTATAGTTGCAACAGAATAAATTCATTGACCTTGTATACACACTCAGAAAGTATCATAGCACTGAGGATGTCTTTGAGGTCCGCTACATCTTCTGCTTTAAGAGCAAGGCAAAGACTATGTAATTGCTCCTTCCTACGCTCGTACTCCTCCTCTAACTGTTCTTTTCGCAACTTACTGCTTTGCCATGGCCATTGCCAGTGCCATTTCCAGCCCCACGGCAGCTTTGGAAATTGCAACACCTGCGGAAAGGGTGAAGGAAGATGAGAGACGAGCTCCCGCTGTTGTCGCGCCCAGCTATCCAATTTTCTCTGTATCGATCCCACGAATCCAGTTACGCCTGACATGTCACCTGCGCCACCGTACACTCCTTTGCACCCCTAAGTCTGAGTATATTTAAGGCATTCAAAGGCTATACTCCCTGAAACTTAGAGCGATGGAAGCACAGAAAAGCGAGAATCGCAGAATGAGCAACTATTTTCTGAAGAAAGGAAACTACGGGAGCATATGCATATGCTTAGAGGAGCAGAAGAAGCGCCGTTGGTGTCCCCTTCATGCACAATGCGGAAATGGTCATGAAAGAATCCTTGATACATAAGGAGTGTGGGCAACATATAATCACACAATGTCAACTTCTGTCTAGTTGCAACTTGCGTCTCCTCCGCTCTTTGGTTTATACTGACATATAATCAGAGAATGTCAACTTCTGTCGAGTTGCGTCTCCTCCGTTCTTTGGTTTATACTGCTGTACGCATGCTCGTAGGATTAGTCCTCCCATAATTGGACTTCGACCCTACAATCAACAAGAACCTTGGTTGGATTAAGCTCCAAAGGTCCATCTTGCTTCCCAAAAGTTTTTGTAACTTGAAATTAGGTCCCATGGGAAGTCATGTTTCTAAAGAAGATAACATGAGTCTGCATGTGTTACGCTGTCAGGTTAGGCCGTTTAACCCTTCTTTATGGCAACACAGCATAGTTGTGAGCCTAGACCACTGTATTGCTTTCGAGCAGGTTTTTCCTTCGAGGAGTGTTTTTCAAGTGTCTCTTTTGGGCAGCCTAACCCCTTCTTTGTGAGATACGGGGGGTCACATGAGTATTTTGCCCCTTCACTTGTAGGGTTGTTCTTTCAAATTCAAGGTATAAGAGGGATTAAACTTCGGTCAAACTTCCTCTTAAAAAAAAAAGAGACGATAACACGAGATGAAACTACATTATGAAGCTTCTTTGCCTCCTTCTAGAAAGGGATTCCATGCATATAATCAATTGTACAAACTTTTGAGCACTTGCATAAAAAACTTCAATAAAGGAAGACGTTGAAGTAGTGAAATAGGTAAGTGAAATATAGTCTGAAATAGGTAAGTATAGGCCCCTCGAGGATATTTTGATAGGTGAAATCTTAGCGTGCATCATCACCCTCCTTATGGAGACATATTTTTAAAGGAGGTTATTGGATGATGCATAGAGCAATGTATATATAGAGTGCAAGATTATTTCATAATAAATTGTAGAAAGATATATATAATAAGCGAACCAAAATATGTTGGATATTGTTTTTAAGCAAGGGAATACATGTATTAGGCCTCGAAGTTGAATACGGGCACATTAATTTACATGACTATAAATAAATATGAAAAACAAAAGAAATAAGTTATAAGCTCTAGAAGAAGAATAGGAAATAAATAAATAAAGGGAAATACTAAATTAAGTATGGGTTGCATACATGTAAAGATTCTAGAAATTTACATGAGTTAGATACGAAAAAGAAAAGAAATAAGTGATAAGCTTTAGAAGGAGCATATGAAATAAATAAATAAAGAGAAATACTAAGGTAAGTATGGGTTGCTTACATGTAAAGATTCAAGAATAAATATGGTAAGAATAAAGGTGGGGCCTAGTTCTAAACTGTAAAATTTTGCACAAAGCTTCCTCGGAAGAAGTTATACTAACATGAAGACTTAGAGTTAAACATCGTTTTGTTTTCCAAGTATAGTTGAATATTGATAGACTATAAGAGAGTAACACATACGAGTATCAACGTCGAACACCCTCCTTTTGACCTTGTATACCTTGAAGTTTGACTATTTTATGTCTTGAGTTTATTTGTTGTAAACTAAAAAAATGAAAGGAGTGCATCATTTCCCTCTTCAATGTATTGGAAGATGTGCAAAAGTATCCCAATTTTTTTGTCAGGCTAGTGAAGATGTTTTTCTCCCACTCGCGGCTCGCCCAATAAGATATTCATGCTACTTACATGCCAAACTCTCTCTGTCTGCACACACACACACACACACACATATATACATATATATATATATATATATATATATATATATATATATATATATATATATATATATATATCACCCGTTTTAGGTGTAAAAGACCACATATGTGAGGATTAAATTATCTGATCAACTCACTTCAAAGGAACAACAACAAGAGAGAAAAAGAGCTACACAACGGCCAAAATTCATGCACACAAAGATCATGCAAATACTTAACCAACCAACAATGGATTAGAGCATAAGAGACTGCTTTCCCGATCATGTCAAAAGAAGACAGAAAAAGAGCTACACAACGGCCAAAATCCATGCACACAAAGATCATGGAGAGGGATCATAAAGAGACACCATGTCAACGTGAGAAGAGATAGGGACAGTCTATCAGCTTAACAAGTATAGTCTCTACATCAACACGTACTCTTTTTTTTTTTTGGAGAGTACAATGAATTGTAAAGACACACACACCCGACCTCGTAAGGTAGAAGTACCTATCTTGAGGAGCTCATGGACATCCATCTTTGGGATCTCATGGATATGTCCAGCCAAGATTTGGGATTCAAAGCATCAACCACTGGGCTATGCGGGCTTGGAGATCAACACGTACTCTTAGAGGAGAGTTACATATTATTTGCCTCCCATGGATCCCATGGAGTCCTTAAATAGCCTATGTATGAGAGGGTACGTCCATGAATTACTATATTGGCACTAAAATTGTGTGCCGTAGTTTAATGTGTCTACTCTGGGTGTGCACTAGACCAAGGGCATCGCTTTCTTTTATGGGTTTGTACATCATTTTGTGAAAGAATCATTTCTTGTTTTATTTGACACAAGCGTACTCTCACAATTCATGCAAGCACCTACAAAAGAACACTTGAATAGAGTTAGAAGAGTATTGAGATACAAAAATTTTTCAATCGTTCATGGTTTTTTTTATGCTTATGATGAAAAATTGGAGCCCAATGGATTTATTGATGCAGATTGGGTATGCCAAAAGATAATAAGTTTCTCACATGATCTTGTTATTGTTGTAGAAATCAATGAACTCATAATGTTCATATAGATGTGTTGTCCTCAAGCTTTTCTCCTTGACCTTTAGAGACTCTGAGCTCCTTGAGTTGGTCAATGGAGTAATTGGCACTATGAATCTTTTAGAGTTATCTTTCACTGTGTATTCTAGAGGCACCACTTCATTTGGGTGTGTTGATTATTGTCCTATATTGATTGTGGTGGTCGTGGCTCAAACTGATCTTGCTTATGTCTAGGAGCATATTATGGTTGTGTAGAACCATAGAGCTAATTACATCCTTGCATATATCTTGGTGGATATGATTTATATTGGAGTGGGCCTTGATAGCGATAAGGTTTTCGTACACACGGTTGAGGTTTTCTTGCATGTTGCTTATTATAGAAATGTTTAGTTGTCAAATGGTTCATCATTTTTTGTTTTATTGCACAAAATTGCATATTTCATGAGGGGAGTTATGTTTTCATACCCTTGCTCTTGTCGTGTGCAAGAGTATATAGGATTATCTCCACCTTAGGTAAGACGATGTCTAATTGGTCGCGAGCGTTTTGGTTGATTCTTCTCACCATGTGAAGAAAGGTTTAGTTGTTTAGCAAGTCCATCAACCAATTCATTAATGGAGGAATCTGATTGAACATTTGCAGTGCGTCCTCCTCTCAAAAAGTGACCCAAGTGATCATAGTTTCGACGTTACTCATATCGATAGCCCACAGGCTTACTACATGCAATCACTTGAGCATAATGAGTCATATTACTATGAATACCCGAGTGAACCTAGTTGGGAGCCAGAGTGTGCAAATGTCATCTACGTAAACCCTAACCCTAGACCTCAACCTACGCAGGTAAGACCCCATTTCCTAGAGGACCATGCGATCGATGTCAAGGAGATCACCTCATTTGTGATTGCCCTATGCCTACACCTACACAACCCCAATCTGTGACAATTCAGGGCTTTTGTCCCGATTGTGGGAAAGAGCATCTCTTGTGAGATTGTCCTAAGGACCCCAACAATATGTCGAAAATCACTCCTATCAATGTTATTGGGTTAGTAATAGACTCTACAAGAAGTGTAACTTCCACTGCACCAGTGCAAGTGGTCAGTAGAGCTCAAGCTTTGTAGCAAAACCAAGGTTTAGGCCAAGAAAAGAGTTATGAGGTTATGAGATTGAGAGCATAACCAAGAAGAGTACCAGAGCTTGTAAGGGTAGTCGCGAGAGAATGAGAAGACAATGGGCAAAGAAGATGAGCGAACTTGAGGAAAGCTTGAGAGAAACGAAAGCCAAAAGAATTGAACTCACATCTCAAACTCACTCTCACACTACTCCACCACCACAATTCTCATCTCCCTCCAATCCACCACCTTCTATCCCACCTCATACAATTCCACCACCACCTAGAGTAGGATCAGTCCTAGTAGATCCCACTCCCGAGGACCTAGACATGATGCTGAAGGCATATCAGGCCAAACATAACGGATCATGAAAAGTGTTACCCTAGAGTGGAACTAGAGCTCGAGCGAACTAAAATTTGTGCTAAGATGGTGGAATTGGCTCAAACCATGTTTGAAGCTAGTCGCCTCTTCAACTTCTCTAGTTCAGCTAAGACACAGTTGCACTTTGATGGATTGTTAGAAAGATTGGAGAGGCTAATTGCAAAATCAGAAAAGGACCCCGCCTCCCAAGGTAAGAACAAGGCAAGTGAAAGAATAAGCCTTCCTACCTAGGAAGCTTATGTGCCTAACTCCATAGAACCAGATGCATCTTCTTCTATGAATCGGTATTCACCAGAATTTTTGTGAGAGATTCAAGAAGAGAAATGGGCTAAAGAAAGTGAAAAACCCCCTTCCAATTGAACTTGTGGATGAAGCTCACGATGAATTCCCACAAGACATTCCTTCCATTTATGGAGAGCACGAGGATCTCCAATCTCATGAGAGATTAGACTTCGAGTCTAATTCCTTGCAGGAACTACCCCATTTCACAGGTCCATGGGAAGCTAAGTCTACTTGTATGAGAGCACCCACGGTCATGACAAGAAATGAAGACTCGGTCATACCTAGGAACACAGAGGTAGTGAAAAACACTAAAGTGTAGTGCAATCTCACTTTAGAGGAGCTAATCAAGGTTAGGCCATAACTATGGAAACATGTAGCCAACTAAGTGCCTGAAATAGCTAAACCTCGTTCCCAGGTAGGGTCTCATAGAACAGTGCCCAAAATACCCTTGGAAAAGATAGGAGACATGAGCGAAGGAGAAGAAGGAAACACCTATCTTCCAATGACCCATCAATGTTACACCACCAAATCAATTTTGGACTCAGGTGCAGGAGTTGCAATTGCTACCACTTCCCTATGGAAGAGATGGGGCAAGCCAGCACTCAGGCCAACGAGAATGAAATTGCAGATGGGCGATGGTCACATAGAAAGACCCTTACGACTGCTAGAAGGAATAACTCTCACTACATGTGGTGTCGAGTTCGAGCATACTTTTGTCGTATGTGACTTTAGCAAGAATCAAACCTATGAGATTATTTTGGGAAGACCATTTATGCGGCAATTGCAAGTGGTACAAGATTGGGGAACCAATTCTTTGTATTTGCAACACTTAGGTGCTACAACTAAAGTCAATCTCAAGGATTACTCTTATAGAGACGTACCCCCTATTCAGTGGAATCCCATCCATAGAGCAAAAGACGATATGGAGTTAGTGCATTCCATAGGATTAGGATCCTCATGGATGCATGAAGACACCCACTTATGGATGTGCAAAGTAGTAGTAGAAGAAGAGAAGAGAGAAAAAGCCAGAGAGGTAGGTGCGAAGGAAACTCATAGATCAGTTCAAGACCCAGCCTATGCACCTTGTGTTTCCTAAAAAAGAATTTGAACCTGATGGTTGGGCAGAAATTTTAGCAACAATGGTTGTATCCATCAATGAAGAACAACGGACACCCCACTGTGACGAGGATGGCTACGACATTTCAGTCTTCACAATAGAGCCAATCATGTGTGATTTGGATATTGAAGAATATGAACCTAGCACTGATGCATTCGAGGACGCAAGTGACTCCGATCTAGAGTCAATCATTATGGACCCACCTTTTGCATCATATGAGGAATATTTCTACGAAGTAGAGGATCACCCTCAGAGAGATGAAGAACTTGCAAATGACGTGAGATTAGCCACACAGGTAAGTAGTAAGAATGAAGGCAAGAAGAGGAAGAAGAGAGAAGTCACACCAGAGGAGGAAGAATCTTTGTTTGAGGTCCCGAAAAACTTTAAGAAGTATGAGATAGAAGATAGGAGAGTCATGATAAAAAGTACGATAACAAAGAAACCACCAAGAAGGTTGTTGTAACCATCAAAGAAGGAGAAGAGAAATGCACGTACATAGGAGATGACCTAACTGAGGAAGAAGAGCATGAGCTAATAGCCTTCTTACGAGAATACAAAGATGTTTTTGCTTGGAGTTATAATGACTTAAAAGGCGTAAATCCTGACATATGCTCACATACAATTCCCATGACCTCAGATGCCAAACCGTCTAAGCAAAAGCCATACACATATAATGATAACTATGCTGCTAAGATCAAGGAGGAGATAGATAGATTGGTTGAAAGTATACCTATTCAGGAGGAGTTGAAGGAACGGCCACAGGAGTTAAGAGCTGTACATGTCATACCCATTCAAAATCCTCCCCAGGGGCACACATCGCCAGTTATCAAGAACTCCCATTGGTTCAGTGAAGTTGTAGGACCCCTTGGGGATGGCACCTATTTATGGGAGACTGAGATAGAGTTTAACGGACGGTGGGGCCAGTACCATTTCTTTACAGGAGAGTTTGAAAAGCTTTAGAATAGTGAAGGATTGCGATCGATATGGAAGAAGGCCGGATTGGATGACTAGTTCCGTTCTCAATTACCAAAGCCTGACTTACTGAGGTGTTCATACCTAGTTAGCACACTCACTCCCAGCAAAGATAAGAAGGGGATGAGCACCTTTGTACTTCCTTCACTTACACGAGGAAATGAGCTGAAGCCTTTTAAATTAACCAACAATTTGGTGAGATAAGACCTAGAAATGAGAGGTATGCACATCCCCACAGAGAAGGAGACAATGATCCCAGACAATATGAAGAAGAGGAACCTAACTAAGCTGAAGAACATGGTGGCAATGACCCCAACTATTGCCATCCACCTATGGATGTGCATGCAACACTTTGTGTTCCCAGCCCAAGAAAGATTTACCATGCCACCCAAGAAGATTTGGTTTAGTTTATACTTGGCACGCACGATGAACGTGACAATCAATATGCCACATTGGATTATAGACCAGATCCATCTTGCACATCAACGCTGGTACAAGAAACAGAAGTCAGTGCTCTACGGATGTTGTGCACTTACTAGAATTGTATATCGATGCCTGGCGTATGATGTACCAATTCAAAGGGCACTCATTTGGTCTAGGGTGGAGGACTTTCAACGAAGAGTATCAGCCACAGGGCTCCCATCAAAGAAAATGAGAGGAGCTATTCAGATGCCATGTGCATAGGCTTTGGGTGCTACACGAACACCGGACATGATTCTGCCACCCCAAAGGCGAGTACAACCCTTCACCATCAGATTACCAAGGCACATTGCAGAAGGACACAATCTGATCTTCCAATGAATCCCCACACACTTAGAGTTTCCTCACGGCTTCACGCTTGAGGATTTAACTGACGGGGAAGTAGCCAGGATAATCAATGCCACTAACTTGGAAATTGAAACAAAGTAGCCAAGTGGACAACAAACAATCACGAACCGGCCCGACCAAACTCAACTAGTGGTTGTTGAAGTAGAGGGAGATGAAGAGGAGATTGAAGAAGAGGAACAAGATGAGGAGCAGGAAGGACCATCTGATGAAGAAGAGCATGAATATGAGCAACACATTATATCGGAACTTGCAGGAGCCCTAGCATATACAACGCAAATAAAAAGATTGTATGATACTATGAACCAGGTTTAGGAACAACATAGACTATCCTTGGCAGCAGGGAAGGCCTTAATGAACCAGATACTTGAAGAAGAAGGTGTGGATGAGCAATTCATAGATTCCCTCGACATGCTCGCAGATGCATTGGGGTGCCAAAGACTGTGCACACCGCCCTCGCCCACTCTCAGAGATTTGAACGAAGGCACAGGAGACGCCCCCAAGATCAAGGAAGCATATAAATATTATAGTATGAGAACCACATGGCACCACCTCCGCAACCACCAGCACAACACACTCCATCCAATACACTAAAGAACCCCACACATCAAGTGCACCCCTATCACCACCCCTACCACCCTCCCCTCCAACTCCACTCCCCTCACCTCACAACATCACTATTGCCTCTACTGTCACTGCCATGGTCTACACCTCCCTCAATGAAGCCCACGATGTGAGTCAACCATCACCACTCTCACAATCTGACACCACTAGTGTTGTAATTGCCACCATGGGCAATATAACTCTAACCATGGTTACTGGGAATCCAATTCCTCCTATCATATTTCTAGGTGGCCCACATGCACAATTACACACACCAGTGTGCACCTTCACTACCATCACCACACCTACCATTCCCATGTATATGGTAACTCCGACAATCGCATCCACGCATGACCACATGGACATATCACCCACATCAGCACCTCTCCTTCCCCCCATATTCCCACAATTTCCCATTCCCCCACCACCCACTTCACCATTCTCAAGCACAACATCCACCTTCCCTTTCCCTTTTCCCTACCCCCCTGCATTCCAAACCTTCCCAACACTCACCCCTGTAAATAATGTATTCAACATTTTATATCAATGTTTGCCTCAGTTACAATAGAATTACCAGCATTTAGATGCTCAACATATGAACCTGTTCAGAGTCCATGAGACACTCCAAGAATGACTCACAAACATGGAGAAGGACAAGAGGCTCCTACAACAAAATTATGATACCTTGCAACGAAAATATGAGGAATTAGAGCCCTCCCTACGAGATTCACAGGCACAACAACACCTTGAGGAAACGCTATGCATCCAACAAGCAAACAATCTCAAAATCCATCGTAACCTCGCATTGTTAAGGAAACACATGTCAACAGCTCTAGAAGAAAATAGAAAACTACAAAGTCAGAATGAAGAAAATCTAGAAGCAGCGATGGAAGGATCACCAAAAGAGATCGACTCGGAGCGGTTCAAAGCCCTCCCATCAACCAACATGCAGCTCATATTGGACACCCATGCTGACCTACTAGAGGCATATGATGCCTTAGAAAAAGAACGTGATGCCCTATGGAAGCAATTGGCCAATCAATGAGAGCAACCGAAAGAAGGAGCACCTATAGACGTCACATGTGAAGAGGTGATAGAATTGAAAGCACAACTGACAGCTTTTCAAGATAAGCTTCTGTAATATGAACGTCAACCTTCTCCCTTGGTGGAACCCGAGCCTAAAGAACTCGTTCCAATTGAAGTGGAAGAGACATTTGAGGACCCATATGAACCTATGTCTGCACCTGGAGGCACGAAAACAGAGAAAGGAATTGATACATTTGAGATTGAAGCTCGAGAATGGATGCAACGGTTAGAAAAGGCAGGCCCAAATCATGATGAAAGAATATCAATGCAGATACAATCCATGTCTCATCTAGAAGACATTGATGCTTTCGATGATTTTTATGTACACTTTTGTGTACTATTAGTAGATTATAATGCAGAGATCAAGCACCGTACCACAAAAGAGCCAATCTCCACAACCCAATTTTCCCCAGATGAAATTCCTGAGAGTGCTGCGTGGGGAAACATCTTTCAATCCACATGGCGAATACGGTTACTAGAAACCTACCCCGAAATGGTACCACATGGAACAACATGCCCTTGTACATTAAGTATAACCCTTGCTATTGTCTTGTTTTTCGACAAAGATCATGGCTTGAGTTTACTCAAACAGTGAAGAACGTCAAAGGATGTGACAAATGGCTGAACTATGTATATCTGGCACTGCCTCGTGGCCCACCAACATTTGCATATATGATTTCAACCATTCGACATTGGGACATTAGGTTCAAGAATGTTCCAAAGGTCATGGCACAGATGTGCCTCAAAATATTCAAGTTCATGCTTGTCACATTCCGGACCTTCAAAAATATTAAAGAACCTCACCTTTCCATCATTGCTTTCTTAAGTCTGCAAACATAAGATGGATGATTAGAGTTTTCAAAACCTGGTGGTTGTGACTTGTATACCTCTTCACTTATCCAACCATTTAAGAATGCATTTTTCACATCAAGTTGGAGGAGTCTCCAATTCCTTGGAGCAACTACACTTATCAATGTCCTGATTGTAGTCATCTTTGCAACTGGTGAGAATGTTTCCCCATAGTCTATACCATGAGTTTGTGAGCATCCTTTGGCAACTAATCTTGCCTTGTACGTGCAAACTGATCCATCTGAATTTCTTTTAACTTTATATACCCATTTGCAACCAATTACCTTTTGATTCGACGATATTGGAACCAAATCCCACGTGTCCATCTCCTTCAATGCATCTATCTCTTCGTTCATGGCCTTTTCCCAATTAGGGTTTCCCTTTGCCTCTTCATAGGTTGAAGGTTCCTCTGAAATAGAGTCTTTTGCCAAGTAGATTGAATGCTTCGTAACAAATGTGGAATCATATCCATACCTTTCTGGTTGTTTCTTCTCTCTTGCTGATCCTCTAGGTGCTTGTTTGGAACATTCTCCAACCTCTTGTATCTTTGCTTTGCCTCTTGACTTCCATAGCTTGTAATCCTTTTGTCTTTCATCTTGGTCATCATCTGTATCACTTCTTGGATCCTGGACTTGTGTATCATGCTTGCTTCCTAATTGATGAGAGTCAGAATCAAGATCATATGGTAGTGTTACCTTTTGTTTTTCTTCATCATACCAAGACCTGTGTTCGTCAAACACAACATCTAAACTTGTAGTGAATTGCTTGGTTGAAGGATTGAAGAACCTGTAACCCATCTGAGTTGAATCATATCCAATAAACACTGCCTTTGTTGCCCTTTCATCTAGCTTACCTCTTATTTGTGATGGTACATGAACATAAACTAAACAACCAAAAACCTTGCAATGTCCAAGACTAGGTTTTCTTCCATGCCATGCTTCATAAGGAGTCATACCTTGAGGTGATTTGGATGGTAGTCTATTGACAAGGTACAAAGTAGTTGAAATAGCTTCTGCCCATAGATAATGTGGCAACTTCTTCTCTTCAAGCATTGTTCGGGCTGATCCAACCAATGTCTTGTTTCTCCTCTCTGCAATTCCATTTAGTTGAGGAGAGTACCTAGTAGTCACTTCCCTTTTGATACCTTTTTCCTGCAAGAACTCATCAAAATCTTTGGAGAAGTATTCTCCCCCTCCATCAGATCTGAGCTTCTTTAGTGATCTAATTGTATGATTCTCCACATGTGCAAGATATTTCTTGAAGCAATCAAACACTTCATTCTTACTCTTGATAAAGTATAGAACAGTCCGTCTACTATGGTCGTCAATAAATGAGAGATAATACCTTGATCCTGCCAATGAAGGTTCTTGACTTTGTCCCCATACATTTGTATGTACTAAGTCCAATAAGTTGTTGTGGATGTAGCCTTTGTGATTGAATGGTTGTCTTTGTGCCTTCCCAATTTGACATGTATCACACCTGTTGATCATGTGTTGCTTTGATATGTTCGGCAGTCTTAGAACACTTTGATCCCTGCATATATCCTTCAAGGTTCTTTAATTCACATGAGCAAGTCTCTTATGCCACACTTCAAGCTCACTTAGGGTTTGAGACCCAAAGTTGAATAGAGCTATGTTTCTAGTTTTTCCTACTTCAAAAGTAAAGAGCCTACCATGCTTCTCACCTTTGGCTATCTTCTTGAAGGCTTGACATGGATCTTCCACAAAAGCTCCATGTTGGGTGAACCTAACTTGCAAGCCTTTTTCGACTATTTGGCCTACACATATTAGGTTCTTAGTGATAGTGGGTACATAGAGAACCTTACTCAGAATGTTTGTCCTGCCATTGGAAGCTTTGACATTACCAATCTTCTCCACATTGTGCTTTTTGTCATCTCCTGTTTGCACTTCATGTCTATGCTTTGGACTTTCCAAGTCAGATAGAAGAGCAATGTTGCCTGCAACATGATTCGAACATCCTGAATCTATGTAGAACAAATGATCATATTCTTTACCTTCTTTGTGGCTTAGATTCATAAGAAGCAATGAGTCTTCATGTGGTTGATCTTCTAAATAATTGTTGTAGTCCTTCTATTATAGATTCTATTGTTATTGTTGAAGTTGTGTCCACCTCTGCCTCTATTGCTGCCATATCCACCTCTTCCACTTCCTTTTTGGGTCTTCCCATTGAACCAATAATTCTGAGTGGTGTGGTTGGTCTTATCGCATATGGCACAAGGTTGAACATTCTGACCTTTGGCTTTGTCTTGCTTTGGTCCTTTCTTCTTCCCTTTCCACTTGCTCTTGCTTGCAAAGTTGGCTTGGGAAGTCCCTTCTTCATCTTCTTCCTTCTTCTTGCCTTTCTGCTTCTTATCCTTCTTATTTGCATATAGAGCACTAGTTGAATTACCATGGTAAGAATTACCTTCCTTTATGCTATTGTTGGCTTCTTGATTGAAGAGTTGTCCAAGAAAGATGTTGAAGTCTGGAGTTTTCACATCCATGATGAGATCATAAGCCGTCGTGAAGGATTGCCATTGCTTATCACTACGAATGCCATTCAGAATTTGCCTCATGATGATGTCTTCTTGAATCAGCTCTCCAATGGATGCTAACTGATCTGCAACCTCCTTGACCTTGGTAACAAACTCTGTGATGGTTTGTTTAGGTGTCTTCTTCATTTGGTTGAACTCGTTCCAAAGATGATTCTTTCTTGCTTTGGTACTAGCAGAAAAGAAAGTCTCGAGGGCATCCCAAGTCTCTTGAGATGTCTTGCATCCTCTAATATGTGGTAATAGAAAGTCAGAGATAGAGTTTATTATGTACGACCTTGCTTGAGCATCCCCTTGCACACCAAAGTGTGAGCTTATCTGTCTCCTCTTGTGTAGGTCCTCCTTTGGATCTTGGGATAGGCATAGCTTCATCACCTGCTACAATTCTATAAAGATTTCTACCTTGCAAATAGGCCTCCATTCTGATTTGCCAAGCCGCATACTTGTGTCGATCAAGCTTCTCGATCATTGAGGGAAAGCCGTCACCCATCTTGATCTAGCTCTAATACCTCTGAAAGAACTTGGAGAAGCTTGTAGAAGGTAGAAAAGTGCGTTTCGAGGCGACGAAGTTTGGTCAAGCCAACTGGCACAAGACTAGCCCTTGAGCTTATGGAGACTCAAATAGACCCTTTCCAATGAGCCATCTTGCACTCAATTTGGAGCTCTGGAGAGAGATAAGCAGCCTCTGCAAGATTACTGTTGGCGAAGAAGATGATGCAGAGAATTGAAGGAGCAAGATTGCTTCCATGTATTGTACAAGTGATTTCAAGTCTTTATATAGACTCTAGGAGTGTTCCACGACTTCTAAAAGTGGATTTTGAATTCAAATGAAGGTGGGAATGGTTGTTGGATGGAATCAATTCACTTTCCTACAATCTAGGAAAAGTGAAGATCTAGTTTGATCTACTTTTTAGGTGATTGATTGCTTGATTGAATGCAACTTCAACCACCACAAATTCATGGGATTTGGGCTCCATCTTTCTACCTTTACATGTGTAAAGCTCAAGGCTTTTAGAACGGTAAAATGAACCATCAAAAATCTCTCAAAAAAATACAATAAATGAGCATATGAAAAAGAACTCTCCAATGGATATTCTTTCAACGTGATAGCCTTTTATGTAGATCAAATCCACCTCAAGCATAGTGTAAGCTTGATGTTCCAACAATATTCAGCAAGTTCAGGTTTTTTGAAGGAAAGTCAAATTCAGTTTTGAAGAAGACTTTTTGAAGAAAAGGTTTGAAGGACAAATTTAAGGAGTACAAGCTTGAAGCTTGTGTTAGTTTGCAGCTTGCTGACAGGTTGCAGATCCAGTCCAGTTTGTACCATTGTGACATTGAAAGGGGGATTGTTGGAAAACTTTGATTCAATATCCCAATTGGTCAAAATTTACTCTAGTTTTAAGCATGTATAGAACTCAGTCTATAACCTCTAAAAGGGTTTAGGGTTTAGGGTTTAGGGTTTAGGGTTTAGGGTTTAGGGTTTAGGGTCCTCCCATCCAGCCCACCCGAGTTCAATACCCGGCGGCAACAGACGAAAGCGAAGAATGTTTTTTAACAATATAAGTTATGCTTTTCAAATACAACGATGGATCGCGATAAAAAGCAATGGACGAATTTATTCCAATTGAGTTCCTATGGACAACGAACATATTGCGAGAGCTTTTTGGGAGTGCTTTTTGAGGGTAATCTAAAGCTATATAAAAAATTATTGGCTTATTGTTTAAACATCCTTCACCTAGTGTTCAACACAAGCCTTGGTGCTTGGACCTCAATAGAGGTGGTGTTTCTTCTAGCACATGGGGCAGCCATGGTGCTAACTTGAAGCATGTTGAGGAGCGGCTATGGAGTTCTTCTTGGAGATGAAGAGTGTGCTCACACTCTTGCTCATGGAGAGGAGGTTATCTCTTGTTCATGGAAAGAGGACTTGGTCATTAGCAGCTTGATGGTGAGGATCGGCCATCTACATGGTGTATTTGAAGATTGTCTTCTACATGAAGATTTCGGGCTACTTCAAAGACATTGGATGGTGTTTAACATAAGATTTACATCTTATGTTAAGTATTCAGGTACATATTCTCTTTATGCACACAGGTACTACTTGGAGTTTATGGAGGCAGTAGCATCCATATCAGGAGGAATCCTATTCAGCATAGGTACAAGAGAATCAGTACGTATATGCTTTATGTATATTTGGATGAGGTGTTTGAGAATGTGTGTTCACATGAGTTTGAGGATTTTCGGCAGCAAACTTGTTAGCATTTGTAGCTCAGTGATGAGTAGCACCTCCTTTAATGTCAATCCGGGAAGATGTGAGGATGGTATGAAGACCTCGAGCAAGTGGCGGCACAAGTGCGTGAGTGAGAAGCACACGAGCATGCACACACATACACACACACGCGCACACACGGCAAGACAAAGAGAGAGAATCAATGGAGTTCTTCGATTACTCTTCAAAAAGCTCTTACAAGTTTGTTTCAATTACAATCTACCCTCTAAAATGAGCTCTCTAGCTCCTTTTATAGTTTTTGACTAGCTTTGGCCCTGTTCAGACCTAGTGTCCGGCCTAGTTAAAAATTAGGTTCCAGGGCTTATTTGGGGGCTCAAACGAGATCCAAAAATTACGAAAATTGGCAGGTAGATACTTCTAATGCTCCTCAAGCTCAAGGACTCCTTGGCTTGCACAAAATGGAGCTACAGAAAGATGAAATGATATTTACAATGGTGCTTAGTGATGAGAATCACTTTTAACTGGTGTAGAGGTTTTGAAAAATTAAGGTTGCCTTAGTGCTAAATCTGCGTGAATGTTCATAAGTGCTTCTTTCTGAAGAAAATTGTTGGCCTACTTGCCAGATCTTCGTTGACTCCCTTGTCTGCTTGTGCCTTCTCTCCCTTGTCCACTGCTAACACCCCCCCCTCTCTCGCGTCTGTCGTCCCTGACAGAACCTTGTTGAGAGGGTTTTTGGATGTAGTACTCGACGACGTCCTGCGCTAAATGATGTTCAGCAATTCGCAACCCTTTAGCCAAATCTGTTAGAAGAGCATCCCAGTCTACCGGCCCAGGAACCTCTGGATGTGGCATACGTAGCTTTTCGGAGTGGAGAGCTTGTTCCACTGCAAACAACTGCAAGAGATGGGATGGTCTGGGAATGAATATCTCGGAGTGATATTCCCAGAATCCCGTGACAAACATCTCTTCGAACGTTTGTTTGAAGCAGGCCGGTAGATATTTGATGCGAGCGTGCCATGCATACACAACATTGATCGATGGAGTTGTGCTCATGTCGTATACAAGGTCCTGGTTCCCTTCATTAAATCCTAGTGCTGAGAGATGCGGTTCCTTGACATTTTTGAAGGTCCTGAAGGTGACCAGCATAAGTTCGAAAATTTTCAGGCACATCTGAGTCATGATATCAGGAACATTCTTGAAACGGACCCCCCAATGTCGAATCGTTGAAATCATATATCCAATTGTAGGTGCGCCCTTAGGGGGTGCGAGGTACACGTAATTTAGCCACTTCTCACATCCTTTAATCATCAGCACTGTTTGTGTGTACTCCGGCCATGATCTCCTTCGAAATACAGGGCAATAACATGGATTATATTTGATGTACAATGGCATGTTGTTCCATGTTCTTACCATTTCCGGGTAGGTTTCGAGCAGCCGAATTCTCCACGTTGGTTGGCGAATATGTCCTTGCTTGGCACTCTCTGGGATGTCATCAGGTGCAAATTGGGTGGCAGAGGTGGGTTCCCTTGAGGTGTGGCGCTTGATCTCCGCATTATAATCCGCCATGAGCACGCAAAAAGGCACATACAGATCATCCGATGGGCCGATCCACCTATGGTGTGAGAGATTCTGAAAATAATCGGATTTTATTACCACCTCTTCCAATTTTGACATCAATGCGATTTGGACTGCCACCCTGTCATCATGCGTCGTGGCTACTTTCTCTAGCTTTTGCATCCATTCAGGAGCCTCAATTTCAATTGTGTCCATGCCCTGTTCTGTTCGCTTACCGCCGGGTGTTGGCATTGGTACATAAGGATCCTCGAATGTTTCTTCTACTTCAATTGGCACCAGATTGTCAGGCTCGGGCTCTACCAGAGGGGAGGGCTGGCGCTCGTATTGCATGACCTTGCTGCGTAATTCCTCGAGTTCTGCCCGGAGTTTAGTGACCTCTTCAACTGTATCTTCTGCGGTATTGCTTTGGCTGGGTTCTGTATGTCGGGTGGCCAACTGTCTTCGTAACTCATCTCTCTCTTTTTCTAAAGCGGCATGGGCCTCCATTAGATCTGCATGAGTTTCTAATACCACCTTCATATTCTCAGAGGGAATGGCCTTAAATCGCTCTGGGTCAATTTCCTGTGGGGAACCCTCCATGGCCGCCTCCAGATTTTCCTCGTTCTGTTTCTGTAATCTTTTATTCTCCTCTAGCGCTGTAGACATATGCTTGCGGAGGAGGCCCAAGTTCCGTCGAAGTTTCAGGTTTTCCGTGATCTGAGAATGTAGCAGCTCATCCATGTGTCGTCGTTCTTCATCATCTGCTTGGGGTGGGTTGGCTTCTAATTGTGCGTATTGCTCCTGTAATGTCACGTGCTGCTGTTCTAGTAGCTGCTTCTGCTCTTCAAGATCCCTACATCGTGCTTGGAGATCTTCGTGGCTTCGGAAGAGCCTTGTATGTTGGTTGTCCAGGTGTTGGTAGTGTTGCTGAAGTTGGGCCATGCATTGATGCATATTATTAAATAAGTTACTGGGAGGAATGGTGTTGAATGCAGAGGGAAAGGGAAAGGGAAAGGGAATTGTGGATGCAGTACTGGGGACAGGTGAGGGGGGAGGTGGGGGAATGGGAGATTGTGGGTAAATGGGGGGTGGGAGAGGTGCAGAGGTGGGTGACACCTCCATGAAAGTGGGGATCGTGGTGGGAGTGACTGTGAACATGGGGATTGTGGTAGCGGTGAGGGTTGTGAATGTGTATAGAGGTGTGTGTAATTGTGAACTCCTAGGAAGTGTGCTCGGGGTAGTGAGGTGTACCGTGGCTGTAGTTAGACTTATGTTTTCAGTGGAAGTAGAGTGTGTGGGTTGGCTGATGGTTTGTGCGTTGGTGTATGTAGTGGTTTCAGAGGTGGTGACTGTGGAGGTTACAGTGGTAGAGGGAGGTGAGTGAGGTGGATGTGGGGGAGAAGGTGGCAAGGGAGGTGATGGGGGTGCACTCGATGTGTGGGCTTCCTCGGTGTCGTGAACTGTGTGTGTTGTGCCAGTGGTTGTGGGGGTGCCTTGTGGTCCTGATCCTAATACATTCATTCGTTTTCCCGTTCGTGGGGGGCGTCTTCCATATCTTTTCTCTGTCCTTCGTGATTGCGCTAGTGCGGTGTGCACCGTTTTCGGTACTCCCAAAGCATCTGATATCATTTCCAGGGTGGCACGGTATTGCTCGTCCACGCCTTCCTCCTCCAGAATCTGGTTCATGAGGGCTTTACCTGCAGCTAATGATAGCCTGTGTTGCTCTTGGACCCGGTTCATCGTATCGTAGAGCTTCTTTAATGCGCTAGTATAGGCGGGGGCACCTTCCAGTACTTGTAGGGCTTCTTGATCATACTCTTGTTCTTCTGCTTCTGATTGTCCACCCTGTGCCTCCTCATGAGCTTCTTCTTCATCGTCCACATTGACTACGTTCGGTTGGCTGGGCTGGGCTTGCTCTTCTTCAACTTCCGCGTTTACGGCTTCGATGATTCTTGCAACTTCTTCGTCCGTTAGATCCTCGAGAGTGAACCCATGCGGGAATTCCAGATCAGTCGGTACTGGTGGAAACACAAGATTAGGGCCATCTGTGCTGTGCCTGGGTAACCTGATAGTAAATGGTTGCACTCGTCGGGGAAGCCTTGGGGTTGTCTCAGGTGTCAGGGTTGCCCCGCGAGCTTGTGCACAAGGCATCTGGACGGCGCCTCTCATCTTCTTTGAGGGAGGTCCTACAGCTGACAATCTGCGTTGAAATTCCTGTGCTCTGGACCAGATCAGAGCCCTCTGCACCGGTACATCATATGCGAGACATCTGTATACAATTCTTGTGAGTGCACAACAACCATACAATACAGATTTTTGCTTCTTGTACCATCTCTGATGAGCCATATGAATCTGGTCGATAATCCAGTGGGGCATATTGATGGTCAACTCAAAAGAATCCGCCAGGTAGAGGCTAAACCAGATCTTTTTGGGGGGCATTGTGAACCTCTCCTACGCGGGGAAGGCGAAATGTTGCATGACCATACGTAAGTGGATGGCGATCGTGGGTGTCATTGCAACCATGTCCTTCAACTTCGTCAGATTCCTTTTCTTCATGTTGTCTGGAACCATTGTCTCTTTCTCTGTTGGAATGTGCATACCCTGCATGTCGAGTGCTTCTCTTACCAGATTGATAGTTAAGCGGAAACGCTTCAGCTCGTTGCCCCTTGTGAGTGATGGGAGCACAAAGGAGCTGTATCCTTTCTTGTCTTTGCTGGGGGTGAGGGTACTAATTAGATATGAGCATCTTAGGAAATCTGGCTTTGGTAGTTGGGACTTGAAGTAGTCATAAAGCCCTGCCTTCTTCCAGATCGGCTTCAGTCCTTCGTTGTTCTGTAGCCTTTCAAACTCCCTGGTAAAGAAATGGTATCTGCCCCATCGTCCATTGAATTCGATCTCGGACTCCCACATATATGTGCCTTCACCCAGAGGTCCAGCAACGTCACTGAACCAATGTGAGGTTTTGCCCACCGGCATTGTGTGACCCTGCGGAGGATTCTGAATTGGTATGGCGTGCAATGCCCGTAATGCCGCTGGTCTTTCCTTTAATTCTTCCTCGACTGGAAGGCTTTCGATGTCCACCACTTGTGGGCTGGTGCCTGCCTGGGAGCTAGTTCCTACTGTATCTGCCATTTTACTTCTTGCTGTCTGTCTCTGTGAGAATATACAAACATGTGTTAATATTGTACAGGACCAGGGAGGACCGTTGTTGTTCCCATCACAATATTAACATGAGGGTCGGGAGCGAATAATGGGTTAGTAAGTGTTCGGTGCACGTGCGTGTAGTTACTGCTAGGGTAGTTCTAGGAGACTAATGAAGTTAGTAAGAGGGGGTGAATTTACAAATTGGGGTCGGGGGGTTTATTACAGGTCTTAGGCTGCCAAATGCAGTGGATGGGCTTTGCTTTCGGTTTCGTAGAGACGCTAGAGAGCTTTTTCGGTGTCGCAGTTTGAAACTGGGGCCTTTTAGGGACCCATTTACAAGTGATTACATGCGTGCTCTTGGGTCTTGGGGTGTTCCTGAGTGTTGAGAACGAGTGAATACTGGCAGTATGCGTAGCTGGGTTATACTGTTTAGGTTGTGGCCTCGGCCTAGCTACTTGTGCCCTCAAGCAAGCCTTAGGCACCCAAATTTGTCTTGATTGTGGGCTAGCCTTCATCGACTTCTTGGGCACCCAAATAGATGTCTCTCTAGCAGAAGAATTTCTGAAAGACTTCTTATTGGGTTCGTGTTGTTGGTTGCTAGTAAGAGGTTTTGCCCGTGTGGTTGTCGTGAGTGCAACCGGTTGTTCGCCTTTCCGCACCCACACTTGGTTTACTTTCTGGGACATTCTGCTGTGCAGGTACTTTCGATCTCGGGCATAGGTAGTACTCTGCTTCTTCTGCCTTTGATCCACCTTTGGTTGCTGCCTCCTTCTGGCCTTTGGAAAAGAAGGGAGTTCCGTTGCATCCCTGACTCCTTTTTTGCAAATATCATTCCTCTGCAACACATGGTTTTGAACAAGAACAGCATGGTCATCTTCATGTGTACCCCTGGAAGGACCAGGAGTCTGTGCCTTTCCTAGTTCCTTGAGTGCTCCATTGTCTAATTCTACTGTAACTCGACTATGATTGACCCAAACCTGGAGAAGTCCACTTCTTAGGTTTAGATTGACTGCTTGGTCATAGATCCAATCTTGACCCAAGACAAGAGGTTCAGTGAGATCCTCATCTTGACACACTAGTACTTTAACAATCATTTCCTTATCATGAACGTAGAGGGGAAGTTCCACCTCGCCCATGCAAGGGGTTTCCACGCCTCCCAATCCTATGAGATATGCTTCCACAAGATTGACAGTTAACTTTAACTCTTGACAATAAGACACTCTGACAGCACTAGTGGCTGCGCCTGAGTCAATCAAGGCTCTCACGTTCCTTGCACTCTTTCCTTGTCCTATATCTAGTGTTATGAAAGGACGTCTATCAATTATCCTATGCGAGCTTGTTCCTGCAACTTCACACATGGCCATAGGATATCCTTGATCTGCATAGTCATTTGCTCTAGGCTGATCTCTACCTTGCCTTCGTAACTTCATCCTTCTGATGCGTTCTAAAGCTTCTGCTTGAGCCTCTTCTCGAACTCGCTTTTCTTCCTCCTTGCGTTTCTTAGCAGTGTTGAGTCGGCTGAGCATTTCCTCCGTGAGGGGTTCCTGATACAACTTGACTCTGCAACCGCTAATATAGTTTGGGAGAATATCACCCTCTAATGTGGCCAATTGTACTGCTCCACTCGTGGAGATCCTGTTGATGATCATAGGTCCGTAGCCTCTCTTTTCTAGCTTCCTTGCGTGTTGCTTCAGTGTGTAGACTAAAACTAGATCTCCTGCTTTCAGACCCTTATCCTTCACATGGGCATCGAAGTATGCCTTCTGTCTCTTCTTGGCTACATATATTCCTGCAGCGGCTCTCAGTCTTGTTTCTCCTAATCGTTCAAGGTCAAAGATCCTAGAGGAGAGCTCGTGACCTGTCCATTCGTGTTCTTGTGCTACTTTCAACGTAGGTATTAAGAAGTCCAAGGGTAGCACAGCGTTTTGGCCAAATACCATCTGAAAGGGGGTGGCTTGGAGTACCGTTTTGTAGGCAACTCGAAATGCCCAGACAACATGGTGTAGCTGTTTGTCCCAATCAGAGCGTTTTGTGTTCACTAATTTTGTCAGTACATTGCATAAGATCTTATTAGTACTCTCAGCTTGTCCATTAGCTTGAGGGTGATAGGGGGCAGACTTCTTGTGTATTACCAAGAATTCTTGGAGTAGATTTTCAATCACTTCGTTCAAGAAGTGAGTGCCTCTATCACTTACAAGCTCTATAGGTAGCCCGTATCTTGTGAATACATTCTCAAACAAGAATTTGGCAGTTGTTTGAGCATCGTTCTTTGTCGTAGCCTTTACCTCTACCCACTTGGTGAGATAATCTGTTGCAACAATGATGTATTCCACATGAGAACCTTTAGCTGGGGGATTAATAGGACCTACGAAGTCTATTCCCCACTTAGAGAATGCACGTCCACCCATCATAGGTTTCAGTGGCATCTTATCTTTGCGTATAGGATACTGAGTCCTCTGACAGACATCACACCGTTTCACATAGGTATGTGCATCCATGTGAAGGGTAGGCCACCAGAAACCCGCAAATAGTACTGCCTTGATCACCCGATCTGGTCCAAAGTGTCCTCCTGCTACACCTTGGTGAGCAGTTTCCAAGATCTTAAGATATTCACTCTCATGGACACACAGTCTCAGGTAACCATCTTTACCACGCTTATATAGATTATCACCAATGAGTGAGTAATCCTGGGCTTCTTGTTCTAAACTCCTTTTCCTCGCAAGAGTCATGTCTGGAGGGAATGTGTTTGTCCTCAGGAAGGATACTAGAGGTTCGCTCCAATCTGGCACAATGGATACTAGATAAAGAGTGGCGTGTTCCACAGGTGGTTTAGTGCAGCAGATTGGGCACTCCTTGCACAACTTTTGGACATCAGCTTCCATAGTTGGCCAATGTACTCCGAGTCTCTTTAGGGTTTGTAAAGTTCGTTGCTTTGAATGGTGTTGCTCTAATGCACCTACATGTGCTAATTGCAACCATTTAGCGTACTCATCCTCTTCTACGCAGCAAGCCAAGATCCCTTGATCTGTGTGCTTGTACATACTTCCTGCCATGATGTGGTACTTTTGGGCTTTTACTACCTCTCTATTCCGTGTGTTTACCACTGGATGGTTAGGCCCGTATGTCAGTACTGGTACTAATGGCTTAGCCCACTGCGGCACCACTTCCAAATTAAACAAGTAAGCATCAGGAAGGTCATCTGATACTCCTTGTGGGGCTTCTCCCGATGTGAGCCTAGAAAGATGATCAGCTCTCAAATGGGTCCTACCTTTTCTTACCACAACCTCAAAGTCATATTCCATGAGCAAGAGAAACCATCTCACTAATCTCCCTGTATTGCATGGCTTATTTACGAGGTATAGCAATGCCTGATGATCAGTAAAAAATTTAAACTTATTTGCAAGCAAATAGTGTCTAAATTTCTTAACTGCATATACCATGCCTAAACCTTCTCTCTCCGTCGTGGTGTAATTCCGTTCAGCCGCATTCAATTGTCTACTGGCATAGGCAATTGGAAGATCCATATTACCTTCACCAGTAGGTTGTGCAAGCACACATCCAATAGCATAATTGGATGCATCCACATGAACATGGAAAGGCTTATTCCAATCTGGCGTGGTCAAGATTGGTGCTGAACATAATCTTTGTTTAAGCTCCTGGAAGGAATTCTCACATTCATCCGTCCACTCAAAGTTTGTCAGAAGTCCGTACATGGGCTTTGCAATGACAGCATACATGTGTATAAATCGTCGGTAATAACCACAATGCCCCATGAAAGCTTGTACTTCCTTGACATTCTTAGGCCTAGGTAGCTCTGCTATAGCTCTCACTTTCTCTTCGTCCGTAGATATGCCATTCTTTGACACTATGTGTCCTAGAATCTTGCCTTGCCTGACCATAAAAACGCACTTTTTTGGGTTCAGGCAGACTTGATATTCTCTACATTTGTCAAAGATTTGTCTGAGTTCAGGGATATGGGTTTGTCTAATGTTGGAATGAGCACAAAGATCATCAACATAGACTTCTAAACTCTTCCTCAGGAACTCCTTAAACACGTGGCACATCAGCCTCTGGAAGGTCGCTGGTGCATTGGTAAGCCCAAATGGCATTACTCTAAAAGCAAAAATGCCCCATTCTGTGGCAAAGGCTGTCTTATGTTGATCCTCTCGAGCTATGGCTACTTGATTGTAGCCCGAAAATCCATCAAGGAAGCTGTACACTTCCTTGCCTGCCACTCTTTCTAAGAGATGTTCTGTGATGGGAAGCGGATAGTTATCTCGAATTGTGGCTGCATTAACCTTCTTCAAGTTAATGCACACGCGCAGTTTGCCATTTTGGGCACCACTACGATGGGGGATACCCATTCAGTGTGCTCAATTTCATAGATAAATCCAGCTTCGACCAGTCTATCTATCTCTTCCTTGATCTTAGCAGCATAATTATCATTATATGTATAGGGCTTTTGCTTAGAGGGTTTAGCATCTGAGGTCATGGGGATAGTGTGTGAGCATATATCGGGGTCAACACCTTTCAAATCGTTGTAACTCCAAGCAAATACATCTCTGTATTCTCTTAGCAAGGCTATCAACGCATGCTCTTCTTCCTCTGTTAGGTCATGGCCTATGTACGTGCATCTCTCCTCTCCTTCTTCTAGGGCCACAACTATTTTCTTGGTGGTTTCTTTGTTATCATAGGCCTCTCCTGATTGTGCCTCTCGTTTAGGCATTCTTAGCATGACTCTCCTGTCATCTATCTCATACTTCTTAAAATTTTCTGGGACCTCAAACAAAGATTCTTCCTCCTCTGGTGAGGCTTCTCTCTTCTTTCGTTTCTTTCCTTCTTCCTTCGGGGTCACATGGGTTGCTAATCTTACAACATTTGTAAGCTCTCCATGCCTCTGGGGTTGAAATTCTACTTCATGGAAGTATTCTTCATCTGATGCAAATGGTGGGTCCATAATGATTGACTCTAGATCGGAGTCACTTGCATCCTCAAATGCATCAGGGCTAGGTTCGCATTCTTCTAGTACTGCCTCTCCCATGATTGGCTCTATGGAGAAGACTGAAATGTCATAGCCATCCTCATCACAGTGAGGTGTCCATTGTTCTTCATTGATGGCTACGTCCATTGTTGCTAAAATTTCTGCCCAGCCATGGGGTTCAAATTCCTCGTCTGGAAAAACTACAGGTGCATAGGCTGGGTCTTGAATGGGTCTATGGGTTTCGTTTGCACCTATTTCTCTGGCCTTTTCTCTCTTCTCTTCCTCCACTGCTACTTTGCACATCCATAAGTGAGTGTCTTCATGCATCCATGAGGATCCTGACCCTATGGAATGCACCGATTCTGTATCATCTTTGGCTCTATGGATGGGATTCCACTGGATAGGAGGGACGTCTCTATGAGAATAATCCTTGAGATTGACTTTGGTCGTAACACCTAAGTGTTGCAGGTACAAAGAATTGGTCCCCCAATCCTGTACCACTTGCAACTGTCGCATAAATGGTCTTCCCAAAATCATCTCATAGGCATGATTTTTGCTGAAGTCACATATGGCAAATGTATGCTCAAACTCGACACCACAAGTGGTGAGAGTTATTCCTTCTAGCAATCCTAGGGGTCTCTCTATGTGACCATCGGCCATCTGCAATTTCATTCTCGTTGGCCTGAGTGCCGGCTTGCCCCAACGCTTCCAAAGGGAAGTAGTGGCGATTGCAACTCCTGCACCTGAGTCCAAAATTGCCTTGGTGGTGTACTCCTGGTAGGTGATGGGAAGATAGGTGTTCCCTTCTTCACCTTCACACATATCTCCTATCTTGTCCAAGGGAATTTCTGGCACTGTCCTATGGGATCCTACCCGGGAACGAGGTTTTGCAACTTCAGTTACTTGACTGGCTACATATTTCCGAGCGTTTGGTCCATCCTCAGGCAGTTCTTCCAAAGTGAGATCGCGCTGCACCTTGGTGTTCGTTACTACCTCCGTGTTCCTTGGTATGACTGAGTCGTCGTTCCTCACCATGACTGTGGGTGCTCTCATACATGTGGACTTTGCTTCCCATGGGCCTGTGAAGTGGGGTAGCTCTTGTATGGAATTAGACTCAAAGTCCAATCTCTCGTGAGACTGAGTACTCTCATGTTCCCCGTAAATAGATGGGATGTCTTGTGGGAATTGGTCGTGTGCATCGTCCACAAGTTCAAAAGGAGGGGCGACTTCACTTTCGTTATCCCATTTGTCTTCTTGAATCTCTCGTAGGAAGTCTGGTGCAAACCGATTCATAGAAGAAGAAGTGTCCGGCTCCGTAGAATTAGGCACATAAGCAACCTGGGAAGGAGGGCTTATTCTATCGTTGGATCTCTCCTTGTTCTCATAGATGGCCGGAGCACAAGCTTCCTGGGGAGGATTACTTACTCTATTACTTTTCCGAACAGGCTCATACGCTCTCTGAGAAGGAATGTAGGCAACCTGTGGAGATACGTAAGCTTTCGAGGGAGTCTCGTCTGCCTTTTGAGGGGGAAGATAAGCTTCTTGAGGAGGCACATGGGCTTCCTGAAGAGGCTGGCTTATCCGTTCCCTTGTCCTTTCCTTTCTTTGAGGGGCAGGTTCCTTTTCTGATTTTGCAATTAGCCTCTCTATTCTTTCTAGCAGTCCATCAAAGTGCAACTGTGTCTTTGCTGAGCTAGAGATATTAAAGAGGCGGCTAGCTTCGAACATAGCTTGAGCCAATTCCACCATCTTAGCACAAATTTTAGTTCGTTCAATCTCTAGCTCGGCTCTAGGGTAGCACTTTTCATGATCGGTTATGGTTGGCCCTTCTTGGATTCTGGCCTGATATGCTTTAAGCATCATATTAAGGTCTTCGGGAGTGGGATCTGCTAGGACTGATCCTACTCTAGGGGGTGGTGGGTTTAGGTGAGGCGGGTTGGAAGGTGGCTGGTCGGAGGGAGATGGAAATGGTGGTGGTGGAGTCGTGTGAGAGGGAGTTTGAGTTGTGAGTTCAGTTATCCTGGCTTTGGTTTCTCTTATGCTTTCCTCAAGTTCACTCATCTTTTTAGCCCATTGTTTTTTCATTCTTTCCCGACTATCTTTCCAAGCTCTAGTCCTTTTCTTGGTTATGCTCTCAGTTTCACTAGCCTCTGGGACCTTTTCCTGGCTTGCCTCTTGGTTTTGCTGCAATGCCTGAGCTCTAGTGACTACCTGTACTGGTGCAGTGGAAGTGACACTTCCTGAGGAATCTACAACCAACCCAATCACATTGATAGGAGTGATTTTTGGCATATTATTGGGGTTCTTTGGGCAATCTCGTAAGAGATGCTCTTTTCCACAGTCTTGGCAAAAGCCTTGGATCGTCACTGACTGGGGTTGTGTAGGTGGAGGTAAGGGGCAATCACGAATGAGGTGATCTCCTTGGCATTTGTAGCATGGTCCTCTTGGGAATGGAGGTCTTACTTGCCTAGGTTGAGGCCTAGGGTTGGGGTTTGCATACATAACATTCGTGTAATCTGATTCCCAACTTATTTCATTTGGCTCTTCACTATAGTAGGACTCACCATGTTCTGGAGACTGCATGTAGTAAGCCTGGGGACTATCGACATGTGTAGAATCAAAGCTATGGTCACTGAGGTCATTTTCAGAGATCAATGGGGTTACTGGCACTATGGCCCTATTCAGGTTTTCTTCTGCAACAGCATACTTTACAGGGATTACATTGGTTGGGGCAGGGGGTTGTTGTGCTAGCACCGGTTGGGGTCTCTGTTGGGCCTGATATTGTGGTTGGTAGGTTTGTTGGGGTCTAGCATATTGTGGTGGTGGATTTTGGTTCTGGTATCTGCCTTGTTGGTAGGGCTGAGGGTAGGGTTGCCTAACTGCCTGCTTGTTGTATGGGCAATCTTGTGCGGTGTGATTGGTGTATCTCCGTTCTATGGTGCAGTACTGGCTACTAGGATTTACCTGGGGCTGAGCCATAATGGGGCAGACATTCGCCATATGGTCACCACCGCATGTATAGCACCTTTTCACAGGAGCAAACCTTGGGATTTGTTTGCTAGTTACTCCTAATTTCTGAGCTACTTTCTCTGCAAGTTCCTCAATTGATGTGGATTGCGTGGAAGAGTGACTAGAGGCACTATCTGAATCTTTGTAGATTTTGGAAAGCTCTAGTTCTTCCCCTAGGTTATCTTCAATGTCAATGCATATGCGTACACATTCTTCTATGGTCCTAGGGTCCTTCAGATACACATAAGATCTCAATTTCGTACTCAGCAATCCATCAAGGAATAAGGCTACCTGTTTTGCGGGTGTGGGTAGCTCTAAAACAGGGCACCTTTCAAGATATTGTCTAAATCTTCTTCCGGCCAATCTGACAGTCTCTTGGGGAGTCTGTTTGAAGCTGTGAATCAATGAGGAGGTATTGTGTCTTATGCCACTCTTAGAGAATTCTACAATGAAGGCTTCTAGGAGTTGGTCTATACACCTGAACTGTCGCTCATCCAATGGCTGAAACCATGTAAGTGCTGTGTTCCTAAGGGTTAGACCGAAGGCATTGTACTGCGTGAACAGATCCTCCACTTGTTCAGCTCTCAAGACTTGCTTGAACTCCGCCACATGATCATAGGGATCTCCTGTGCCATCAAAGTAATTCTTCATGGACTTAACTAGCTGGGTCGGTCTCAAAGTTCTAGTGTGCTCTCTAGGTCTCGGCAGAGGAAATCCATCCACATTTCTTTGATTCCTGTGAGCTCTAAGTATCTCAGGTTCTACCCTATTCGTCTCCGTCCTCGTTCTTTCTCTGCCCACTGGGTTGGCAAAGCTTACTTCTGGTCTATCTCTACTTTTGTCTCTTTGAGTTCCATGAGCTTGGGATGTTCCCGCTCCAGGGTGACCATAGGATACATTTGATCTTGGTTGGGGGAAAATGAATTCACCCTTCCAAGTGTAAGCATGCTTATCATTTTCTGTCACCACAAAGATCCTCTCCGAAGTGTGATCTAAGTAGGTCACTCTGCCTGGGCTATCAGGATCCTTAAACTCATAGATCATGATATTTCCTATATCAGTTGGCTGATTAGATTTATACCTCCAAAAGGCTTCGTCAGTCTCTCGATTGAGGAGCAACTCTATGCTCTTGTTGTCTTGGGGTACCCACTCAGGTGTGATAATCCTAGTGAGAACAGATTTGCCTCGAGGGGTTCTAGGTTCTATACCCATGTTTCCTTGTTCCAAGTCACCTAAGTCCGCTTTTGAGATTACATTCCCAAATTCATCTGTCCTATCTGGGTGACTGGTGACTACGTATATGGTTCCTTCTTTGTCCAGGTATGCACCGTTTTCAAACTTGACGGCTGGATGCTCTAGTCCTATGGATTGGTCAGGGTTTTTAATCTGGACTACGGATCTTCCTAGGCCGTCCTCATAGATGCTAGCACCCAATCGGTTGGTCCTAAGGTATTCCAGCTGTGTTTTGTAAGGGCCTTCTACCCTGTACAAATATGGCATTCCTGAACTTCCGGTAGGTCTGTCCATGCCTTGAGACATCCCTGATTCACTGGTATCAGAGCTAGGATAATGAGAGTGGTGACTCAACTGCTGGGCCCAAGACCTTGCAGTGTGATTGACACTAGCCTCTGAAGACCTAAGGCTTTGTCTCTCTCTTACTAGGTGTCGTCCTGATCTAAGGTTCATATGCCTAACTGATTAGCCCAATTTTTGCCCAGAGTACAACCTCGTTGCCGATCAATTGGTATCAGTCACTTGATTCTTTTTAGTTATTCCTCGTGTTTAAGGTCTTGTCTGATATTACGTCATTAGGAATACTTGAATGTTCTTCGTACTTTCAGGTTGATCGTTCCCCGTTAGGTTCTTTTCCTTTATGTTATCGACAGTACAGAGATTAGGTTTTTAGCTTGAACTTGAGTTTTTAGGTAGTCTTCAACTTGATACCTGCCTATCGTCGCTCTGACTTACTCCTACCTCTCGTTGTTCTTAGCCTAAGCTATGAATTGACAGAGGGGGTTAAAAGTTTCCAACCTTCTGTTTCCTGCCTGGTTGCCCTTGAGTGCCCAGGAAATGTGTTCCCAAGCTCGCACTTACACTTGCTTAGAACGCCTTTTGATGCTCTCAATAGATCTACAACTCCAACGCTTCAACTCTACGTCTTACCATCACACGCTCGTCCTCAAAGCTCGATCCCCGGCAACGGCGCCAAAATTTGGTGTAGCTCAATGATGAGTAGCACCTCCTTTAATGTCAATCCGGGAAGACGTGAGGATGGTATGAAGACCTCGAGCAAGTGGCGGCACAAGTGCGTGAGTGAGAAGCACACGAGCATGCACACACATACACACACACGCGCACACACGGCAAGACAAAGAGAGAGAATCAATGGAGTTCTTCGATTACTTTTCAAAAAGCTCTTACAAGTTTGTTTCAATTACAATCTACCCTCTAAAATGAGCTCTCTAGCTCCTTTTATAGTTTTTGAATAGCTTTGGCCCTGTTCAGACCTAGTGTCTGGCCTAGTTAAAAATTAGGTTCCAGGGCTTATTTGGGGGCTCAAACGAGATCCAAAAATTACGAAAATTGGCAGGTAGATACTTTTAATGCTCCTCAAGCTCAAGGACTCCTTGGCTTGCACAAAATGGAGCTACAGAAAGATGAAATGATATTTACAATGGTGCTTAGTGATGAGAATCACTTTTAATTGGTGTAGAGGTTTTGAAAAATTAAGGTTGCCTTAGTGCTAAATCTGCGTGAATGTTCATAAGTGCTTCTTTCTGAAGAAAATTGTTGGCCTACTTGCCAGATCTTCGTTGACTCCCTTGTCTGCTTGTGCCTTCTCTCCCTTGTCCACTGCTAACAGCATTCTTTGCTACTTTTTAAGTATGTGATCTTTTCACACACGTATCTGACTTAGGGTCTTCCATAGCCTAAGGTTAGATGAGGGTTTGTTGATTATCAGTTTCACACTAATCCTTCCTCTTTCAGTCACTCATATTCACTCTTCTATAACCTATTAGGTCACACATTTCATGTATATTCAGATTTCTCCCCATACATCTGAATATGTTTGTTACATTTGTACATTCACTCTTCCATCTATTTCTCATCACATAGAGTGGTTGAGAGTTTTGCTCCCACATTGTACATTGAACATTGGTATATATGATACTATGAGTAAGCGATGGCTTACGTAACACCTTACACATGTTGTCTATTCTTTCTCTATCTTTGTCTCATCATTTGTATGATTAAATGTGGTATGTTCATGTTTTGTCAATATAGGAATATTGCTAGATTCTATGTTGTATATGTTGGACCTATGGAACCATGGACCTGTGATATGAGCTATGAGCCTACCTCATTTCCAAAAATAAGCAAATATGCTATAGGAATGAATCAGACAATCAATTCTGGTACCTCCTATTTTTCAGGAATACGCAGAGATTGACCCCGAGACAAAAAAACTAAGATTTCTCCCAATCTACTGAACCAAATGCTATGATAATTTACAAGCATAAACTAGAAAGTAATACATTTACAATGCACCATTCTCATCAAATTTGGAGCTCTAGAAAGAGAGCAACAACCTCTCTAAAAATTACTATTGGTGAAGAAGATGATGCAGAAAATTGAAGGAGCAAGACAATGATGGTCACAAGTGTATGTATATTGCTTCCATGTATTGTAAAAGTGATTTTAAGTCTTTATATAGAATCGATAAGTGCTGCACGAGTGCAACAAGTAGATTCTGAATTCAAATGAAGGTGGAAATGGTTGTTGGAGGGAATCAATTCACTTTCCTACAATCTAGGAAAAGTGAAGATCTAGTTTGATCTACTTTTAGGTGATTGATTGCTTGATTCATTACAACTCAACCACCACAAATTCATGGTATTTGGGCTCTCTTTTTCTACTTTTACATGTGTAAACCTCAAGACTTTTACAACGGTAAATGAACCATAAAAAATCTCTCAAAAAAATACAATAAATGAGCATAGGTAAAAGAACTCTCCAACGGATATTCTTTCCCTTAAGCTAAAGTATGCTTGAGTCTTCGTTCTCTGATAGGTTGAATACCTACCATAGCTTTGAATCTACAAAGCTTTAATCCATCAAGTGCCTTTGTCATCATATTTGCTACTTGTTTTTTAGTAGGAACAAACGAAATGTCAATCTCCTTTGCCATGAGCTTCTCTATGATGAAGTGGTAATGAACCTCTATGTGTTTGGTTCTTGCATGGAAAATAGGGTTTGTTGCTAGATGCATGGAACTTACATTATCTCCAAATATGTGAGGTTTGGAACTTACAAGTTCCAAATCTGCATACAATGTTTTTAACCATATTGTTTCTTGAGTTGCTATGGTCAAACCTCTGTACTCTACTTCAGTTGAGGATAAAGCAAATGTAGGTTGCTTCTTGGAACTCCATGACACTAGCTTCGAACCTACAAATGCTAAATAACCAGAAGTACTTCTTCTATCATCCTTAGCTCCTGCCCAATTGAATAGATTTTGGGATCCAAATCTGAAGAGTAAGGATAGAATATACCTTCGTTGATTATTTCTTTGCGATACTTAAGTAATCTCTTAGCCACATCCATGTGTGGTCTTCTTGGTGAGTGCATGAATTGACTAAGCACTCCCACATGATATGAGATGTCTTCCCTTGTATGAGTAGCATGTATCAAGCTACCTACCAAGCTTTGATACTCTTTAATGTCTTCGATTTTCTCACCTTCATAAACACTAAGTTTATGATTCATCTCCAAAGGTGTACCTGCAAGTTTAGTGTTCTCCATTTTGAACTTGAGAAGTAGATCTTAAATGTATCTTCTTTGAATCAAATACATTCGTTCATCTGTGAATATCACTTGCATACCTAGGAAATATGTGAGCTCACCTAGGTCACTGATTTTGAACTCCTCTTGAATGTGTCTCTTGATCCTTTGAATGCCATTTAGATCATCACCTATCACAATAATATTATCTACATATACACATAGATAGATAACCTCATCGAGGTTTGAACCCTTGATCTTAAATATATGTAATCAACCTGTAATTCCAAGCTCTAGGAGCTTGTTTCAATCCATACAATGCTTCTTCAGTCTACAAACATAAGATGTATGATTATGGTTTTCAAAACCTAGTGGTTGTGACATGTATACTTCTTCACTTATCCAACAATTTAAGAATGCATTTTTCATATCAAATTCTAGGAGTCTCCAATTCCTTACATCAACTACACTTATCAATGTCCTGATTGTAGTCATCTTTGCAACTGGTGAGAATGTTTCCTCATAGTCTATACCATGAGTTTGTGAGCATCCTTTGGCAATTAATCTTGCCTTGTACCTGCAAACTGATCCATCTGAATTTCTTTTAACTCTATATAGCCATGTGGAACCAATTGTTGATATATTTAGGTAGTGATGTGTGTGAACACACTAGGACGGTCGGGGCACTTTTTTCCCTCTTTAGGAGGTTTCTTTCCCTCGGCTTGTATATACGCCTATTGCCCTAATGGGCTACTTATCTTTGTACATTCTCTAGTAATACATTTAGTATTGTGTGTTTATGCTCCAAGCTTCTTCTTCTTCCTTGTGCTGTTCGCATGCTTCCGCAGATATCTATCTCCAACAATTGGTATCAGAGCATGTCGTCGCTTCATCTAGGGTGCCGTTGACACTCCTCCATTTGCAGTCTCAGATTCGCACGAGATTTGGTGAGCATATTCAGGGTGTTTTAGAGATCAAAACAGCTTCGTTCTGTGGTGCCGAAATCGCGATCTGAGCTCGTTTTGGCCTCCGAACGCACTATCGCAGCGCTTGTGCAGGCTATTTTGTCTTTTTGTCCCAAAGGTATATTCCAGTTTTTGTTCGCCAGTTTAAGCGTCTCGAAGTCTGCTATAGGTCTAGTAGAACTCGTATGGGCATATCTGTTCAACTTTTTGAGATATAGTCAATTTTTTGCATCAAGGTATTTTAGTCACCGGCCATGGCTTGATACTCCTCCATTTGCAGTCTCAGATTCGCACGAGATTTGGTGAGCATATTCAGGGTGTTTTAGAGATCAAAACAGCTTCGTTCTGTGGTGCCGAAATCGCGATCTGAGCTCGTTTTGGCCTCCGAACGCACTATCGCAGCGCTTGTGCAGGCTATTTTATCTTTTTGTCCCAAAGGTATATTCCAGTTTTTGTTCGCCAGTTTAAGCGTCTCGAAGTCTGCTATAGGTCTAGTAGAACTCTATGGGCAATTCTGTTCAACTTTTTGAGATGTAGTCAATTTTTTGCATCAAGGTATTTTAGTCACCGGCCATGGCTGAAAGCAGTGATGTATTCCGTATGTTGGCTGTTGAGGATAAGTTGGATGGTACCAACTACCCATTGTGGGCTTATATGATGTGACATGTATTGGTTGCAAAAGGATTGTGGAACATTGTGCAGGGGTGTTGAAAGACGTCCTGTTACACCTCTGACTACAGGTACTACAAATACAGGTGCTATAGCTGATGAAGATGGTGTCGAAGATGATATTCTGCAGATTCCTGTTCGTGTTGCTATTTCTACTGCACCTACTGCAGAGCAGATTCTCTGGGATGGCAGAGATGCCCAAGCATATGCATTAATAGCTTTGTCTATCAAACGTGCCATTATTCCTCATATTCGCTCTTGTAGAACAATTAAGGATGCTTGGGATACACTTACCACATTGTACCAAGCTAGGAATGAGGCTCGTGTTGCTTACCTCCGAAAACAGTTGGAAAGTGAGCACATGAATGAAGGTGATTCTATGGACAGTTTCCTAAAGAAGATCAAAGACTTGAAGGAACAATTGATTTCTGTTGATAAGGTTATACTAGATAGCTCACTTGTGCAGACCATTCTGAATGGTCTTCCTGATTCATATCAGAGTTTTGCTTCTACTCTTCGGTTGATGATGAAAGGCAATCCAAATGCCTTATCATTTGAGGAATTAGTCTCTGTTCTGTTGCAGGAAGATCAGTCTAGGCAAAACAGGTCCATTATGCGAGTTGCAGATCAAGCTTTCCTAGCTAGTCAGAAGGGCAAAGGGAAATGGAGCTCTTCAACTAGTAAGCAGAAATCTGCTAATTCTGCATATTCAAAGAAGGAAGATAAAGATGAGAAGAAATCAGAAAAGCAGAAATTGTTTTGTAAGTACTGTAATGGGAATGATCATATCATAAAGAACTGTCCAAAACTGGCTGCTAAAGAGGCAAAGAAGAAAGAGATTGGAATGGTTGTTGCAGAGGCCTCTACACCAAAAACAGAGTCTGCAAATCTTGTGCAGGAAGAAGAATGGGTGTTTACTACTGTCTGCAGTTTTGACCCATCTTCTCATGAGCAGTGCATGTCTGCAGTAGACTCAGATGTTTGGTATTTTGACAGTGGGGCAACCAAACATATTACCTCGCAGCGCAGTTTCTTCTCTTCACTCGAGCCTGCCCCTACAGGGAATACTGTTACATGCGCCAACAACTCCTCTTATCCTGTTATGGGAGTTGGTAGGATCATTTTGACTACTACTGTCAAAGATTGCTACTAGAAACTATCAGTTTCTATGATTTGATGGCCGAAAGGATGGGCCTTTAGTCCTTTCTTGGTTGTCACAGTTTGATGATTTTTATACTGATGAAATGTATGTTGAAAGTGAAAAAGTTAAATTTGCCACTAACTATTTAGTAGGTAAAGCTAAACTCTAGTTGGAATGTCCTGCGGCATAGTACTGAGCGTCCAACAACGTGGAAGGCTTTCCAAGAAAAAGTGAAGGATTCTTTTCTTCCTCCTCAATACTATTTGCATGTTCGACGTGCATGGACGACCCTTACATGGAAGGAGGGTGATACGGTTACTACCTACACATAGCGGTTTTGGCAAAATTTACTACTTGTTCGAATGCTTGAAGATGTATCAGAGGATATCTTGCAGTAGAAATATGAAGATGGTTTGGAGGTGGGAATCCAAGCTAAGCTTCACACCCTACGACCTACAACCCTCAATGAGGCTATATCTTTTGCCTATGATGCAGAAAAAGAATTTCAGTCCATAACCAAGTCAATCCGTCTACAACAACCCTGCCAACGACCACTTTATATTAAACCTGCATTTCCTATGAAGCGTACTTTTAAGTTTTCCTCGTCCTCCACAATCTAACTACTCAACTCCACCTGTTGCTTCATCTCTCCAACCAACCAAACCACCTACCCTTCAAACTTCAGTGGTGGATGCCCAATAGAAGCGACCACGAATCACTTGCTGGAATTGTGGTAAACCTGGACATACAAAAATAAAGTGCAGATTGCAACCTTTTCACATGAAACCAGCAACAGCTCAATCGCATAACATGGAGGTCCGTAATGAAGAAATTCCTCCTCTTTGGACAGAGGAATCATTGGAGAAGAACTTAAGTACCTTGGGTAACGATATCTCTCTTCACTCTCTACTTTGCATGCGGGGTACAATAAATAACAAACTAGTTAAAATTCTACATGACGATGGTAGTTCACATGACTTCATTTCACATTTATTAGTACAAGAACTTAAATTACGAACGTTTCCTTCCTTGTATAAAGTGAAAGCTACATTTCAAGGTAGTCGTTATAATGTAACACGAGAAGTGCAAGATGTTACGATTAGCATAGGCCCATATATTGATTCACGAACATTTTTAATTGCACCTTTGCAATCTTACGATGTTATACTAGGTATGCCTTTTCATCACCATTATAACCCACATATTGACTATCATACGCATACCTTTAACTTTGAATTCAAAGGTCAAGTCATTAGTTTGTCTGCACGGCATGATTTTCAGTCGTTTCCACTGATTAGTCACACTCAAGTAAAGTGTGCATTTAGGAAAGGATTCAATTCACGCATTGTTTTTGTCAATGTCATCAATGATTATACTCATACACTTCCTGATGCATATCAACCTTTCATGAGTACTTATAAGGATTGTTTTATGTCTGAGTATCCCTTTGAACTACCACCCTCTCGAGGATCCTTTGACCATAGCATAGACTTAGTCCCTGGTAGTTCTCCTCCTCATAAAGCACCTTATAGACATGGCCCACTACATCAAAAGGAAATAGAAAATCAAGTAAAAGATATACTACAGAAAGGACTTATAAGGCCTAGTTCTTCCCCATTTGGAGCACCAGTTCTCTTAGTAGAGAAGAAGAATAAAACTTATCGAATGTGCATTGATTATAGAGCCCTTAACAAGATCACAATAAAGAATAGATACCCTATTCCACGAATAGATGATCTCTTAGATAAGTTACGAGGAGCTTGTGTCTTTAGTAAAATTGATCTTAAATCGGGTTACCATCAGATTCGTATGACACAAAGTGATATTTTTAAGACTGCATTTAGAACTCAAACCGGCCATTATGAATTTATGGTAATGCCCTTTGGACTTACTAATGCCCCTGCTACATTTGCACGAATGATGAACAATATTTTTCTTGATTATCAAGCTTTTGTTCTTGTATTCTTTGATGATATACTTATATGAAAAGCATCTTGAAACAGTTTTTCATTCGTTACGAGAGAACACACTTTATGCTAATCCTGAAAAGAGTTACTTTTTTCAATGAAACCTAGAATATTTAGGACATATTATTTCAAGTGAAGGTGTGCATGTGGATCCGAAAAAGATAGAGTTATAGAAGAATGGCCTACACCACAATCAGTCAATGATGTTCGTTCTTTTCTTGGGTTGGGTAGTTTCTATAGGAAGTTTGTTCGAAATTTTTCTTATTTAGCATTGCCTCTTACCTTGTTGTTGAAAAAGAAAATAAAATTTGCATGGGGACTTACCCAACAACAGTCTTTTGAAAAACTTAAACAAGCACTTTCACGTGCACCTGTTTTACAGTTACCTGATTTTTCACAACCCTTTCATGTCATTACTGATGCTAGTGGTTCAGGAATAGGTGTTGTTTTAATGCAAAATGACCATCCCATTGCATTTGAGAGTAGGAAGCTTAATCCCTCATAATAGAATTATAGTACATATGATAAGGAATTGTTAGCAGTTGTGCATGCTTTGCGAATTTGGAAACACTATTTTATGGGCTCTGAGGTCTTAATTAAAACCGATCAACAGGCTATTAAGCATTTATTAAATCAGCCCTTAATCTCTGATAGGCATCTTAAATGGGCATCATTCATTTAAAATTTCCAACCTATGATACAATATCAGCTTGGTAAAGCTAATGTTGTAGCTGATGCTCTTAGCCATTTTCCTTTGCATTCTGTTGTTTTGCATGATATTTCTGCCATCCAAATACATTCTTTTCAAGAAATGGTTTCCTCTTATGCATCTAATTTGTATTTTTCACGTGCATGGCATGACTTCAATAATGGTGCATCTTTATCTGATGAACATTATACATTTCATAATGGTTTTCTTTATTTTCAACATAGATTGTGCATAACCCAAGCTTTTAAAGATTTTGTCATTAAAGAAATGCATGAACCATTTTACATGGGTCATAGAGGCATACAAAGCACCATTTCTGCTTGCAAATATTTCTTCTTTGGCCACACATGGAAAAAGATATTGCACATTATGTTTCTCAGTGCATTGTATGTCAGCGTGTCAAACGTCATCATGGTAAACCATTTGGATTATTAATGCCACTTCCCATTCCAAATGAACCATGGGAACAAATCTCTATGGATTTTATCACAGGTCTTCCCATCACTTCATCACATAATGATATGATTTGGACAATAGTTGATAGATTTAGTAAATATGCATATTTCATTCCGTCTAGAAAAACTTTGACTGCACCTCAAGCTGCAAAATTATTCATTAAATGCATTTTCCCACATCATGGCTTTCCTAAAGTAATATTATCTGATCGTGATGTTAGATTTTGTAATCATTTTTGGGTTGCCTTATTTCAACATTTTGGTTCTAAAATAGATTTTAGCTCTTCATTTCATCCTGAAAGTCATGGACAAAGTGAAGCTACAAACAATATTATTCTTGATTTATTGTGTTGTTATTCATTAGATAATCCTAATAATTGGGATGAAAAGTTGCCATTGCTTCAATTTACTTACAATAACACTGCACACACCACTACAAGTCGTGCACCTTTTGAAATTGTTTTTGGTAAAAAGCTTCCCACTCCCATGTCCCTCACCCAAATCGACATTTTGATGGCTGATTCTATTGCTCATGATCACGTTTCTATACTTCATGATGTTCACAAGCACATTAGGAAAAGTCAAGAGCGATATACACGTAATATGAATACTAAACGATTAGCCAAAGAATTCAAGGAAAATGATTTTGTATGGTTGCGTAGCATTAAAAGACGTCTCAAAAATATTTTGCAGCATCCTACAATTAAACTTGCACCACGCTATTATGGACCGTTTCACATTATAGAAAAAATTAATGATAATTCATTTAGATTAGATATTCCATCTCATTGGACTATACATAACTCTTTTCATATTAGTTTACTTAAACCATTTAAAGGAACTTTACCACTTGCTCCACTTCTTGATGACCCTCCTTTAATTGAAGAACAATCTGAAATCTAAGTTCTTGAGAAAATCATTGATCATGATGTCACTACTACACGCACAGGTACTCAATATCATCGATATTTGATTAAGTACAAAAATCACTCTATTAAAGAATGTCAATGGATACATAAAACACAATTAACACCTCATTATGACCACTTAATTTCTGCATATCATACACACAAACACATTAATGTAACACCTCCATGAACATTTCCATGCATGTGTTTTTACATGGAACATGCTTATTTTTTATTCAGTGATGAAACATGTGACTGGCCATCCATGTTTATTATTTTATCAACTGAGGTCACTTGCTTTTTCAACTGAGGGGCATGTTATAACTTATGGAATATGTTGAACAATGCATTGTTGGATTGTAACATGGAATATGTTGAACAATGCATTGTTGGAGTGTTAAATTATTATTGAACAATGCATTGTTAGAGTGTTAAATTATTGATGTATTAATGTGTTTTTGATGTTTTTGATATAGCAGCTGAAGGTTCGTGAGGAGCGTGCAAGGCGTGAAAGGGCGGATATCAATAATCCGAATAATTATTATTTATCTTGTAATTAAACCTACGTAGAAGGTTCTATTGTTAGAAATAGTTAGAAAAGTAATGGTTAGAATAAGGGTCATTGTAGACCACAATTTTTGTTATTGAAAGCAATGGCTTTCTATAAAAGTTACCAAATTTTAGTTTCACGCTTGCTTTTCAAAGCTGCTCTCATGTAACCACTTTTTTCGACGTAATCAGAATTCCTATAAATACATGCACTATGTGGACTGTCAAAACAAAGTGCATGGGGGGAGATTGCACCCAATACTGCATTCAGTCTCGTCTCTTGTTGTCTTTTTTTTTTCGTGTGTGTTTTTATGCATTCGTAACCTCTGTATGCGCGTGAGCAAGATCCTGACAACAAGTACACACCCAATAGTGTAATTGGATGCATCCACATGAACATGAAATGGCTTGTTCCAATCTAGTGTAGTTAAGATTGGTGCTGAACACAATTGTTCACTTAAGCTTGTTAAAGGAGTTTTCACATTCGTCTGTCCACTCAAAATTAGTTAAAAGGGTGTATAGAGGATTTGGAATGATTGCATACATATGAATGAAATGTTGATAGAAGCCGCAATGCCCCATGAAAGCTTGTACTTATCTGGTTGGCCTAGGTTGTTCTGGAATAGCACTAACCTTATCCTCGTCCATGGATATGCCATTCTTTGATACTATGTGTCCTAGAATCTCGTCTTGCCTAAACATAAAAACACACTTTTCTAGGTTCAGATAGACTTGATACTCTCTACATTTGTGAAAGATATGTCTTAGCTCAAGTATTTGTCTTATCCTCGTCCAAGTTTCTATGCAAGAACTCTTTAAAAACATGACACATCAGCCTCTGAAATGTGAATATACCCCATTCTATAGAAAAATCTATCTTATGCTGGTCTTTTGGGGTAATGGACACTTGATTGTAGTTAGAGAACCCATCAAGGAAGTTGTATACTTCCTTGCCTGCTACTCTTTCTAATAGATGCTCAATGATAGGAAGCAAATAAGTGTCTCTAATAGTGGCTTCATTAACCTTCTTCAAGTTAATGCATAGTCGTAACTTTCCATTCTTTTTGGGCACCACTATAACGGGGGAAACCCATTTAGTGTGCTCGATCTCATAGATAAATCTGGCTTCTACCAATCGATCTATCTCTTCCTTGATCTTGGTAGCATGATTGTCATTATATGTGTATGGCTTCTACTTGGATGGTTTGGCTTCTGAGGTTATGGGGATTGTATGGGAGCATATGTGAGGCTCTCCACCTTTTAGGTCCTTGTAACTCCATGCAAAAAAATCTCTAAATTCTCTTAATAAGTCAATCGACTCCTTTTCTTCTTCCTCAGTCAGGTCGTGTTCTATGCATGTGCATCGTTCTTCACCTTCTTCTTTGGTCACAATAATTTTTTTACTTGTCTCTTTGTTATCATAGGCCACTCATGTGAGTGCTTCTCATTTAGGCTTTGTGATCATGAATTTCTTATCCTCGACCTCATACTTCTTAAAATTTTTCAAGAACCTCAAATAAAGATTCTTCCTCTTCTGGTGGGAGTTCTCTTTTCTTTCTTTTCTTACCTTCACTCATGGTGGTTACCTGTGTGGTTAATCTCACATCATTCGTAAGCTCTTCTCATCCTTGAGGGTGAGCTTTTACTATGTATAGTTATTCCTCTTCTGATGCACAAAAAGGGTCCATAATGCTTGATTCTAAATCTAACTCACTTGTTTGTTCAAGTTCATCTGTGCTAGGCTCACATTCTTCGATAACCAAATTACACAAACTTGGTTCTATAGTGAAAAATCAAATATCATAGCCATCTTCATCAGAGTGGGATGTCCATTTTTCTTCATTGATGGCTACATCCATTGTGGCTAGGATTTCTACCCAACCATGAGGTTCAAACTCTTCGTGTCTCGACTTGATATATGAGTCTCTTCACACCTAACTCTCTCACTTTTTCTCTTTTTTCTTCTTCCACTACAACTTTTCACATCCATAAGTGAGTGTCTTCATGCATCCATTGTTAGATATGATCAATACTCCAATCGCATGTGAATGCAAACGATCCATGGTACTCTAAGTTGTATGGCCCCCATTATGAGGAGAAGCCATTATGAGAGTCTGGACATTCGTGATGAGGTTTGCATGAGACCAGAAAAAGTACTAGATGATCTATGTGAGTCTAGTCAGTAGGCTAGGCAAGGAATATACTTTAGTCACACCCAAATTCTAGAGGTATGATAGTGTAGTAGTCAACCAGTCTGGAATTACGATGGTCCAATCTGATGACTCAATTTGGTGGTTTAGCCTAGTGGTTTACCCAGTCTGGTAGTTAGGTAATTTGGTATGTTTCGAATAATAGATGATCGTGATAGTTAAGCCTAGATTAGAGCATCAGGCAAGCACAGTGATCATGCCTAGATCATTGGATTAGGTAACATGGTTACTATGATGAAATCACGGCTATGCACACTATAAAGCCCTTCATCTAGAGTCTATCTATCTTTGCATCTGACATAGCCTGAGAATCATGTACTGCACATGCCAGATTATTCATAGATTTTTCATAGTATATGAGCTTATATAACCCAAGACATAAAATGCCAGAAGCAATAATCATGTCACCATTTGACAAATCATGAAATGTACATCTGTCATCAACAGATTTCAGAACCAAGTCAATCTTGGCTAAAGATAAAACTAATAACATGTTGTTGGCATCATATGGGAAGAAGCCAAGTATGGGCATGCATGCGGATCTAGCACTAAGGCAACCTATTAAAATTTTTCCAAACCTTACATCATTATAAAAGTGATTCTCATCACTAGAAATCCTTGTAAATACCGTTTCATCTTTTTGTAGCTCCATTTTGTACAAGCCGAGGAGTCCTCGAGCTTGGGGAGCCTTAGAAGTAGTTGCCTGCCAATTTTCATATTTTTTAGATCTCGTTTGAGCCCTCAAATAAGCCCTGGAACCTAATTTTTAACTATGCCGGACACTAGGTCTAGACAGGGCCAAAGCTAGTCAAAAACTATAAATAGAGCTAGAGAGCTCATTTTTGGGTTAGCTTCTTGTAGTTTTGAGCTTGTATGAGAACTTGGTTATAATAGAAGTGATTCCATTGTCTTACTCTCTTTGTTCTTGCCGTGTGTGCGTGTGTGTGTATGTGTGTGCATGTTGGTGTGCTTCTCACTCACACACTTGTGCCTTCACTTGCTCGAGGTCTTCACACCATCCTCATGTCTTCCCGGATTGACATTAAAGGAGGTGCTACTCATCACTGAGCTACACCAAATTTTGGCACCGTTTCCGGAGATTCGAGCTTTGAGGACGAGCGTGTGATGGTAAGACATAGAGAGGACGCGTTGGAATGGTAAGTAGTAGGTAAATTTCTTGTTTTCTTCTCCATCTCCATCTCCATCTCCATCTCCATCTCCATCTCCATCTCCATCTCCATCTCCATCTCCATCTCCATCTCCATCTCCATCTCCATCTCCATCTCCATCTCCATCTCCATGTCCATCTCCATCTCCATCTCCATCTCCATCTCCATCTCCATCTCCATCTCCATCTCCATCTCCATCTCCATCTCCATCTCCATCTCCATGTCCATCTCCATCTCCATCTCCATGTCCATCTCCATCTCCATCTCCATCTCCATCTCCATCTCCATCTCCATCTCCATCTCCATCTCCATCTCCATCTCCATCTCCATCTCCATCTCCATCTCCATCTCCATCTCCATCTCCATCTCCATCTCCATCTCCATCTCCATCTCCATCTCCATCTCCATCTCCATCTCCATCTCCATCTCCATCTCCATCTCCATCTCCATCTCCATCTCCATCTCCATCTCCATCTCCATCTCCATCTCCATCTCCATCTCCATCTCCATCTCCATCTCCATCTCCATCTCCATCTCCATCTCCACCACCTTCTCCACTACATATTCCCTCTTCCTTGTCATTCTCCTCATTTGCTTTGTGCGAGTTTGAGAGAGAGCAAGTGTGTGTTCTTGTTTTTGTGTGCTTTTGCATGTTTCTTGTAGGTTTCAGCTTCATCCTCATCTCCAGCAAGCTCAGCAGGTACGGATTTTCTCTACACAGGCCCCGAGGCATCAAGCTCGAGCTATCGCGACACACCGAAAAGTTGACCCAATTACGATTCTGAGTGCACCACGACACTGCGCAGGCCGAGAGCTCCTAGGATCAATAGACAGAACAGAAAAATTCACCATATCCCAACCTATCGTGACACCTTGACCTATCGCGACACCTTGACCTATCGCGACACCGCGACCTATCGTGACACCTTCGCCTATCGTGAAACCTCCACCTATCGCGACACCTCGACCTATCACCACACCTCCACCTATCACGACACCTCGACCTATCGCGACACCTCGACCTATCGTGACACCTCAACCTATCGTGACACCTCCACCTATCGCAACACCTCCACCTATCGCGACACCTCGACCCGACCTATCGCGATACACGGGCTTAACACATGAATTTTTAGGGTGAATTAATTGAGTGTGTTGAGGTATTTTTAGGGCTTAATTTTGGATACATTGGGATGATATTAGAGTCTTAGAAGTGGGCAAAATACCTAGAAATCAGGGAGGAATTTCCTGAACCCTGAGAGCCTGTTTTGACCCCTAACTACCTGAATGGTCATAACTTCACCATATGAACTCCGATTGATGAGATTTTGGTCTCGTTGGAAAGCTTGTTGAGAATCCTACCTGGACCTCAACTGGTTTTTGTAAGAATCATATGCGGAGTTTTAGAACATGTATTTTTAAGTTGACCTTTAGGTGGGACTAGGTGGTCATAAGATTTTGGGGGTGCAGTGAGTTACTCCAAGGCGGGTCAGTAATTGTTGATGTGTGTCTTTCAATCCATTGTGGTAAAGGAGCTATATTAACTTGTGAACTTTTGCAGGAACATTGTGTGCAAGCAAGGCAATTCAAAGCAAGCTAGCAAGGGTGAGTACCAAGCTTGGGAGAAGGTTTCCTGGGCTTGTGTAGCAGTCTGGTCAACAAGTGAATTAAGGTTGGAAGTTCTCTCAACCCTCCTTTGTCAATTCCTAGCTTAGGCTAAGTACGACTTAGGTGGGGTAATTAATTAGGGCAATGCTAGGCACACATCCAGTCCAAGAGAACTAATCAACTAAGTGCAAGCATCAAGTAGGAATTAAATGCGAAAACCCTAAGGGACAAAAGTAAACTTGAATTGATCACTTATCAAGTGCGAAAATCACTTAAGTATTCCTGACGACGAGATATCAGACAAGTTCATAAACATAATATTCAACTAAAAAGAACAGAGAGACTGGTGCAAAGTAACCTGCAACGAGAGTGGACTTGGGACCAAGGGGGTAGATAAACCAGTCATATGAACCTTAGGTCAGGCAGACAATTAGGCCGAGACCGACAAAGCCTCAGATCTTCTAAAGCTAGTGTCAATCACACTGCTAGGTCTTGGGCCCAACAGTTGAGTGATTACCCATACACTCCCAGATGAGAAACAAGTGACTCTGAGATGTCCTATAACATGGAGAGACCAGTAGGTAGTTCAGGGGTGGCGTATCTAGAAAAGCCAGAAGGACCTTACAAGACTCAATTGGAATACATCAGGATTAATCGTCTAGGTGCTCGCATCTACGAAGATGGCCTGAGAAGATCTGTGGTCCAGATTAAGAACCCCGATCAACCCCATGGACTAGAACACCCGGTAGTCAAATTCGAGAATGGAGCATACCTAGATAAAGAAGGGACTATTTATGTAGTCACCACTCTCCCAGATAGAACAGACGAGTTCGGGAATGTGATTGCAAAAATTGATATGGGTGATATAGAGCAAGGGAACTTAGAGAGAGAGCCGAGGACTCCTCGTGGTAAATCAGTCTTGACCAGGATTATGACTCCAGAGTGGATTCCCCAGAATAGTAAAAGCGTAGATTTGCTTTTAAACCGTGAAACCGATGAGGCTTTTTGGAGGTATAAGCCTACCTAGCCTCATGAAATAGGACCCCTCACAATCTATGAGTTTAAAGACCCTGATAGCCCAAGCAAAGTAACCTACCTAGACAATACATCAGAGAGGATCTTCGTGGTAACTGAGCATGGCAGACATGCCTACACATGGAAGGGTGAGTTTGTTTTTCCCCAACCTTGGTCCAATGTGTCCTACAGCCACCAAGGAGCTGGGACCTCCCAAGCTCATGGAGCTAAAAGAGATAGAAGTAGAGACACACCTGAAGTAAGCTTTGCCAACTCCCTGGGAAGAGAAAGGATGAGAACAGGGATAGATAGAGAAGAAATCGAGAGACCTAGAGCCCAAAGGAACCAGACAAATGCTGATGATTTCCCTTTACCAAGGCCAAGAGAACACACTAGGACCCTGAGGCCAACTCAGCTGGTGAAGTCCATGAAGAATTACTTTGATGGCATTGGAGACCCTTACGACCATGTGGCAGACTTTAGGCAAGTCTTGAAAGCCGAACAGGTAGAGGACCTATTCACAGAATATAATGCTTTTGGTCTAACCCTTAGGAACACTGCCCTTACGTGGTTTCAACCACTGAATGAGAGGCAGTTCAGAAACATAGACCAACTCCTAGAGGCATTTATCATTGAGTTTTCTAAGAGTGGCATAAGGCACAACACTTCCTCACTAATTCATAGCTTCAAGCAAACACCTCAAGAGACGGTCAGATTAGCACCTCAAGAGACGGTCAGATTAGCAGGAAGACGGTTTAGGCAATACCTAGAGAGGTGCCCAATGCCTGAGTTACCCACACCAGCCAAGCAAGTGGCTTTGTTCTTAGATGGATTGTTGAGCACCAAGCTCAGGTCATATGTGTATCTGAAGGACACCAGAACTATAGAAGAGTGCGCGCGCATGTGCATAGACATTGAGGATAATCTAGGCGAGGAGTTAGAACTATCAAAAATCTATAAGGATTTGGATAACTCTAGTAGCCTCACATCTGGTCAATCCACATCCATTGAGGAACTTGCAGAGAAGGTAGCTCAAAAATTAGGTGTCTCTAGCAAACAAATTCCAAGATTTGCCCCAGTCAAGAGGTGCTATACGTGTGGAGGTGACCATATGGCAAGTGTTTGTCCTATTATGGCCCAACCCCAAGTGAATCCTAGTAGCCAGTACTACACCATAGAGCGAAGGTACACCAACCACACCGCACAAGACTGCCCTTATAACAAACAAACTGTTAGGAAAAATTACCCTCAGCCATATCCACAATAGGGTAGATACCAGAATTAGTACCCACCACAACAATACGGCAGACCACAACAATCTTATCAGCCACCTTATCAAGGGCAACATAGACCTCAACCAGTCCTAACGCAGCAACCCCCTGCTCCAACCAATGTGATCCCAGTGAAATATGCATCTGTTGAAGAAAATCTGAATAGATCCATAGTCCCAGTGACACCGTTGCTATCAGACAGTGATCCAAGTGACCATAGTTTTGACTCCACACATATTGATAGCCCATAGGCTTACTACATGCAGTCACCCGAGCATAACAAGTCATACTATTATGAAGATCCAAGTGAAAATAGTGGGGAGCCTGAGTATGCTAATGTCATGTACACAAACCCCAACTCTAGACCTCAACCGAGGCAGGTACGACCCCCATTTCCTAGAGGACCATGCTTTAGATGCCAAGGAGATCACCTTATACGTGATTGCCCACTGCCTGCCCCTACACAACCCCAACCAGTGACAATTCAGGGCTTCTGTCAAGATTGTGGAAAAGAGCATCTCTTACGAGATTGTCCGAAGAATCCCAATACCACGCCAAGAATCACTGCTATCAACGTCATTGGACTAGTAGTAGACTCTACAGGAAGTGTAACTTCCACTGCCCAAGTGCATGTGGTCACTAGAGCTCAAGCCTTGCAGCAAACTCAAGGAGTAGGCTTGGGAGAGAATTGTGAGGTTAGTGAGACAGAGAGTATAACTAAGAAAAGGACAAGAGCTTGGAGAGATAGCCGGGAAAGAATGAAAAGACAATGGTCACAGAAAATGAGCGAACTTGAAGAGAGCTTGAGAGAAACCAAAGCAAAGATAAGTGAACTCGCATCTCAAAACCATTCTCACACCACCCCTCCACTACCGTTTCCATCTCCCTCCAACCCATCACCTTCCATTCCCCAACATTCTAATCCACCACACGTAACCCACCCACCACCCAGAGTAGGATCAGTCCTAGCGGATCCCACTCCTGAGGATCTAGACATGATGCTTAAAGCATATCAGGCCAGAATCCAGGAAGGGCCAAACGTGATAGATCATGACAAATGTTACCCTAGAGCCGATCTAGAAATAGAGAGAACAAAGGCTTGTGCTAAGATGGTCGAATTGGCACAAGCCATGTTTGAAGCCAGTCGCTTGTTCAATGGCTCTAGCTCCACTAGAACACCATTGCATTTTGACGGTCTATTAGATAGACTGGAAAGGCTACTTGCAAAGTCTGGGAAAGGAGCCTCCTCCTAGCTTGAGGGGAGTGCAAGAGATAGAATAAGCTTTCCTCCCCAGGAAGCTTATGTGCCTAACTCCACTGAACCAGACACTTCTTCTTCTAATAGGTATTCACCAGAGTTCCTGAGAGAGATTCAAGAAGAGAAGTGGGCAAAGGAAAGTGAAGTCCCTCCTCCCATTGAACTTGTGGATGATGCACATGATCAATTACCACAAGACATCCCTTCTATTTATGAAGAGCAGGAGAGTGCCCAATCTCATGAGAGATTAGATTTTGAGTCTAATTCCTTGCAAGAGCTACCACATTTCACAGGCCCATGGGAAACTAAGTCAACATGCATGAGAGCGCCCACGGTCATGATAAGAAATGAAGATTCGATCATACCTAGGAATACTGAGGTAGTAAAAAACACTAAAGTGCAGTGCGATCTCACTTTAGAAGAGCTACTCAAAGTTAAGCCAGAAGTGTGGAAACACGTAGCCAAAGAAGTGCCAAACTTTGTTGGTGCATTTTACCCAAGCCTACATGCTTGATATATTTGATATCATCCTCATTTGTAAGTCACATGAGTAGTCATGTGAACACCTCTTGTAAAAGAGTTCATTTTTATCTCTTGTAATTGAAAAAAGAAAAAGGAAAAGGATGGCTTACCTCATGCATGATGTAAAAGCAATTTCGTGGCTCTAACTACCAAAACCCACGACTTTTTGAGCTGAGGGAATATCTCCTAACTTTGGGGATCACTTTTAGGTGGAGCCATTCGAATTCGAATTCAAAACTCCCTCCAAGAATAGCTATAAAAGGAGCAAGAAGGAAGAGGTGATTAGCAAGCCTTGTACGTGACCACTTCATGTCATTTTGTAGAGATTGAAGAGCTTACTCCATAGCTCTATCATTCTACTCCCATTGTGCAAAGATTCATTGCCAATGTGGTTGTAATCATATATGAATTAATACATTTATCATCATTCACTTCTCTGTTTTGTTCTCTGCTATACTCACTTAGAGCAATACCTTCAGAAGGTCATAGCTCGAGTTCTACGGATCCTTTTTCAGTGATTTAATGTGTGTTGCATAGCTCTTACTGTCTAGTTTTTGGATATCATTTTTGAAGGTCATTGGATTTATATTTTTGGATATATCTTCATTTTACTGCTCACTGGTCTATCTCTGCAGAGCCCCGAGAATGGTGGGCATGTTCCAGAAATTGATAAATCTTGTTCTCAGTGCTCAGTCCATCATTTGACGTGTTTTAACTTGGATTGGGAAGCTTACTAAGTCTATTTGCTATGCCCAAAAGGAATTTTTCTAATTCCTACCAGGTTGAGAGCAATGTTCATTTTTTCCAGCAGGTGTATGTCCAAAAATAGCAAGTTTTGGGAGCTAGTCATTTCGCAACTAGTCCGTCTTGACTTAAACTTTTGGGATACATGTTCCAAAGTACTTGGCTGATATTTTGGTGGATTTAAGAAGCTTAAAGGGTCTACTAATCAACTCTGAAGTCTCAGTTGGCTGGTGTGAAGCTGGTTGTAACAGCACCTTCTCATCTTTGGATTGCATCCACCATCTCTCTTCACAGTGGTATCAGAGCATAGTCAAGCAACATGGGAGATGGATTTCCATCAACAATTGACAAATTGGATCGAAACAACTACCCGGCATGGTCTCTAAGGATGGAGGCTTACCTTCAAGGGAGGAATCTTTATGGATTCATATCCGGAGATGAAGCAATGCCAACCATGAGGAACAAAGGGCAACCATCACATGAAGAAGTGGAAGGACTTTCGAATTGGTGTTCGAAGGATGCACTTGCAAGGTCCTATATTCTAAACTCAATCTTTGATTTTCTTTTGCCTCATGTCAAGGGATGCAAGACATCAAGAGAGACCTGGAATGCACTTGCTTCTTTCTTCTCTTCCAACACTCGAGCAAGGAAGAACCAATTGTGGATGGAGTTCACAACAATGAAGAAAATCCCAAAGCAAAATGTGACTGATTATGTCACAAAGATGAAGGAGATTTCCGACCAACTTGGAAGCATTGGAGAGGTAATTGAAGAGGAGCAAATCATAAGACAAATCATGAATGGAATCAAAGTAGACAACAAGTGGGAGTCATTCACAACACCCATGGATTTATACATGGATATGCATGTACCCGACCTCAACACACTCATGGGCCAACTCTTCACTCATGAAGCAAAGATTAGCAAAGGTGGTGAGTCCTCAAGAGGTAATCAAACTTCTGCCTTATATTCTGATAAATCTAAGGTCAAGGACAAGTCAAAGAATAGGAAGAATGAAGATGAAGGAAGCTCTTTCCAAGCAAACTTTGCAGGTAGAGGAAGAGCTAGAGGAAGAGGCAGAGGTGGAAAGCAAGGCAGGGGGAGATTCCAATCATCTCAACCTTGCAACATATGTGGCTTATCTAACCATACTACTGAAGAATGTTTCAGGAACCCGAGGAACTCAAGAGGAAGAGGATTCAATAGAGGTGGCTATGGATCAAATAGAGGTAGATACAATGGAGGCTACAACAACAACAACAACTACTACAACAACAACAACTATCAAAGTGGCCATAGAGGAAGAAGAGGTTACAATAACTATGCAGAGGACCAAAGTCAAGAAGATTCATTATTGATTATGAATCTATCAGCGAAGAAGGGTAAGGATGATGATCACATATTTTACATTGATTCGGGATGCTCGAACCATGTAGCAAGAAATGTGGCTTTACTTTCTGATTTGGAAGATCCTCATAACAAGCATGAAGTGCAGACAGGAGATGACACAAAGCACTCAGTGGAGAAGATAGGTAATGTGAAGACATCAGATGGGAATATGAACCTCTTAAGCAAAGTCTTGTATGTCCCTACAATTACCGAAAACTTAATAAGTGTTGGACAGATTGTTGAAAAAGGATTGCAGGTTAGATTCAACCAATTTGGAGCATATGTTGAAGACCCAAGGCAATGCTTTTGAAGGATTGCCAAAGGAGAAAAGACAGGAAGGCTTTTCACTTTTGAAGTGGAAGATACAAAGAACATAGCTTTGTTTAGCTATGGATCTCAAACTCTAACAGAGTTGGAGATATGGCACAAAAGGCTTGCTCACATTGGTGAGAGGACACTCAAACAAATTTGGAGGGACCAAAGTGTACTTGGTTTTCCTAATATCACAAGGCAACACATGATTTATAAGTGTGAAGCTTGTCAACTCGGCAAGGCTCATAGACAACCTTTCAATAAGAAAGGATATATGTATCAAAATCCTTTGGATCTAGTGCACACGGATGTGTGGGGTCCAAGTAAGGAGCCTTCTATATCAGGCTCAAGATATTATGTGTCTTTCATAGATGATTGTAGCAGGTGGACCATTATGTTTTTCATGAAGCACAAGGATGAAGTGTTTAATTGCTTTAAGAAGTATATTGCTCTTGTTGAAAACCAAACAAGTAGGACTTTGAAATGACTCATATCAGATGGTGGAGGAGAATACTTCTCTTCTGAATTTGATGCCTTCTTGCATGAAAGAGGCATTAAAAGGGAAGTCACTACAAGGTATACACCCGAACTCAATGGTGTAGCAGAGAGGAGGAACATAGCTATTGTCGAAGCTGCAAGGTTCATGCTCAACAAAAAGGGATTGCCAAACTACCTATGGGCAGAGGCTGTGTCGACAGCCACATATCTCATAAATAGACTTCCATCTAAGTCACTAGATGGAACCACTCCATATGAAGTGTGGAATGGAAGAAGACCTAGTCTAGAGCATTGTAAAATCTTTGGATGCTTAGCCTATGCTCACATTCCTTCTCAAGTAAGAGGGAAATTGGATCCCAAGGCAGAGAAGTGTGTATTCATTGGTTATGATCAAAACCAAAAAGGATATAGATTGTACAATCCAACCAATAAAGGATTTTCTGTGAGTAGAGATGTAATTTTTGATGAAAACAAATCATGGTTTGATGATGACAGGATTGTGAAGCTACCTTATGACTTGGATGAAGATTTTCCATCACTTCAACCAAAGGAGCCGAAGCAGATTGAAGAAAGTGATTCGGAGATTGACCTAGAAGACTTGGAAAGACTAAAGCTATGGAAGAACAAAGGAAAAGCAAAGATGCAGGATGCTACATATGGACCCGAGAGCTCACATCAACCACTTAGAAGGTCTTCAAGGGAGAAGAAGAAACTAGAGATGTTTGGTTATGATACTTCTTTGGTCACCAAGCACTTAATCTACATTGCAAAGGATTCAACCAATGAAGAACCTACCACATTTGAAGAAGCACAAAGCAAGAAAGCTTGGAGAGATGCAATGGATGAAGAAATGGAAGCCTTGAAGGAGAATGACACTTGGGAGCTTGTACCTAACAAGCCATCTATGAAGATAATCGGATCTCGATGGATATACAAAATCAAGAGGAATCCAGATGGAAGTATAAATAGACACAAAGCCACGTTAGTTGCTAAAGGGTTTGCTCAAACGCATGGTATTGATTATGAAGAGACTTTCTCTCCTGTTGCAAAAATGCCTATAATTAGGGTTCTCATTAGTCTTGCTGCATCTAGAAATTGGAATCTCTATCAACTTGATGTAAAGAATGCTTTCTTGAATGGATGGATTTCTGAGGAAGTGTATATGGCACAACCTCCTGGATATGAGGATGCACATTATCCTAACTATGTATGCAAACTAAAGAAATCTTTGTATGGATTGAAGCAAGCTCCAAGAGCTTGGAATTTCAGATTGGTGACTTATTTGCAGGACCAAGGATTCAAAGCTAGCAAGGCGGATACCTCTTTGTTTATAAAGAGGAATGGATCTGAAGTGATCTATTTATGTGTGTATGTTGATGATATTATTATCACAGGCAATGATCTTGAAGGAATCAAACAGGTAAAGAGTCAGATGGAGGAGTTCAAAATAAGTGACCTCGGACCACTCACTTATTTTCTTGGATTGGAGTTGATCTACACAGATTCAGGTATATACATCACACAAAGGAAGTATGTGAATGACATGCTCGTCAAGTTCAAGATGGAAAATACCAAGTGTGCAGGTACACCTATGGAGCAAAATCATAAGCTTAGTGCTTATGAAGGAGAGCCAATTGAAGACATCACAAGCTATCAAAGCTTGGTTGGAAGTTTGAATTATGCAACTCTCACAAGGGTGGATATATGCTATAGTGTTAGCATATTGAGTCAGTTTATGCTTAAGCCGAGAAGACCACATATGGAAGCGGCCAAGAGAGTCCTCAAGTACCTAAAGAGGACCATGAATGAAGGTTTGTTCTATTCATATACTTCAGATATTGAGCTAAAGGTCTACTCAGATGAAGATTGGGCCGGATCTAAAGATGATAGAAGAAGCACATCAGGGTATATATCATTTGCAGGTTCAAAAATCATTTCTTGGTCATCGAAGAAGCAACCAACCGTGGCATTATCTTCTACTGAAGCAGAATATAGAGGTTTGGCTAATGCAACTCAAGAAATCATGTGGTTAAAGTCTTTGTACAAAGATCTTGGACTTCATTCTTCAACACCTCACATTTTTGGTGACAACACAAGCTCACTACATCTAGTAGCTAATCCGGTATACCATGCTAGAACCAAGCATATTGAAGTCCACTACCATTACGTAAGGGAGAAGCTAATGAGCAAGGATATTCAACTATCCTATGTCTCTATAGATATGCAATGTGCCGACATGTTGACTAAAGCTCTTGATGGTACAAAATTAAGTAGATTCAAGTTGATGATTGGCTTGCAGGAAATCAAGGACAATTGAAGACTTATTTGAGGGCCAAGCATGTTAGGCTTGAGGGGGAGCTGTTGGTGCATTTTACCCAAGCCTACATGCTTGATATATTTGATATCATCCTCATTTGTAAGTCACATGAGTAGTCATGTGAACACCTCTTGTAAAAGAGTTCATTTTTATCTCTTGTAATTGAAAAAAGAAAAAGGAAAAGGATGGCTTACCTCATGCATGATGTAAAAGCAATTTCGTGGCTCTAACTACGAAAACCCATGACTTTTTGAGCTGAGGGAATATCTCCTAACTTTGGGGATCACTTTTAGGTGGAGCCATTCAAATTCGAATTCAAACTCCCTCCAAGAATAGCTATAAAAGGAGCAAGAAGGAAGAGGTGATTAGCAAGCCTTGTACGTGACCACTTCATGTAATTTTGTAGAGATTGAAGAGCTTACTCCATAGCTCTATCATTCTACTCCCATTGTGCAAAGATTCATTGCCAATGTGGTTGTAATCATATATGAATTTATACATTTATCATCATTCACTTCTCTGTTTTGTTCTCTGCTATACTCACTCAGAGTAGTACCTTCAGAAGGTCATAGCACGAGTTCTATGGATCCTTTTTGAGTGATTTAACGTGCATTGCATAGCTCTTACTGTCTAGTTTTTGTATATCAATTTTCAAGGTCATTGGATTTATAATTTTGGAGATATCTGCATTTTACTGCTTACTGGTCTATCTCTGTAGAGCCCCGAGAACGGTGGGCATGTTCCAGAAATTGATAAATCTTGTTCTTAGTGCTCAGTCCATCATTTGAAGTGTTTTAACTTGGATTGGGAAGCTTGCTAAGTCTATTTGCTATGCCCAAAATGAATTTTTCTAATTCCTACCAGTTTGAGAGCACTGTTCATTTTTTCCAGCAGGTGTATGTCCAAAAATAGCAAGTTTTGGGAGCTAGTCATTTTGCAACTAGTCTGTCTTGACTTAAACTTTTGGGATACATGTTCCAAAGTACTTGGCTGATATTTTGGTGGATTTAGGAAGCTTAAAGGGTCTACTAATCAACTCTGAAGTCTCAGTTGGCTGGTGTGAAGCTGGTTGTAGCAGCACCTACTCATCTTTGGATTGCATCCACCATCTCTCTTCACAAACTTAACCATATCTCGTTCCCACGTAGGATCCCACAGAACAGTACCAAAAATACCCTTGGATAAGATAGGAGACATGAGTGAAGGAGAGGAAGGAAATACCTATCTACCAGTCACCCATCAGGGATACAAAACCAAGGCAATTTTGGACTCAGGTGTAGGAGTTGCAATTGCTACCACTTCCTTATGGAAGCGTTGGGGCAAGCCAGCACTCAGACCAATGAGAATGAAATTGCAAATGGCCGATGGTCATATTGAAAGGCCCTTAGGATTGCTAGAAGGAATAACTCTCACTACATGTGGTGTTGAGTTTGAGCATACTTTTGCTATATGCGACTTTAGCAAAAACCAAGCCTACGAGATGATTTTGGGAAGGCCATTTATGCGGCAATTGCAAGTGGTACAGGATTGGGGAACCAATTCCTTGTATTTGCAACATGTAGGTGTTACAACCAAAGTCAATCTCAAGGATTACTCTCATAGAGACGTACCGCCTATTCAATGGAATCCCATCCATAGAGCCAAAGATGAGACTGAGTCTGTGCATTCCATAGGATCCGGATCCTCATGGATGCATGAAGACACTCACTTATGGATGTGTAAGGTAGCAGTAGAAGAAGAGAAGAGAGAGAAAGCCAGAGAGGTAGGTGCAAAAGGAACCCATAGATCAATTCAAGACCCAGCCTATGCACCTGTAGTTTTTCCTGACGAAGAATTTGAGCCTCACGGTTGGGCTGAAATTTTAGCAACAATGGATGTAGCCATCAATGAAGAACAATGGACACCCCACTGTGATGAGGATGGCTATGACATTTCAGTCTTTTCAATAGAACCGATCATGGGAGATGCAGTGTTAGAAGAATGCGAACCTAGCCCTGATGCATTTAAGGATGCAAGTGACTCCGACCTAGAGTCAATCATCATGGACCCACCGTTTGCATCAGAGGGAGAATACTTCTATGAGGTAGAAGTTCACCCTCAGAGACATGAAGAGCTCATGAATGAGGTGAGATTAACCACACAAGTGACCACCAAGAGTGAAGGAAAGAAAAGAAAGAAGAAAGAAGCCACACCGGAGGAAGAGGAGTCCTTGTTTGAGGTGCCAGAAAATTTCAAGAAGTATGAGATAGAAGATAGAAGAGTCATGGTAAGAATGCCTAAACGTGAGGCACAATCAGGAGAGGCCTATGATAGCAAGGAAGCTACTAAGAAAATAGTTGTAGCCGTAGAAGAAGGAGAAGAAAGATGCACCTATATAGGACATGACCTGACGGAAGAAGAAGAGCAAGAGTTCATATCTTTGCTAAGGGAGTATCGAGATGTATTTGCTTGGAGCTACAAGGACCTGAAAGGTGTAGACCCTGACATATGCTCACATACGATCCCCATGACTTCAGAGGCTAGGCCCTCTAAGCAAAAGCCATACACATACAATGACAACTATGCGGCCAAGATCAAGGAAGAGATAGATCGCTTGGTTGAAGCTGGATTTATCTATGAAATTGAGCATACTGAATGGGTATCCCCCATTGTAGTGGTGCCCAAAAAGAATGGCAAATTACGTGTATGCATTAACTTGAAGAAGGTTAATGCAACCACTATCAGGGATAGTTATCCGCTTCATATCACCGAGCATCTATTAAAAAGGGTAGCAGGCAAGGAAGTGTACAACTTCCTAGATGGGTTCTCTGGCTACAATCAAGTAGCCATTGCACCAGAAGATCAGCATAAGACGACTTTTGCCATAGAGTGGGGCATATTTGCCTTTCGGGTAATGCCATTCGGGCTTACCAATGCACCTGCTACCTTTCAAAGATTGATGTGTCACGTTGTGTACTTGAGTCAAGAAGACTCAAGGACTCGTGCCAATGAGACTGTACCTCTATTGCAACACAAGTGCATACAGTGGGAAATGAACACACATTTAAATGTCAATCCGATCGAACGACCTAACCAAGTGTATGAGGACATGTGCACACATGATGGAACATGAAGTGGTTCAGCTGCTATGAATGAGAAAAGACTAATCCACCTCTCAAGCTCACTGAGAAACTGAAAGTGTCTGCCCGCGATACCTCTTACAATAGTTTTCAAAAAATCAAGGATTTCTCCCAGGTCCGAACTTTGAATATAGTCAATAGGGTACTCCTTTCGAAGCTCTCGACAAGACGCATCTATTGAAAGTGGTTTCACTCGATTATGACAACTTTGCTTCAAGTTATGACCAAAATAGTGAATGGCAGGAAGCACCCACACTCACACCACAACTCCTACAAGCTCACACACACACTACAGTAGCTCAAAAACAGTGGGGAGGGGTAGAAAACAGTCCTACACACACATTCCAAACATTACACACACATACAAGATCAAAGAGAAGATGGAAATCTGCAAGAAAGAGGCAAATTCGAAATTTAGGAGAGCTCCTTCTTCACAATGGCAAAAAGTCTCTACAAAGAGTAACAAAGTGACTTATATACATGTGCCCTAAGTTTGGTCCTTTCACACAAGAGACCGGCACTTTATTCCAAAAAAGTGAATTTCCTACTAATTTACAAGGGATATTTTACAACAAATTGGGATTATGCAACTAGAGGAATCCTCTAGTGCATTTACATGGCTTGAGGGAATTCTCTAGGACTTTGAAGAAGAAAAATATGCCCATTAATTTGAAAATTTTGGGGCTCTTCTCTTTTACTCCTTTGCTCTGCAACACTCTCCCCCTCTTTTTCTCTGTCGTCCCTTGACTGGCTTTAGCTTCTCGTTGGCTGCTTGTTTAAGTCTTTTGAGTGCACGCATCCAGTGGTCGAAGAAGCAATAAGGACCGTCAGACAATTGGTTATCTTATCTGAGGTTTGTCCTTTGCTTCTGTCTTCGGCTTGCTTTAAGAGTTCTGAATACACGCACCCAGTGGTTGGAGAAGCAATAAGGACCGTCAGAGAATTTGTTATTTTATCCGATCTCTGTCCTTTGCTTCTGTTTTGCCCCTTGGTATTCCGTATATCACATATCTGGGTTGCTGTATTCAGTGGGGTTGCCACGCACGCCACCCGTGACCTATGTCTTGCTTGTGGTACTTTGATTTGTCCTGGTTGCACACATGTGACCCTGTTGTATTGCTTTGAGTCTGTTTACCTTCTTTTCACTGCACGCTATCATCGCAAGGATTACTACCTGCCAATTATTGTCTTGCACTTCTTCATGTATAGTTCCTGGCCCTGGTCCGTCCTTCCCATGAAATATCCTGGTTCTGATTGATCTTTAATTCCACTTCTCAGGACCTGGATGATTTGCGTTGTTGCGTGATGCATGCCCCTATGGGGCTTTGGGCAGAGGGTGGTTCTTTTGTATCATGGTCTTCATTCTTTATTGAGTTGTTTTTGACTTTGATCTTCTTCTTCTTCTTTTCTTGCTTGATTCCCCTTCCACACGTCCCTCCTCCTGAACTCTGTCGTCCCCGATAGGCTTTTTGTGGCGACGGGTGTATGTCTGTATGGCTGCTTGCTCTCGTTTATTCAACAGATTAGCGTGACAAATCATAAATTCTTTCCACTGCTGGGACTTAACTCCGTCCTCTGGTGCTTGTCGATGATCCAACAAAAAACTTATTTCATAAGCAACCAGACGTGCATTCAAGTTTGAAGTCATGTTTACAAAAATCTTTGAATCTATTTCGAAGAAGCCAAAGAAAAATGCTTCTTCGAAAGTTTGCATATACGTTGACGGTAAAAACATGATTCGAGAATAATATGCCATAAGTGTCAGGCGGCTTGGAATAGTGGATAGATAAAAAATGAGTGCTTTTGATCCTTGCGTGATGCCAATGAAATTCAAAAAAGTATATTTTGCATGTTGGAATACTTTGATTACCGTAAGTAGCATGCTGAATATCTTATTTGTCATTTTAAGAGCTAAATCAGGGACTGTAGCATATCTGGCAATCCAAAATTCCATAGTTTTTACGATATATTCCTCCGTCGGTAGGTAATTATGTGGCGGACTAGGTAACAACGGATAGTTGAGCCACTGATTATTGATATTTCCTTGGCGTTGACCTTCCCAAAATTGCGTCCAGGCGCGTCTGCGAGGTACAGGATAAAAGGATGGATTGACTTGAAGCACATATGGTGATGCTTCCCACTGTACCCACAGTGTAGGATTCTTTTCCAAAATTTTCCTCCTCCATATGGGATCCGCCTGCTCGAACTCCTCTTGAGTGTAATTGAAAGTATTCTTGTCGAACTGGAGGTTGCTATCAGGTTCTTGATTAGTGGTTGTCCTTATATAATGACGTGTTTGTTCCTTTAGAAGACCATATGGTACATTGAAGGGCTTCAAAATTTGCTCTAATTGTTTGTTTTCTATGTGAGCTTCCTTCATGATTTGTATTATTTGGTCTTCAAAATCAGTAGTGAGCTGGGACACCAGTAGTGCCCTTTCTGGTCGGCTCAATTCTGCAATGTCCCGATTATTATGATCAATGTGAACCTCCTGTTCCTCCCTTATTGGTGAATGATGTGAGGGGGGAGAGAGAGGACGTACCTCAGTCTCCACAGTAGCCTCTGCGGATTTTGGTACTACTGGTGTCCCCTCCATTGTTTTCTGCTTTAACTGCTCTTGAAGCTATGCAATCAATGCGTCTTTCTTCTTTATTTCCTCAGTAGCCTGTGCAATGGTGTCCTTGTGTTTAAGAAGTTCTTGAGCAACGATATCTAAGTGATCGGTGTGTTCTTTACACTGCCGGAGATAATTATTCTCAGCTTTTTTCCATTTCGTTCTGAGAGCTGCAGTGTCATCCATGTACTTCTTTTCCCATTCTGCAATGGTGAGTTGCTCCTTCTTGATCTGATCTTCATAGTTAGCGATCTTTGTCTCTAATTCTTTGATATCTTGTTCTGGTCTTTCTTGAGCCTCTATTGGCTGGTCACTGAGAAGGGCGGTCATGAGTTCTTTATTTTGATTCCTTAAGTTCTCTGCTTCCTCCATATATACTTTAATTTGTGATTCCAGTATTCTGCTCCGAGCAGCTATTCGCGCCTTCTCAGTCTCGCTAGCTTCGTATTTTCTTTGTACTTCTTGCACTTGTGCTTTTAAACGTTTGTTTTTGGTCATTAACTCACTGCACTGTTTTTTAGCTGCTTGGACTTCTTTCTCTTTGTTTTTGATGTTCTCTCTTTCTAAGTTCAATTCTGCTGAAAGGTTCTTACTCTTTTCTTGAAGCTCATGTTTGTCGTTCATTGCTTGGTCGTAGTCTTCATCAGCCTCAAGCATTAGTTGTTGCGTATCTAGAGCGGTTTGAATCATGTCTTGTACCACAGGCTTGAGTTGAGCAATGTCTACATTCAACCAAGTTCTTGGTATGCTTGGAGCTTTGCCTGTGAGCACATCTTTTCCCTGCTCCATATGGATGGTTTCGTTGTGTGGTTGTCTAATTTGTAATTGTATGTTTTGAATCTTTTCCTGTTCATCCAGATCAACAGCTTTTGTGGCACTCCCTTGAAATGTGACATCCATGGGGGAGGGTTCTGCCACTACCCTTATTGGTGTGAAGGGTTCTTCGTCTTCTACTTTCTCTTTCTGAGGCTCGTCCTTTGGTATCTTTACGGACATTCCGCAAGGTGGTGTAGCCTCCTTGATACGAATAGTGGAAGTCTCATTAAGTTTTATTACATGCGTACCTGCTTGGTCTGCTTCCTGACTTGTGGTGTTCGTATCAGGATGTGTAATGTGATCATCCGTCTTTATGTCGTCTGCTTCTTCATTGTAGTTAACTTCATTCAATTCTACCCATTGTCCATCATCCTTTGACTCACTTTGAATATCCACATTTAGTAGTGAGTTGTCAGGCTCTTCTTGTGCATCCGAGGATGAGCTTGAATTATCCAGTTCTATTTCCTTGTATCGATGGACTTTGGTGAGCTTTCTTTTCTCTTCCATTTCTTGTTGAGTCTGTTGATAATGATGACCTTGCACCGGTAAATTGACTTGGCCTTCTGTGTATTGATGGGTCTCTTCTAGGGCTTTAGTCAATTCTTCCTCTGTGATTGTTTTTTGCCCTTCAATGGTTGTCTTAGGGAGCACATGGATTCTTTTTGTTGTCGGGACTTCCTCTTCCACTTGCCTAACTTCTCTGAGTCTCTTCGTGCCTCTCATTTTGGGTTGAGAACTAGTTTCTGCCTGTTGCTCTAGCACAATGGTGAGAACCACGTTAAGAAGCTTCACCTCCTTAATGTCAATCCGCGGAAGAGATAGGAGTGATATGAAGATCGTGAATGAGAGATGATGTGAGAGTGAAGGTGAGAAGCACAAAGATGCACACACACATACACACACACAATGAAGAAACAAGCAAGACACAATGGAAGGTGGGAAATTAGCTCTATTACTCAAGAACACTATTACAAACTCAAACTAGCTCTAAGCTCACACTAGCCAACATGAACCAACCTCAAAAATGAGCTCTCTAGCTCTTTTTATAGTTTCTAGACTAGTTTTGACCGGTTTCACATCTAGTGACCGGCCTAGTTAAAAAATAGGTCCTAGAGGCTATTTGGAAGGTTAAACGATGTCTAAAAATAACGAAAATTGGTATGCGCCTTCTACCTAAGCTCCTCAAGCTCGAGGACTCCTCGGCTTGCACAAAATGGAGCTATGAATTACAAAATGGGGTTTTGTCTATATTACATATGTTACAAGAGTGATGAAAATCACTGTTGGATATTTGAAGAGGTAATAAAAACATAATTGTTTGAAAAAATGATCTGACTGGCTCCCTGCTCCGTCTTTACATGCTTCCATGTCGTCTGTGCCTCTGACTGTGCCTCTGACTACTTCCAACACCCCCCTCCCTCTCGCTTCTGTCGTCCTCGACAGAACCTTGTTGTGCGGTCTGCCGGATGTAGTTTTGTAGGAGGTCGTGAGCGAGGGTGTGCTCAGATACTCGAATGCCTCGGGCCAGATCAGCCTCGAGTTTCTCCCAATTAACTGGTTGTGGTTCTTCTGATGGTGGGAGTCTGTAATGCGTGGAATACACCAACTGTTCACAGGCAAATAATTGCAATAAGTGGGTCGGCCTGCTGATGAACACTTCAGAGTGGTATTCCCAAAAACCGGTGGTGAACATTTCTTGGAATGTTTGCTTGTAGCACGCTGGTAAGTACTTGACTCTGCAATGCCAGGCATAACACACCCGGAGCGATGGCGTCGTACTCATGTCATATGCGAAATCCAAGTTGCCATGCTCAAAGCCCGGGGTATTAACATGTGGTGCTTTGACTCTCCGGAAGACTTTAAATATCATTTGCATCATGTCAAATATCTTGACAGTCATATGCGCTGCAATATCATCCATATATCTCAAGCGAGGGAGCCAGTGACGAATCGTTGCCATCATGTAGCCAATTGTCGGTGGTCCTATAGGTGGCCTGAAATATGGGTAGTTCAGCCAGTCTTGGCACTGCTTATTGTTTTGTACTTTGATAGCGAATGCAGTCCAGGAGCGGCGACGTGGCACGGGTCCCCAACATGGGTTGTATTTCAAATGTAAAGGTGCCTTGACCCATGTGCTCATCATTTCAGGGTACTCCTGTAAAAGACATGTACGCCAATCTGGTTGATAAATAGTGCCTTGTTGCGCATCCAGTGGCAAGTCTTCAGGCTCGAACTGGGTTACATGTGATGGCTTCTTGCCAGTTCGCTTTTCTATGGCAAGCTAGTATTCGGCCATTAGCATGAAGTAAGGTTTGTATTGAAGCTCATGCCCGGATATGTACCTGCGTGGGGCCAATTGAGCAAAGTAGGGAGATTGCAAAATTCGTTCTTCGATCATGGCCATAACATGCAGCTGGGCCTCGACTCTAGCTGAGTGCGTTGTTCCAATCTCCTCCACAGTCTTCATCCATGCGGGGGTCGGAAGTTCGTACGTCATCTGGCCTTCGGCCGTGACTTGTCCGCCTGGGATGGGTATTGGCTCGTATGCTTCTTCAAACGTTTCCTCCACCGGAATGGTTATGTGCTCGTCGTCAGCTGGGAGCTCCGGTGGGGAATCAGACCGTGGTGGTGCTTCGTATACATCTATGCGTGATTGGAGAGTGGTTACCTGGGCCCGTAATGCATTTAGTTCCTCTATGAGTGCAGGAGAGGGGTCCATAGGTTCTGGTACTTCTGCTGCCACTGGTGCTTGTTGTGGTGCCGGTTCTCTGAGCTGTAGTAACTTGTGATCTTCTTTGAGCTTCTGATGTTCTTCGTTCATTCGATCATAGTCTTCTAGCAGTCGAACATGGTCATCTAGCAACATCCGCATCGATTCAGATGGGATTGCCTTGAATCTGCTCGGACTTAATGGTTGTTCAGGATGGTCCAATGCCGCTTCCAAATTTTCTCTATTCTGCTCTTGGAGTCTTTGGTTCTCCTCCTTGGTTGCGGCTAGGTGCCTCCTGAGTAGGCCCATATTCCTGGTCAGTGTCGCGTTCCTAATTGTTTGGGCTCGAAGCAGGTTGTCCAGATCAGCAGTGGCTTCTTTTGTTTTCTCTTCACTTTCTAGCTCTTACTTATGGTATGCCTCTCTTAGTTCTTGGTATCGCGTATTTAACGAGGCATTCTCGATCGATAATGAATTAAGCTGCGACTGTAATTCATCTGTCGTCCTCTGCAGCTGTTGATAGTTGTTTCCAAGAGATGCAAACTCATCTCGTACTTGTGTCATGCATGTGAACATTTGTTGAAGTGCAGTGTCTATGGTGGGCGATAATAGTAATGGAGTGCTAAGTGAGGATGCAGTGGAAGTAGATGCAGCGGGAATGGGGAATGGGGTTGGGAAGGTGGATGCAGTGGTGATCGTGGAAAATTGTGACGTACCCAAATATGATGGTGCTGTGAGTGGAGTGGGTGCTGGTGCGGTGGGTGGTGAGATGTCCATGTCATTGGACGTGTCAAGTGCGGTGACTGTGAAAAGCGGTGTGTATGTGGGTGGTTGTGTAGGTGTGAAGACGGGATTTACAAATGTAGAGTAATTTACAGGGGGGATGGCTGGAGCAGCTTGGTGAAAAGGGGAAATAGGGGTTATGGTGGGTTGAGGAGGTGAAACTGGTGAGAAGGTTAGTGGGGTTAGAAAGGTGAAAGGGTGTCTTAAAGGTGGGGGAAAAGCTGGGAAGGATGAAGGGGTGAAGGGGTTAACATGTAGACGAGGTGGGGTGGGTACGGGCATGGTGGCATGAATGGGCGGGGTAAAGGCTGTGGCTATGTTGCCATGGACTGGTGTGGATGTGGGAGGAGCAGGTGGGTGTGCGGGGGATACAGGATGGGTTGGTGAAACATGAGGTGAGAGAGGAGTAGAAGGTGTGGATGTTATTTCAAGGATAGTGGTAGTATGTACAACGATAGTACGTGGCGGGGAGTCGACTAGGATAGCTTCTTCGGTGAAGGATCTTTCCGGACGTAGGCGTGCATCTTGCGCCTGGTGGGATGATTGAGCACCTATCGAAACTTGAATATATTCACCGGGCTTCGATAACAGGCGAACTCTGCGAGGGTCATATTGGGGGAGTGGCTTCCTTTGTAAATATCTCAGTGCTTCGACCGGGCCGATGGATTGGACCAGTTCTCTAAACCCTCTGATGTAAACTTCTTCAAACCCTCCGGAGATGAGTTCTTGTTCGATTATGGTCTGGCTCTCTTCTTCAGTCAATTTTTTACATGCCCAGACTTTCTCCATTGTACGATATAATTTCTTGATTGCCAGAGTGTAAGCTGCGGCTTCGAAAGTCTCCTCTTCGTGCGTGCTGGTGTCACCGTGTGCATCGGTTTGTTGGCCTTGGCCATCTGTTTGTCCTTGTTCTTGGGAATCATGCGTGCCCTGGCTGGCTTCGTCATCACCTTCGTCGTCGTCGGTGGCTGTTCTTTCGTCATCAGAGCTCGACACAACTTGTCCCTGTGGCAGATCCCGCGGTGTGGTAGGGTAACTGGGGCGTTCATATTCTTGGGAGAACATCTGTGCCTCTGAAAACTGGAATTCATTTGAGAATGCATCAGGCATTTCAAAATCTAATGTTGTGTTTATTGGTTCTGCCTCCATGTGTGGTATTGGGAAAGAAAAGGCTTCCGCACCAATAGTGGTGGGAGCTTCTGCTGTCGTGGTGGTGGGTTCTGTGGTTGTAGCTGCCTGAGGTGCATTGGTACTAGTAGTGCCCTCCGTTACCACTGGTCTAGATAACCTTATGCGAATAGGTTGTATTGTGGGAGCGGCTTCTGTTGGTGATCGCTCTGGAGAGGGTTGTGGTGATGGTGACTCTGGCACTTGAAGGCAAGGAATAGTGCCTCTCATGCGCTTACCTGCCCTTGCTCTGCTGGGCTTCCTGGCTTTCTTCGTCGTTCCTTTAAATGCCTTAAGCTCTTCTCCTGTTAATGCACGTTCAATTGGCAAGTCATAAGCCAAGCACATATAAACAATTCTTGTGAGCGCACAACATCCATTAAGCACTTTCTTTCGTTCCCATCTGTGTTGTGCCAAATACATTTGATCAATGATCCAGCTCGCCAGATCAACAGTCTGAGGTCCAGTACACGCTAAGTACAATCCAAACCATATTCTTTTATGGGGCATGGTAAATCTGTCCTGAGCGGGGAATGCGAAATGTTGCATGCATATCCGTAGCGGCTTTGACAGCTCAGGTGTAATTGCAGAGATCTCCTCCCACTTAGTGACATCCCCACGTTTCATAGGGTCTGGAACTAATCTTTCTCGATCTGTGGGCGTGTGGGTGCCATGAATTTTGATGGCAGCTCTGATTAAATCCTTCGAAAGATAAAACCTTTTGTACGGTGGATCATCCACTAAAGAGGGCAAAATAAAAGTTCCTGGGATATCCTTATTCTCTGAGACCCGCAACGTAGTGATTAAATAATAACACCTGTAAAAGTCGGGTTTGGGCAGGGGATCACTGAAATACTCCGTGAAGCCGGCTCTGGCCCAAACATGAGTTAAGTCCTGAGTGTTCTGTAGGCCTTCGAACTCTCTGGAGAAAAATTGGTATTTTCCCCAAGTGCGGTCATCAAACGTCAAATTAGATTCAAATATAAAATCCGCGTCCGCTAAGGGTCCTACAAGTCCCTGAAACCAATGAGAGTTACGGTGTATCTTTTCTGTGTAGCCCATAGGTGGGTTATCGATCGGCATGGGCCCTGGAAATCCTTGGAATTCTGGTGGTGGAGCCGTCGGGTGGGATTCTGCTCGTAAAACATTGAGGGGCACTGCCGCTACACTGGGGCCTGCTTCTGATGGTCCTTCGTCGGTTTGCATGATGACTGATGCGCTAACGAGAAAGATCTGCTACAAAAGATTAACACATTAGCATGGAAATTAATTATGATCCCATTAAAGTGAGATCGCAATCCCTTTCCATAACTGATGCGTAACCCGTGTAGCCAAGTGCTGTGATGTGATGGATGCAATGCTTCTTGCAGCACTCGTGCAGGTCTCTAGACACCTACACGTTTCAGATTAAGCATACATTTCTTGATGAGATGAGATTATGAGTGATGTGTGATGATGGTGGGTGAATTTTTACAAGGTTTAAAGGTTAGTGATTTAGTACAAGGTTGTATGTTAGTCGGGGGGTAGTTAGACAAAGGGTTAGGGGAAGACGGTTGGACATTCTTCGGTATCCATTTCCTAAGAGTTTTTGAGTGGGTGGTGGGTTTCTGCTGAGGGGCAAAAAGTAGTATCGGGTGTGGTGGTATTGAGGGATGGAAAGATTTGTGAGGGGTATATATTACATGGTTTAAGGGTTGAGATATGATACATGGTTTGGGTACCCAAATTTGCGTGGGTGTGGGTCTATGGGTAAGGTATTTCTTGGCGATCCAAATTTGTCGAATGCTCGGACCTGTAGAAGAAGGTCGAGGGGATGGTGGATACTGATTCTGTTTCTGCCCTGCCTTTTTCTTGTCGATCTCTGCTTGGTTGGAGTTCTTCGGTGCTTTTTGTCCTTTCGGCACCCATATCTGTCTGGTGCCGCTTCCTTTGGGTGGCCTAGACTGCTTTCCTTGTTGTGTCTTCTGATACTGCCGTCGGTCTGGGTTCCTTCGTCGTGGTTGACTCTGTTGTGGTTGAGGTTGAGAGGTCGAATGGACGCTCTGCTTTGGAAAAGAAGGGAGATCCAACACTTGCGTGACCTGCCCATTAGGAAGTGATTCGTTCTTTAACTTTGATCTAGGCCAGTCCGCAGCAAGTTTGGAAGGATGAGCACCGCAGGGTGTTGTGCTCATTTGGCCGCTGATGCAACCCACCTGACCGCTGATTGTGTCCATCTGCCCTAGCGGATGGGTAGCTGCCTCTTCTAGTTTGCAGGAAGTCCCAGGGAAGATCTTCTGTCGTCCTTCTGATTGACAACTATCCATAGCCAAGCCCGAGTGGGTTGGTGTAGACGTAACGTGACTGGTCTGACCCAAGATCTTCCGGTCTTCCGTCGCATGCGTTTCATAGGGTCTAGGGTTACAAACCTCAATTGGAATGCAATTAGGGAAGTAAAGCGGTATCACTCGCTTCTGCTCTAAGGTTCCAATCTGTAAGGAGCCTTGTCTAAGGTTTAGGTCCACTGAGTGATCGTATAGCCAATCTTGGCCAAGGATTAGGGGTTCTATCAGGTCGTCATCATGGCACACTAGTAGCTTCGCTGTCATGGTCGTATCCTTAATGAGGATAGGAAGGTCCACCTCACCCATGCAAGGGGTTTCCATGCCTCCTAGGCCTATGAGGTATGCCTCAATTGGCCGCATTTCTATTCCTGAATCCTTATAGTGGGACCATCTAATCGCACTAGTCGTAGCACCTGAGTCAATTAAAGCCCTGAGTTCTTGGCAATGGTTGCCGTGCTCTAGCCTAACTGTAACGAATGGTCTCCTGTCCACTATGCTAGGATGAGTGGTTGACTTTACTTGACACATGGCCATGGGATATCTGGGTGATGTTTCCTGATGGTTATAATGTTCTCTCCCTAGTCCTTGTCTTCTTAGCTTCATGCGCTTAATGCGTTCTATGGCTTCTGCCTGAGCTTCCGCTCATATTCTATTTTCTTCCTCCTTACGCTTCTTTGCCAATGTGAGTCGTCTAAGCATATCCTCAGTAAGAGGTTCCTGATATAGCTTGACTCTACAGCCACTAATGTAATTAGGCATTATATCCCCTTCTAAGGTGGCTAACTGTACTGCTCCACTTGCCGAAAGTCTGTTAATGATCATAGGTCCATAACCTCGCTTTTCTAACTTCCGTGCGTGCTGTTTCAGCGTATATACTAGAACTAAATCTCCTTCTTTTAGGCCTTTATCTTTCACATGTGCATCAAAATATGCTTTCTGTCGCTTCTTCGCTGCGTATATTCCTGCTGCTGCTTTCAGCCTGGTTTCTCCTAATCGTTCCAAGTCCATTATTCTCGCTGATAATTCATGGCCGGTCCACTGATGTTCTTGTGCAACCTTAAGGGTCGGTATCAAGAAGTCCAAAGGAAGCACTGCATTCTGACCAAAAACCATCTGAAAGGGAGTTGCATTGAGTACGGTCTTGTAGGCCACTCGATATGCCCAAACAGCGTGGTGTAACTGTTTGTCCCAATCTGAACGTTTGTTGTTCACGAGTTTCGTCAGTACGTTACAAAGTATCTTGTTAGTGCTTTCAGCCTGACCATTGGCCTGAGGATGATATGGTGCAGATTTCTTGTGAATCACCATAAAATCCTGTAACAGATATTCAATGACTTGGTTTAGAAAGTGAGTGCCTCGATCGCTCACTAACTCTATAGGCAATCCATATCTTGTAAAGACATTCTCAAATAAGAATTTTGCAGTCATGTGAGCATCATTCTTTTTTGTGGCTTTTGCCTCTACCCATTTGGTTAGATAATCTGTGGCAACAATAATGTATTCCGCATGTGTACCTTTTGCAGGGGGGTTGATGGGTCCTACAAAGTCTATACCCCACTTTGAAAATGCACGTCCGCCCATCATGGGTTTCAATGGCATTTCATCTCTGCGAGTAGGAAACTGAGTTCTTTGGCACACATCACATCTCTTTACGTAGGTAAGTGCATCCATGTGAAGAGTGGGCCACCATAATCCTGCAAAGAGAATGGCTTTGACTATCCTATCTGGTCCAAAGTGACCTCCTTCAACACCTTGGTGTGCAGTCTCTAGTATGCTCAGATATTCGCTCTCATGAACACATTGTCTTAGATATCCATCTCGTCCTCTTTTGTATAAATTATCGCCAATAAGTGAATAGTCTTGAGCTTCCTGCTCTAGACTGCGTTGTCGAGCTAAGGTCATGCCTTGAGGGAATGTGGTCGTCCTCAAGTATGTCACTAAAGGTTCACTCCAGTCTGGTGTGAGAGACACGTGATATAATGTAGCATGCTCTACTGGTGGTCTTTCACAGCAAGCATGGCATTCCTTACACAACTTGTAGACATCTGCTTCCATCGTAGGCCAATACACTCCTAATCTATGCAGAGTCTGTAATGTTCGATGTTTTGAATGATGTTGCTTTAGTGCACCTATGTGTGCTAATTGCAACCAATTCGCATGCTCTGATTCATCTACACAACAAGCAAGAATCTTTTGATTATCCTGTTTATATATGCTTCCTGCCATTATTTGGTACCTCTGAGACTTGGTAATCTCTCCTTCTTTGATCTTTATCCTAGGATTCTTGGGTCCGTATGTCAGAATAGGGACTATAGGTTTAGCCCATTCTGGTGCTATCTCAAGGTTAAACAAGTATGCATCTGGTAATTCATCCGCTATTCCTTGAGGAGCTTCTCCTGAGGTTAATCTTGAGAGGTGGTCGGCTCTAAGATGTGTCTTTCCTTTCCTAACTACCACTTCAAAATCATACTCCATGAGTAATAGAAACCAACGTATCAGTCGTCCTGTGTTACATGGTTTGTTGACTAAATATAATAGGGCTTGATGATCTGTAAAGAACTTGAATTTGTTAGCCAACAAGTAGTGCCTAAACTTCTTTACTGCGTAGATCATCCCTAATCCTTCTCGTTCCGTCGTGGTGTAATTTCTTTCTGCTGCATTCAATTGTCTGCTCGCGTAAGCTATGGGGAGATCTATGTTACCTTCATTCGTGGGTTGTGCTAACACACATCCTATGGCGTAATTGGATGCATCCACATGTACATGAAATGGCTTACTCCAATCTGGGGTTGTCAATATAGGTGCTGAGCACAAGCGTCGTTTAAGTTCATTGAATGAATTTTCACATTCATCTGTCCACTCAAAATTGGTCAAAAGAGAGTACAAAGGCTTGGCTATGATTGCATACATGTGTATGAATCTCCTATAATAACCGCAATGGCCCATAAATGCCTGTACCTCTTTCACATTAGTTGGTCTAGGTAATTCTGCAATTACCTTTACCTTTTCCTCGTCCGTAGAGATTCCATTTTTTGACACAATGTGTCCTAGAATTTTGCCTTGTCTGACCATGAAAACGCATTTTTTTGGGTTCAAACAAACCTGATATTCTCGACATTTGTCAAATATTTGTCTTAACTCTGGGATATGTGTCTGTCTTACATTTGAATGAGCACATAAGTCATCGACATAAACTTCCAAGCTCTTGCGTAAGAATTCCTTGAAAACATGACACATGAGTCGCTGGAAAGTGGCGGGTGCATTTGTTAAGCCAAATGGCATCACACGAAATGCAAATATGCCCCATTCAGTGGCAAAAGCCGTCTTGTGTTGGTCTTCTGGAGCAATGGCTACTTGGTTATAGCCTGAGAATCCATCAAGAAAGCTGTAAACTTCCTTGCCCGCAACTCTTTCCAATAGATGTTCCGTGATAGGAAGAGGATAACTGTCTCTAATCGTTGCGGCATTAACTTTTTTAAGGTTAATACACACACGCAATTTTCCATTCTTCTTGGGCACAACCACAATGGGGGATACCCATTCGGTATGTTCAATTTCGTAAATAAATCCTGCTTCTATCAATCGATCTATCTCCTCTTTAATCTTCGCAGTGTAGTTATCATTATACGTGTACGGTTTCTGTTTTGTCGGTTTTGCATCTGGAGTCATAGGGATTCTATGAGAACATATATCTGGATCTACTCCTTTCAAATCTTTGTAACTCCAAGCAAAAACATCTCTATATTCGCGCAATAGGGCAATTAACTCTTCTTCTTCTTCAGTCGTCAAATCATGCCCTATATATGTGCATTTTTCTTCTTCTCCTTCTATGGAAACTATTACTTTTTTGGTTTTCTCTCGGTTATCATATACTTGTCCGTCATTCGCCTTTCTATTGGGCATTCGTACCATGATTCTTCTATCTTCGATTTCATATTTCTTGAAGTTCTCGGGTACTTCAAACAAAGATTCTTCTTTTTCTGTCATGGTGTCGTTCTTCTTTCTTTTTTTGCCCTCACTCTTAGTAGTAACTTCCGTGGCTAACCTCACCTCGTTTGTAATGTCCTCGTGTCTCTGAGTGTGAGTCTCTACTTTGTAGAAATATTCTTCTTCCGATGCAAAGGGTGGGTCCATGATAATTGATTCTAAATCGAAATCGCTTGCATCCTCAAATGCATCAGTGTTAGGTTCACACTCTTCTAAAATTGCATCGCACATGATTGGCTCTATCGTGAAAACTGAAATGTCATAGCCATCCTCGTCACAGTGGGGTGTCCATTGTTCTTCATTGATGGCTACATCCATGGTTGCTAGTATTTCCGCCCAACCATGGGGTTCAAACTCTTCGTCTGGAAATACTACCGGTGCGTAGGCTGGATCTTGAAGGGTTCGTGGATGTTGTTCTGCACCTAAGGTCCTTGCTTCTAATCGTTCTTCCTCTTGTTTGGCTACTTTACACATCCATAAATGGGTATCCTCATGCAACCAAGAAGGATCTGATTCTAATGAGTGCACGGATTCCGTCTCTACTGGTGTCTTATGGATGGTATTCCATTGTATTGGGGGTACATCTCGATGTGAATAGTCTTTAAGATTGACTTTGGTAGTCACTCCTAAGTGTTGCAAGTACAAAGAATTAGTTCCCCAATCTTGTACAATTTGCAACTGACGCATGAATGGTCGTCCCAATATCATCTCATACGCACGATTTTTCGCGAAGTCACAAATGGCGAAAGTATGCTCAAATTCCACACCACAAGTGGTGAGAGATATGCCTTCTAGTAAGCCTAATGGTTTTTCTATGTGTCCATCAGCCATTTGTAGTTTCATCCTGGTGGGTCTGAGTGCTGGCTTACCCCAACGTTTCCACAAAGCGGTGGTAGCGATGGCTACTCCGGCTCCTGAATCTAAGATGGCTTTCGTGGTGTAGCCCTGATGGGTTATTGGAAGATATGTGTTACCTTCCTCTCCTTCGCTTACGTCTCCAATCTTTTCCACGGGTATCTCTGGTACCTTCTTATGTGATCCTATCTGAGAGGGTGTGGTAGCTAGCTCAAGGAATTGATTTGCTACGTGCTTCCATAATCCTGGTTTTACCTTTAACAATTCCTCCAGAGTGAGATTACACTGTACTTTAGTGTTCTTGATCACTTCCGTGTTCCTAGGGATCACTGATTCTTCATTCCTCACTATTATCGTGGGTGCTCTCATACTAATAGACTTAGCTTCCCAAGGTCCTGTGAACTGAGGTAATTCTTGTAAAGAATTAGATTCAAATCCTGTGGGTTCACTCAGTCGTTCCACCTCTACATCATCGTAAATAGAGGGAATGTCTTGGGGAAATTGTTCCTGCAAGTCGTCTATTTCTTGAATAGGAGGATGAGTTCCTTGTTCTTTTCTCCATTTCTCTTCTTGGATTTCCCTCAAAAATTCATGTGAGTACCTATGTATGGAAGACAAATTGTCTTGACTTTCTGTATTGGGTACTTGAGACAGGGGTAGTGCATTCCTTTCCTGTGTCTCTGTGACAATAGGGTTCCTAGGCTGATCCTTTTTCTCTTTGCTTTCTATCAAGTGTTCTAGCCTCTCCATTAGTCCTTGAAAGTGTAATTCCGGTTTTGCCATGTTATTCCAATTAAGATATCTAGAGGCTTCAAACAAAGCTTGTGCTAATTCTACCATTTTCATGCAAAGTTTAGTTCTCTCAATTTCTAGATCAGCTCGAGGGTAGTTTTTACTCATTTCCGTTACTTGAGGTCCCTCTTTTAATCTAGCCTGATATGCACGAAACATCATGTCTAGATCTTCTGGTATGGGTTCCGCTAAAACTGATCCTGATTTTTGAGCTGGGTCTTCTTGATTCACTTCTCGTGAAGCCAATTCTTGTATTTTGGCTCTAGATTTCCTTAAACTTCCTTCCAACTCACTTATCTTTTTACTCCACTTTCTCTTTATTCTTTCTCTAGAATCTTTCCAAGATTTCGTCTTTTTACTACTCGATTCTGCAACTTCACTAGTTCCGGCTACTTTCTCTTGATTAAGCTGTTGGTTTTGTAAGAGCGCCTGGGCTCTTGTTATAGCTTGGATAGGCACGTATGTAGGGTTGGATCCATCTGCGTTATTTACAATACCTATCACGTTGATCGGTGTCACATTTGAAGTGTTAACTGGGTTCTTAGGACAATCTTTGATTATGTGCTCTTTGCCACAATCGGCACAAAAGCCTTGTATGTTATAGTACTGTGATTGCCTTGCTATTGGGGGATGTGGACAATCCTTAATGAAGTGATCTCCTTGGCACCTAAAGCATGGTCCTCTAGGGCCCTGTAGTCTTTGTTGTCTCAATTGGGGCCGTGGGTTTGGGTTTGCGTACATCACATTAGCATAGTCTGGCTCCCAACTAGGTTCCATTGGTGGACTATCATAATGATATGTCTCCACATGTTCTGGTGACTCCGTGTAATAAGCGGGTGGACTAGTTACATGAGTAGAGTCAAAACTGTTTGAGTTCGTGTCACTTTCTGTGATCAAGGGTGAAGAAGGCACTAAGGCCCTATTTAGGTTCTCTTCTGCAGCAGCGTATTTGACTGAGATGACATTCGCTGGTGGGGGTGGCTGCTGAGCTAAGACGGGTTGAGGTCTCTGTTGAGCCTGGTATGGGTAGTTCTGAGGAGGCCTATAGTAATAAGGCTGAGCATTGTATTGGCCTTGATACCTACCTGGCTGCTGGTATGTTTGCGGGTAGTTCTGTCTCACGGTTTGTTTGTTGTATGGGCAGTCCTGAGCCGTATGATTCGTGTATCTTCTCTCAATTGTGCAATATTGGCCACTAGGGTTGGCTTGAGGCTGAGGTGCATTGGGGCACACATTTGCCAAATGATTTCCACCACAAGTGTAACAACGTACATTGGTTTGTAGCTTGGGCACCTGTTTACTAGAAACTCCTAGTTTTTGGGCCACTTTTTCTGCTAGGTCCTCTATCAAATTAGACAATTTTGTGGATGCTAGAGAAGAACAATCTGAGTTCTTATAGACCTTTGAGAGTTCTAATTCATCTCCTAGGTTATCCTCAATGTCTATACATATTCTTACACACTCCTCTAGCGTTCTGGGTTCTTTTAGGTACACATAGGAGCGTAGTTTAGCGCTCAACAAGCCATCTAGGAACAGCGATACTTGTTTGGCTTGTGAGGGTAGCTCTTGCATTGGACATCGTTCAACATATTGTCTGAACCTACGTCCTGCCAGTCTTACTGTTTCCTGAGGGGTTTGTTTAAAGCTATGAATCAACGAAGACGTGTCATGTCTAATACCACTTTTAGAGAATTCAGTGATGAATGACTCTAAAAAGTGATGGATGTCTCTAAATTGCCTCTTTTGCAATGGTTGGAACCAAGTTAAAGCGGTATTCTTTAACGTTAGTCCAAATGCGTTGTATTGCGTGAACATGTCCTCGACTTGTTCTGCTCTTAGCACTTGCTTGAATTCTGCGACATGGTCATAGGGATCTCCTGTCCCATCAAAGTAATTCTTCATTGATTTTACTAACTGTGTGGGTCTCAATACTCTTGCGTGTTCACGTGGCCTAGGTAGAGGAAAATCATCTCTACCACCTAGTATTCCATGATCTCTTTGTCTATCCGCTCTATTAGTGTTCGTGGTTGTTCTATCTCTCCCTATGGGGTGATTAAAGCTTACTTCCGGTCTCTCTTTATTTCCTTCTCTTTGATTTCCATGGGCTGAGGATGTTCCTGCCCCTTGTTGACTTGTATTCATGTTTGTTCTAGATGGAGGGAATATCAGTTCACCTCTCCATGTGTATGTGTTTTTAGCGCGGTCAGGCACCACAAAGACTCTTTCTAAAGTCTCATCCAGGTATACAACCTTTCCAGGTGTATCTGGGTCCTTGAATTCATAAATTGTAATGATGCCTGTCTCACCAGGGTGTTCCTTTCTGTACCTCCAAAAGGCTTCATCTGTCTCTTTATTTACAAACAACTCGGTGCTCCTGTTATCTTGAGGGATCCACTCTGGGATGAGTACTCTTGTTAATACGGATTTCCCTCTAGGTGTTCTAGGTTCTTCTAACGGTTCTTTTCCTTGAAATTTCGCTTCCGTCTCTAATTGAATTGTGCCAAACTCATTAGTATCGTTTGGTTGCGTACTTAGGATGTACATGGTTCCTTCCTTGTCTATGTAAGCGTCTCTCTCAAATTTCACCACTGGTCTTTCCAATCCAATGGGTTGATCAGGGTTGTGCAGTTGCACCACTTGCCTTTGCAAACCATCCTCATAGATGCGAGCACCTAATCGGTTGGTTCGGAGAAACTCTAATTGCGTTCTATAGGGTCCTTCTGGTTTTTCTAAGTAGGCTACATTCGACCCTCCTTCTGGTCTGTCTGCGCTAAATGCCATTTCTGATTCGCTAGTCTCTGAGCTCTCGTAGGGGTAATTACTATTCAATTGTTGAGCCCAAGATCGTGCAGTAGTTCTTACACTTGCCTCTGATGATCTAAGGCTTCGTCGGTCCGACTTACCTATGTGTCTCCCTGATCTAAGGTTCATTAATTTTCTTTCTTGCACACTAAGTCACACACTTAGATCGTCACTGGTTCTTTGTTACTACTTTCTTGATTCCTTTTAATTTTCTTTGGATTCTTGTCTTAATATATGCGTCATGAATTCGACTTTCCGTTATGATTTTGAGTTCTCGTTCCGTCAGACTTAGGTTCTTTTCTTTAGGTTTTCGTCACACACCTTTATCTTTAGTCTTGAACTTGAAAGAATTAGGTATCTTGAACTTGAGGCGTTCCTATCGTCTTTAATCCACAACTACCGTTTAGCCTAAGCTAAGAATTGACTGAGGGGGTTAAGTAATCTTCCAACCTCGAGTCAGCTTTTCTGGTTGCTCTGATGCCCAAGAAGCCGAGCTTCCCAAGCTTTGCCGTCTTCACTGCCTTGCCTTGGTTGCCTTTGATTGCCTTTGCTAGACCTGGAAAAATCCAATATTAGACCAATTCACAATTGAATGATCAAGCACTTGAGCATACACACCTTTTTAGTCCCTTCCCTTTTGCCCAAAATTTCAATACTTGCCCCCTGGCTCCCTAGTCCCAAACTAGGTGAACCTCAAAATAGCTTATCCAAAAATAGATGTATTCTTTATGAAAAAAACAGTTGAGGTCACGTAGTACTCGTCGCGAGCTTTCTAACGAGCTATTAAGCTCAAAAAACGGACTTCGGATGAAAAAGTTATGAGCGTTCAGGCCCTGGGGGGTAAAAACTGACAATCGGGTTTTTCTCCAGATATGAGCTAAGGGGTCTCCTATGAGTCTAATGGTCCAAAAATTTCTCAAAAATACCCCCAAAATTGGTCAAAAATTGGAACCCTAAATTTGCGATGGGGGTGCACAATCGCGATGGTCTGGGACCGTCGCGATGGTCCAAGCGAGCCGTCGCGATGGCGTGGAATTTGGACAATCGCGATGGTGCAAAAAGATGAACCGTCGCGATGGCCCGAAGTGAACGATCGCGATGGCGTGAGGTCGAACCGTTGCGATGGCCCGAAGTGAACGATCGCGATGGCGTGGAAATGGACCGTCGCGATGGCGTGATCAGGCGGACAATCGCGATGGCGCGGTCAACGGTCAAAGGTGGACAATTGCGATGGTCCGAAGTGAACCGTCGCGATGGTCACAAGTGCGATGGCGTGAGCCAATCGCGATGGTCCGATTTTGGGCTGTGGCGATGGTCCGAAAAACGAACCGTCGCGATGGTCTATCGTGACACGTGGCACTGTCGTGGCGATGGCATGAGCCAATCGCGATGGTCCGGGGTCAGCTGAACAATCGCGATGGTCCAAGTGGACCGTCGCGATGGCTCAAGTGAACCGTCGCGATGGTCCGAAAAACGAACCGTCGCGATGGTCCGGCCGAGCCGTCGCGATGGCGTGAGCCTATCGCGATGGTGCGACACAATCGCGATGGTCCGAGCCAATCGCGATGGTCCACCAAAGTACGAATTTTTGAGATGCGCCTGTGGATTCGTGCAAGCGCAAGAGTCGCCTACCTCGTGGTGTGGTCGCCTACCAAAAATTCCGAAGGTTGCAGACCATCGCGATGGTCCGCCACACTCGGCAGATCTTTGACAGAGAGTAAATTTTTACCTTTTCCAAGCTTTCCTGATGCACTGGAGCTCTGTACCTGCAAGAAAACTCAAGAAAACACAAGCACACACAAGCACAAAAGTTCTCTCTCGCTCTCTCGCATGCACAAATGCGGGGAAATGAGGTGAATAGGTAGATATGTTGGATTTTCTGATTTTTTTGGAGATGAAGATGATGATGCGATGATGAAGATGGAGTGTGGGGAAGGTGAAAAACACTAAAAACTAAGTAAAAACAACAACAAAAACTGAAATTTTTACCTTCCAACGCCCCTTCTTGCTATACTCTTACCATCACACATTCGTCCTAGACTCGATCCCCGGCAACGGCGCCAAATTTGGTGTTTCTCTAGCACAATGGTGAGAACCACGTTAAGAAGCTTCACCTCCTTAATGTCAATCCGCGGAAGAGATAGGAGTGATATGAAGATCGTGAATGAGAGATGATGTGAGAGTGAAGGTGAGAAGCACAAAGATGCACACACACATACACACACACAATGAAGAGACAAGCAAGACACAATGGAAGGTGGGAAATTAGCTCTATTACTCAAGAACACTATTACAAACTCAAACTAGCTCTAAGCTCACACTAGCCAACATGAACCAACCTCAAAAATGAGCTCTCTAGCTCTTTTTATAGTTTCTAGACTAGTTTTGACCGGTTTCACATCTAGTGACCGGCCTAGTTAAAAAATAGGTCCTAGAGGCTATTTGGAAGGTTAAACGATGTCTAAAAATAACGAAAATTGGTATGCGCCTTCTACCTAAGCTCCTCAAGCTCGAGGACTCCTCGGCTTGCACAAAATGGAGCTATGAATTACAAAATGGGGTTTTGTCTATATTACATATGTTACAAGAGTGATGAAAATCACTGTTGGATATTTGAAGAGGTAATAAAAACATAATTGTTTGAAAAAATGATCCGACTGGCTCCCTGCTCCGTCTTTACATGCTTCCATGTCGTCTGTGCCTCTAACTGTGCCTCTGACTACTTCCAACACTGCCACTTCCACAATCTTGACTCCTCTTTTCTTTTTAGGAACTGTGGCGACTTTGACATACTGAGCAAGAGCAGTCGAAGATGGCATTTCTTGCAAGTATTCTCTTATGCCCAAAGCATGGTAGATCAAGATGGTTAGTGCAACGCTGCCGTTGAGGAACTTCTTATTACTCCATTGCTTTTTTGCCTCGAATAGTCTTTCTTGGACATATGGAGTCAGATTAATTTGATTGCCAATTTGCTTGATTGCATGGGACAGTAATTGAACAATGATCTTTTGGGGAGTCGTGTATCGATTCATGTTTGGAAAGCAGAAGTGTTGGTGAATGAGTCCGACTTCCTCTTCTATATCGACTCTGTTAATGTCGACAAAAGTTCGTGTCTTTGCTCCACGACTCTCTTCCTTTACCATAGTGACACCGTCCTTCTCCGATCTGAATGCTTCCTTAATTAAGTCGTGTGTAAATTGTATGACAACCCATTTGCCTCCTTTATCCATTACTCTGGCTTCGGGCACCAATGGATCATGCAGTGCCGACTGTAAGGTGTTCATGACTTGCGTGCATCTTTGGAAGTCAGGCTTATATATGGGCAATTCAAAATACTTATGAATGCCTGCTTTCTTCATTATGTCGATTGTAGAGGGTAGTTCATGCAATACTCTGAAGTCCTGGTGTGGTCAAGATCTGACATCAAAGAATAGAAACCAAACCAGAAGCATCGATTCAAATATTAGGAAGAGGCAAATGCAAATCGAATGAAAATGAGAGAATGTGTTACTTTCGCATACAAATTTGTCAAAACACCTTCAACTTTGGTGAAAGAGTCTCAAACCTTGGTGATTCCTATCCTTGAAAGAGTTTTACAGCGTGATGATGCTTAAAAAGTCTATTTTTCTTTTCATCATAATTGAAAGCATGTGAGATTGAGTTTATATGATTTTGTCTTTGCCTCATAATTACAAAACAAATGTTGGAGTGAGCACTTAGTTATGTGTGGATTCCAACTTAGTGGAACCATATGAACATGTATATGTTAATGTATGTGCAAATTGTAAATGAGTGCATAAGTTTATGTGTTCATTGTAATGTGTTCACATGTAAATCAACGTGAAACGTTTGGTGTATATATACTAGTATATATAAAGTATATATGTGTGAGTTTGTGTACTATATATATCTATTTTGATTTTTGAATGTACATATATAGCAAAAACGTGCAGACAGGGGAAAAAAAAGCTCGGAAGGCGGCAGCACATGGAGAGGACATTCGATCTGTTTTTGGAAAGGCGGCCTCTACGGGAAAAAGGGGAGAACGCTGCTGCAACTTTTGGGGGGGAAGAGTTTTTCGTGCTGAACGAAGGAACAGGCATACATCTCTGACGACTACTTGGCGGCTCTCGCGAAATGAACTGTAGCTTGCTGCTGAAGGAGTATACTGTCACAGGGTCGCGCATGTTGAGGAAGAGAGATTCTATCACAGAGGCCAATCTACGCGTTTTCTAGCGGACAATTCATAGAGTGTTTGGTGGTGATGTTGAGCATCGTGAAGCAAAGAGATAACTAGCAGGGGATGCTGATGTTGATCTTTTACGAGGTCTTTCGACAAATTATATCAAAGGAGATACGGGGGCCAGAAGCTCTCGCAAGTTTTTTTTTGGTGATTACAGGGATGTGCATCAATGTTCAGAAGAACTAGAAGAATAGGAGCATAGAGGCTTCTGGTTCTATCCCTATATGTTTTTGTTTCTGGCGCTTTTAGGTTGGAGCTTGGGTTCTCTGTAGGAGAATTCTTTCGAGAAAAATCGAGGGCCTGTTCAGTTGAATGAAAAGTATTCAATATGAGAAGTTGTTCGCTTAATGGATCAAGATAGGCACCAAACACTACCAACGAAGCGTCAGGGTGTTGATTGCTGAGGGAAATCTAACTCTCTTGCACTTCGACTACATGGTCGAAATAAGATTTCGTTACGAAAAGGAAGAAACAAGCTCAGAGCTTTGACGCTGAAGAGAGAAATCGTGCTTTGAATACATACTGAGAACAAGCATGCAGGATGTTCAACTGCAACTGAGAAAGGTACTGTCTATTTAACTGCATCACTTCAGAATATGCATCGCTAGTCTTAGCACAAACCAAAGGTTTCGCGTTTGCAAAGCAAAATAAGTGCATGACGATTAACTAATTGCAAATATGGAACATAAGATGAAATTTCTTTTTGGTTTTGATCTGAAGTGTGAAATTTCACCCACTAAGTTTGCTTCCTATGTCTTGTCTGTATGATGCATCGTGCCACTTCCTAAAAGTTTAGGAATCTCCGTGATCTGAATGACCTGGATTCAAGATTTGAAATAATAATATATTCTGCATGAAGCCACTGTTGAGAGAATTGAAGGCTACAGAGAATGACTTGGTATAAGCGCATATGTAGCTAGAAAACTTTAAATATAATTTCATGTTCTGCACACTTCCTAATTAGCTAAGACTGTTAATGTTTGAATGAATAGATGATCTTTTAGCGGCTTTGTGTGCTTTCACCTCAACTATAGCTGATTGTTTTGATAAGTCTAATGCTAATATTGAGATCAGTGACTGTACTGTTGTAGAAACCTGCATCTACGATCAGTAACCATATCAGATCCACAAGAATATTTTGTGTGTCAGTGATTTGTCCAGCTAGTATGATCCTGAATTTTTTAGGAACTTTGGATCTATTCTTCGTAGTGCTAGTTAATCGCGCAAATGCTTTGGAGCATACACTACATCCTATATCTGTAAGGCATTGGGTAAATGTTGGGAATGTTCTTTTTGTTCAGTGTTTCTCAGCTGTTTAAAGAGGGCTACAATCACATGGTTACTTATTTGCTCCATATTGGAGGTTGATCAAAGTTAAGGCTGGTCTTTTGGTTATCTCCTCTCTCAGAGCGTACTTTCCTGTCTCAGACCGTACTTCAGGTTGTGAGGAGAGATTTTAATTTTTGTGCCGCCAAAGTCTGCTAAGGATAAATGATGCTAGTCATTTTCATTGTCAGGCTGCTCTTTAGTTGAACACCTTTGTTTTATTTGCACAACAATTCTATAAGCCTTGATAGCATCAACACAGTTTGTTTGGTGAAAGGCTCTAAGCGTTGCCATTGGAAACAACGTGGAGATAAATGTTTTATGAAGCCAACAAGGTTTTATTGTCTTTTTATGGGAAATACAAAGTACAACTTGATGTCAGTACTACATAATTGTTTCCTTTTGCATGGACGTTCGCATGTTACTTGTAAATAAAGGGTTTTAGCTCAACCAATGTTTGTTAGAAAATATAAACTCGGTTGTGGCTTATGAGAGTGTTTAATGTAAAGTATTGATAGTTTAATTGCCGAAGATTTCTTTGTGTGTCAGTATCTTAACTCCAAATCGATCCCCACGTTAAGATTTAGTTTGCATGAATCCACTTGAAATAAAAGAACATAGATTCCCCTTAATTCATACTTAATAATCCGTATGAAACATGTCACTAAAGCATATGCTTTAAACCGAATGTACGTTACACTAGCGTCTGCACATATCCTATAAACTCTTGATCTAATTAGTGGTTAATCTGACTTGGGAAGTATTTGTTTTTGTCCATTAAAGGAAGGATCTCTGATAAGATCTTCTTCGAGATAGTCTTCAGGGTTCAAATCACCGTTAATTTCAAGTACTATTACTAGTCAGATTCCCATTGGGTTTCAACTATTAACGTCTAGATCAACAACTATGTAAGGGGGCAATGTTAGTCTACTGTAAAAAAAAAAAATTCTTAGCATTCTCTTTCTCCTTTCTCTGAAACCCTCGACATACCTGGTGAACCCGACGTGAAAGGAGGAGAGTGTAGAGATCCTGATCCTAGTTTAAAGAGTGGTGCAGTTGAGTGAGCTCATTGTGCTTGACCATTTATGGGCGACGCAACGATGGATGTTATAACCCAACTTCTGCGCTTTCAGCAGGACGAGAAAAGACGAAGTGCCATTCAGGCATTTCATGAGCGAGTAGTCAGAAGAAGTGGATATTTCAGTGGTAAAAATGTTACTCGTTTTTGCAAGGAATATGAATTGGAGGCACGATACCTTGGTACGGGTCTAACACCATTAAGTGATCAAGAATTAATAGACAATTTTGTATACGTTTCAGAATTACATTTGCGTGACCGACTAGTTGTGGATGCACCTCGACTAGTTATAGAAGGGCAAATAAGATGGTCACAATACAAGATGATACTCATAAGGATGTTTGCACTGGATGACGAAGATAAAGTGACTAGATCCACATTTCTAAAGTGGATACATAAACCAAAAGATCAATCTATTCTAGATATAAAAAGGGAGTTTGATCAGCAATTTGCAGACTTATCTGATTATGATAGGAGGGCTATAGATCAAGAAAAGGTATCCTTGTTTCTCCGGGCTATAGATTCGAAAGCCCCAGAAGAAATTTTTCCACAATTACAACAGATAGGAACTGAGTCTGGTCTTACCGAAGACTGGGGTAATGTAGATGAAGCTGTTAGAGGATATGTAGAAAAGTAAAGAACTTTGTCTAAGTTCATGCAGAGCTGGCATGATGATATGCAAGAAGAACAAGCTCAGGCTGTTCAGCAACTTGTACAGAACCCTCAGGTAAACATACCAACACCAAAGGATGTTGTGCCCACTAATACAATGGAAGATATGTTTAAAAAGTTTAGTGACCTTACGATTCAAAGTATGAAGCAGATGATTGAATCTCAATCTTTACAAGCACCGGCACCTAAAAATTCAAAAGCTCCAGAAATTAAAAGATGTATTTGGTGTGACTCTTTAGAGCATAACAGATACTCATGTGAGAGCTTCAAAGAAGCATTAGCAAAGAACTTGGTATTCGTTAAGGAAAAGATGATATATGATTCTAAGACTGGGGAAAAGGTAAACATTAATTTTGGTCGGGGAGGAATGAGAATATTCTTCCCTGGCACTTGTGAAAACGTTGCTTCAACATCGCATACGTATCCATGTCAGGTAGTTGACGAAAATAATGATTTAGAACCGTGGTCTAAAGTAATAAAGTCCTTAGACCGTGGGAAGATGCATCATGAAATTTTAAAGACAGCTAGTAATGAAATCCGAGGGGTAAGTGGATGGGATGATCCAGTAGATACTCTCTCGGTTATTACATACCTATGCTCTTTGGTAGAGCATGAAGCAGTAGTGGAAGAGAAACGAAGAAGAACCAATGAGGGTGAAGAGGAGAAAAGAAGAACTAGGCGTCAAGTAGAAGCTTCACATGAACAACCTCAAATACCAAACCAAAACCATCCAACACAAACAAACCAACCCACTCAAATAGATCCACCATCACAACCAACAATAATCCAACCAAATAAAATTCTGACTCAAGTTCAAATTCCTACTTCTGCTGAGATGCCAGTCTCTACCCACGATAATATTCCTCCTCAAGATCAAGAAATGCAACCTGTGAAAAAAGGACAAGGAAGAGTGAGAAATCCCTCATATATGCTAAAATCGCACATAGAGCAAGCCACAAATCTTAAACAAGTTCTCGAGAAAAGAGTGCTCGATAGTGTAATCGAATTTACACTTGGTGAGTTACTGGGAATAGCAAAAAGAGAATTTCTAGAAGTAATAATTGACCTCTTAAGAAGGAAACGACAACCAATAGCTGACATGCAAGAGATTGAAAGAATGGATGAAGAGACTCCTATTCATACTGTGCAAGCGCAAGTACAAGAGCTAAAAAAAGTACTTGAACCAATTGAGACTAATGTTCAACCGTGCATGCATGAGGAAATATCCTTGGAGAAGAATTCTTCCGACATAACCCCTTCGAGTTATTACACTAAAGATCATTGGGCTCGAGCCACAACTGAGACGTTGGTAAGATTAGAGAAAATTAGCACTCCAGTTGTCGCTCTTATTGATCATGGATCTGAAGTTAACTTGATGTCCAAAGATCTCTATATGAAGGGGAAATGGCCAATAGACATGCAGCCTGGTTGGGGAATTAAGGCTGCGAACTCGATGCCAGGTGAGTTGTTTGGTGCATGCCCGCAGGTTCTAGTTACAATTGGAGATGTCAGTGATTATCAAAATTTTTTCGTACAAGATCATTCTAGTTACTCATTGATTCTAGGGCAGCCATATATTACTGCCTTAAGAATGGAAACAAGAGTCTTAGAAGATGGATCGGCTTATGCGCGAATCCATAGTAAGGATGGGAAAAAGGCAGTTCAATTCATGACAGTATGTGTAGATCATATCAGGAATAGAACTTCTCTTCGGACAAGACCTATTCCTGAAGAATACGAGGATCAAAGTTTTTAAAGGAAGCTTTCATAAGTCGGGACTATGAAAGCTTGAAAGGTGAAAAGATCCCGAATGTAAATATGTTTATATCAAGTTTTATAGCACTTTCTTCGACAAATTCATTTCAGTTTCGTGTTTTTTCTGAGTTAAAAAAGTGGGAAAAACAATACATAGTGGATCTTCAAAGAAATTTTCATGGATGTAGAGTGCTTAACTTCGACGAGGAAATCTCTGGAGTCTTTGATGAGATATCCTTTGCAGACACATTGTTTGATCTGCAAGAGTTAATTCAAGGAAAAAGGAGTGATTATGTGATTCAAACGCACTCTATTTCCATGTATAAGGAAATAGCAAAGTTTGAGCAAGATGAAATAGGTAAAGAAGTCTTCGTTGAAACAAAATACAAAACAATTGATAAAAAGATAAAGCCAGTCGCAGTTCCACTTCCTGAAGATAGTAATAAACTTATGGATGATGTAAAATCTCAGCCACCTCACAGAGATAAGAGAAAAATAGGCCATAAATTCACTAAAGAAACGCTCGAGCAAATTCAATTGGGGAAAGATGGTTTCCTCAGCGAAAAAGAGAAGAATGTATTCTCTCGGATGTTATTTAAGCATGGAAAAGCTTTTTCTTTCAATGCCCAAGAAATTGGATGTGTAGATCCATCTGTGGTGACACCTATGATAATTTTCACAATTCCACATGTACCTTGGAATCTCAGACCGATTCCAGTACCAAAAGCTCATATTTCAAAGCTAATTGATCTGTTGAATGACAAAATTAGAATGGGGATTCTTGAGCCATCAAGTGCTCCTTATTCTAACCGTTGGTTTACTGTACCAAAAAAGAATGGGTCATTAAGATTTATCCAAGATCTACAGCCAGTGAATAAAGTGACAATTAGAAATATGGGAACTGGGCCTATTGTAGACGAATATGCAGAAGCTTTTGCAAGAAGATCTATTTATTCAATGGGAGATTTGCACTCTGGATATGATCAATTCCAGCTAGCTCTCGAAAGCCGTGATTTGACGACTATGAGGACGCCACTTGGGCTTGTGCGCATGTGCACTTTGCCGCAAGGTGCCACGAACTCAGTGGCACATATGATGAATGGTATGCATAAAGTTCTTAGGGATTTTATTCCACATCTGACTATGCCATTCATTGATGATGTTCCTATTAAAGGCTGTGAAGAAAGAGATAGAGACGAGACTCTTGATGAGGATGGATGTAGGAATTTTGTTAAAAAGCACATAACTGATTGTGAATCCATTCTTAGTCGGCTGGAAGAGGTTCATTTGACATTGTCTGCTGAAAAATCAGTATTTGGAGTGCAAGAGGTTTTAATTGTAGGAAGTTTATGTGGACCTAAAGGAAGGAAGCCATGTCCAAAGAAAGTAGATGCCATCCAACACATGAAAGAGGTCTGCTCCTCGATCACTGAAGTGAGGAGATTTCTTGGGGCATGTGTTTTCTATGTTGTATGGATTCCCCATTTTGCCCATATTGCTGACCCACTTTATCAATTGCTTAGGAAAGGGCAAAGATTTCAATGGAAAGATATCCATACTCAAGCTGTGAGAAAATTAAAGAAAGCACTTGCAGAAGCTCCATTGCTTAGAAAGGCTGATTATACTGATAACAAAGAAATTTATATCACCATAGATACAAGTCCGACAGGTATAGGTTGGGCGATTGGCCAAGAGGATGATGAAGGAAAAAGATATGCAATTCGCTTCGGAGCTAAAGTTCTAAATGTTCGCCAGAGAGGTTACCCTCAAATTAAGCGAGAGCTTTGGGGAATAGTGACTGCGCTAAAAAATGATAAAGAATATCTGATTGGGGCAAATGTGGTAGTAGAAACAGATTGTTTACCATTGTTGGGAATGATCGTGAATTGTTCCACTGCAGATATTGCCATGTTAAGATGGATAGCATATATTAAGTCGCTAAACCCTGAGTTTGTTCATATAGCTGGGAGGAATAATGTGGTGGCTGACATGCTATCACGAGCTATATATGAAAATGAAGATTCGATGACTTCTAATGATGAAGAGATAGGTCTGGACTTTTATGCTTCACATGTACATAAGCTAAGCCTAAATGAAGCATCTACTGGACTAAATAGAAAAGAGCCTAAGCGTCAAAATGAAAGGCTTGGAATTTGTACTGAGTCTTCAAAGGAAGTTCAAAATAGCTTAGGAAGAGGGAAAGATAACAGATGGATAGAAGAAGAACCTTACAAGATTCAAATAGGAATAACAGAGAGATTCAATGAAGACGAATATGAAAATGAGTGGAAGGAAATCGGGAGATAATTAAGTATGAAGTGTCCTGATCTTAGTTGGAGCAAAGAAAAATTTCGTACCATTCGAAGAAAGTCAAGCAATTATTTCCTGAAAGATGGATTACTCTGGAAGCGAAGGATTGGAATGGGAAAGATGCCCCAGCGAGTTGTAGGTTGTGAAGAATCGAGAGGAAGAATTATGCGTGAAATGCATAGCTCACTATGGGCCGGTCATAAAGGCTTTCAAGGAACTTATGAAAAGATAAGGAAAAGATACTGGTGGCCTGGGATGTATGTGGATACCCAAAATTACGTAGCCACTTGTAAACCTTGTCAGATGTACTCCAATGTTAGACACAGAGATGAATTACATCCAACATATCCTCTTAATATTCACTATAAGTGGGTTGTTGATTTAGTTACAATGCCATTAGGGGTGCATCAGATGAGGTATATTGTATTAGCAAGGGAAGACCTAACAAATCATGTTGAAGGAAGAGCTCTAAGGACGAAAACTACAAGCAATGTATGCAAATTTCTACTAGAAGATGTGTTTAGTAGATTTGGTTATGTGGAGAAAATAGTTGCCGATAAAGGAGAGCTTGATGCTCAGGAAGCTAAAGACTTCTTTAAAAAATATGGAATTCGATTATCTCTCACCACTGCTTACAATCCTGAAGCTAATGGAAAAATTGAGCGTGGTCATCCACCAATTATTAAAGCTTTGGCTAAGGCTTGTGAGGGGAAAATAAAGAATTGGCCAAATTACCTTCCATTTGCCCTTTGGGCAGATAGGATGACATACACTAGAACTACCGGATATATGCCAGCGGAATTGATGTATTGTCAAAAACCTATTTTGCCGACGGAGTCACATGCTTTAGCGTGGACTTCCTTGCCTTGGGAAGATGAGGTGTCAAGAGAAGATCTTCTAGCAGTGCGGATTCTTCAACTAGAAAGAGGAAAAAATCTGGTAGAAGAAGCTGCATTTAAGCTTAGAGCTTCTAGAGAGAAAAATAAAATTGCATTTGACAAGTCCCACAGGTTAAGGCCAAAAAGGTTGAAGGAAGGAGACTGGGTACTTGTTTATGATAGCTCACTGAATACTCAATATGAGGCTCGAAGAAAACTGGTTAAGAGATGGTTTGGTCCCTACGTGGTATGTAAAGTTTTTGATAATGGAACATACTCACTTAGAGAATTAGATGGGACCAAGTTAAAGGATTTAATTGCTGGAAAGAGAGTTAAGCTCTTTAAAAGAAGAGAGAATGAGAATTATGAGACGGTAATAAATGAAGACGAAGAAGAGGAAAGTGAAGAGGAAGGAAGTGAAAATGATAAAGATGAGGATATCAATAAGGAAAATGATTAAAATAAATTATATCGTAAGATGATGTATATATATATATAAAAACATATATATATATATATGTATGTATATAAAAAAACCAGGTAGACGAATAACAAGATATGAATCCGTCTAGATGTAATAAATAAGTAAAACAACAAATAAATTAAATGTATGTGTTTTACTTATTCATAAACTTCTATTAATACTAATTTTTGTTTCTTACAGGGTACTGACGGAGATTTGTGATCAGACCATTAATAGGAAGTTTTTTTTTAGGTTTGATTGGACTGTTTGACTATCTTAGGATCTGGAATGGACAGTGAAGATTCCAATGATACATCCATTCCTGAGGGTAGCATTCCTGAAAGATTTAGAGAGACGTCAAGGAGTGTGCCTGAAGGGAGAACCTTAGATAGTTCTTTCATATCAACTTACTTGCTCCCTACACCTGAAAATGAAGAAAGAATTCCTATAGAAGAGTTTGTTAAAGATCGTATCACTAGGGAGACTTTGATTTCATCATCAAATGAAAGAAGTATACTCAGGTATCGAAGGGCACGAACATATGGAGAAGATGATACTTCAGATGACCGTGAGTCATATATGGAAGTGGACCCAACAGCACTTCTTGTATATAGTCGTGACTTAGCAGAATATGCAGAACTCTTACAACAGCTTGCCTTGTTCCATAGGGAACGTGAAGGGGGTGAGACGTCTTAAAGATAAATTAAAATGTTGTATTAAAGATATGTGTAAATAATGTTTATTTTGAATCAAGTTAGGTTTTTCTTTATGAAGAATAAAGTCAGGGAAGATCCTCGGAGATCGGCAAGAAAATAAACATCAATGTATATAAATAAAGCCAGGTAATATTTTCCTTTTTGAATAATTGTTTTTATATAGATTCGTGTGAAATAAGCCTCTGATTTATGCAGGATGACCAAGTTCAAGTTTTTTTTCTAAAGGAAGAATGATTAAAGGCGACAAGCTCGAGCGGTTTCTGATTTTATACTGGTGAGATGTTATTGTTTCAGTTTCTTTACCTCTCATGTATATATATGTATGTATGTATATATATATCTGTATGAAAAGACTACATGGGTTGGACATATGATATGTAAATAAATGCATAATTAAGGAAAATTAAGTAGAACAAAAATCTCGTGCCACTAATTAGATTACATGTAATGTATAAGGACCAGGATTATATGAGTAAGGTTAGAAGATGGACTAGAACTTTCGAGAGCAAGACCTAGGAAGGAGAAGGGAAGACCTAGACTAAGTATCTGTATATAGTAGTGTTTACAAACACTTGATGAGTGAGACACTTCGACTTCTACTCTTGATCTCTCATCTGACCTAATCTTCAGACAGATTATATCTTGAGAAAAGAATTCTTATACCAGCCAGCTATCTATATGTATGTGTATGTGTTGTTGGGTGCTGCGATGAGCTAGTAGGCGGGTGGAACTACCTTGGTCGGGTGATCAGGGCCACGAGCTGACGCTAGTTGTGTCGTATGGCCTAACCTACATGTTGTTACGCGCTCATACGGGTTGATAGGCGGGTGGAGTCACTCTGACCGGGTGGTCAGAGCCACGAGCTGACGTTGATTTCGTATGAGGCTGACATTGTGAATCGTGCGCTATGTCGGGTCGGTAGATGGGTGGGCTAAACCTGGCCGAGTGGTCAGGTCCACGAGTCGCATCCGATTTCGACATAGGCCGAAAAGTGTGGAAAAATAAATAAATAAAAATAAAAGCAAAGATATAAAGGTTGAGCTGGGATAAAGAATTAAAATAAAGAAAAACAGAATAAAAATATGAGAAAAATAAGAAAAAGATCTGATGGAGGTTCAGATGAAGGAAGATCAATAGGGAAGCCAGAAGCGAGTTTCATAAATTGAGTTAGTGAAGACTGGTATATGCAAATGCTTCGGATAGGCTACTAGATCTGACCGGGTCGAGTTAACGAGAGAGCTAAGAAGTTTTCGAATTACTCATATGATTTCTAGTCTGAGTGCATTAGTGTATTCTGATATGTTGTATGGGATGCTTTTGTCTACCTTCTTTTCTTGATTTATGCCAAGTTTAATACGTATTCAGATTTCATGTATCCAGTTGAAATTTCTTTAAGTAGTGTTTATTTGCCATGACCACTTGATCCTCGCTTGTATTTAATGTTGTGTATGCAGGTTGGTGGTGCATCCGGAGGATGCACAGGTTCAGAGGGGGTGGATGTGGTCAAGATCTGACATCAAAGAATAGAAACCAAACCAGAAGCATCGATTCAAATATTAGGAAGAGGCAAATGCAAATCGAATGAAAATGAGAGAATGTGTTACTTTCGCATACAAATTTGTCAAAACACCTTCAACTTTGGTGAAAGAGTCTCAAACCTTGGTGATTCCTATCCTTGAAAGAGTTTTACAGCGTGATGATGCTTAAAAAGTCTATTTTTCTTTTCATCATAATTGAAAGCATGTGAGATTGAGTTTATATGATTTTGTCTTTGCCTCATAATTACAAAACAAACGTTGGAGTGAGCACTTAGTTATGTGTGGATTCCAACTTAGTGGAACCATATGAACATGTATATGTTAATGTATGTGCAAATTGTAAATGAGTGCATAAGTTTATGTGTGCATTGTAATGTGTTCACATGTAAATCAACGTGAAACGTTTGGTGTATATATACTAGTATATATAAAGTATATATGTGTGAGTTTGTGTACTATATATATCTATTTTGATTTTTGAATGTACATATATAGCAAAAACGTGCAGACAGGGGAAAAAAAGCTCGGAAGGTGGCAGCACATGGAGAGGACATTCGATCTGTTTTTGGAAAGGCGGCCTCTACGGGAAAAAGGGGAGAACGCTGCTGCAACTTTTGGGGGGGAAGAGTTTTTCGTGCTGAACGAAGGAACAGGCATACATCTCTAACGACTACTTGGCGGCTCTCGCGAAATGAACTGTAGCTTGCTGCTGAAGGAGTATACTGTCACAGGGTCGCGCATGTTGAGGAAGAGAGATTCTATCACAGAGGCCAATCTACGCGTTTTCTAGCGGACAATTCATAGAGTGTTTGGTGGTGATGTTGAGCATCGTGAAGCAAAGAGATAACTAGCAGGGGATGCTGATGTTGATCTTTTACGAGGTCTTTCGACAAATTATATCAAAGGAGATACGGGGGCCAGAAGCTCTCGCAAGTTTTTTTTTGGTGATTACAGGGATGTGCATCAATGTTCAGAAGAACTAGAAGAATAGGAGCATAGAGGCTTCTGGTTCTATCCCTATATGTTTTTGTTTCTGGTGCTTTTAGGTTGGAGCTTGGGTTCTCTATAGGAGAATTCTTTCGAGAAAAATCGAGGGCCTGTTCAGTTGAATGAAAAGTATTCAATATGAGAAGTTGTTCGCTTAATGGATTAAGATAGGCACCAAACACTACCAACAAAGCGTCAGGGTGTTGATTGCTGAGGGAAATCTAACTCTCTTGCACTTCGACTACATGGTCGAAATAAGATTTCGTTACGAAAAGGAAGAAACAAGCTCAGAGCTTTGATGCTGAAGAGAGAAATCGTGCTTTGAATACATACTGAGAACAAGCATGCAGGATGTTCAACTGCAACTGAGAAAGGTACTGTCTATTTAACTGCATCACTTTAGAATATGCATCGCTAGTCTTAGCACAAACCAAAGGTTTCGCGTTTGCAAAGCAAAATAAGTGCATGACGATTAACTAATTGCAAATATGGAACATAAGATGAAATTTCTTTTTGGTTTTGATCTGAAGTGTGAAATTTCACCCACTAAGTTTGCTTCCTATGTCTTGTCTGTATGATGCATCGTGCCACTTCCTAAAAGTTTAGGAATCTCCGTGATCTGAATGACCTGGATTCAAGATTTGAAATAATAATATATTCTGCATGAAGCCACTGTTGAGAGAATTGAAGGCTACAGAGAATGACTTGGTATAAGCGCAGATGTAGCTAGAAAACTTTAAATATAATTTCATGTTCTGCACACTTCCTAATTAGCTAAGACTGTTAATGTTTGAATGAATAGATGATCTTTTAGCGGCTTTGTGTGCTTTCACCTCAACTATAGCTGATTGTTTTGATAAGTCTAATGCTAATATTGAGATCAGTGACTGTACTGTTGTAGAAACCTGCATCTACGATCAGTAACCATATCAGATCCACAAGAATATTTTGTGTGTCAGTGATTTGTCCAGCTAGTATGATCCTGAATTTTTTAGGAACTTTGGATCTGTTCTTCGTAGTGTTAGTTAATCGCGCAAATGCTTTGGAGCATACACTACATCCTATATCTGTAAGGCATTGGGTAAATGTTGGGAATGTTCTTTTTGTTCAGTGTTTCTCAGCTGTTTAAAGAGGGCTACAATCACATGGTTACTTATTTGCTCCATATTGGAGGTTGATCAAAGTTAAGGTTGGTCTTTTGGTTATCTCCTCTCTCAGAGCGTACTTTCCTGTCTCAGACCGTACTTCAGGTTGTGAGGAGAGATTTTATTTTTTGTGCCGCCAAAGTCTGCTAAGGATAAATGATGCTAGTCATTTTCATTGTCAGGCTGCTCTTTAGTTGAACACCTTTGTTTTATTTGCACAACAATTCTATAAGCCTTGATAGCATCAACACAGTTTGTTTGGGGAAAGGCTCTAAGCGTTGCCATTGGAAACAACGTGGAGATAAATGTTTTATGAAGCCAACAAGGTTTTATTGTCTTTTTATGGGAAATACAAAGTACAACTTGATGTCAGTACTACAGAATTGTTTCCTTTTGCATGGACGTTCGCATGTTACTTGTAAATAAAGGGTTTTAGCTCAACCAATGTTTGTTAGAAAATATAAACTCGGTTGTGGCTTATGAGAGTGTTTAATGTAAAGTATTGATAGTTTAATTGCCGAAGATTTCTTTGTGTGTCAGTATCTTAACTCCAAATCGATCCCCACGTTAAGATTTAGTTTGCATGAATCCACTTGAAATAAAAGAACATAGATTCCCCTTAATTCATACTTAATAATCCGTATGAAACATGTCACTAAAGCATATGCTTTAAACCGAATGTACGTTACACTAGCGTCTGCACATATCCTATAAACTCTTGATCTAATTAGTGGTTAATTTTACTTGGGAAGTATTTGTTTTTGTACATTAAAGGAAGGATCTCTGATAAGATCTTCTTTGAGATAGTCTTCAGGGTTCAAATCACCGTTAATTTCAAGTACTATTACTAGTCAGAATCCCATTGGGTTTCAACTATTAACGTCTAGATCAACAACTATGTAAGGGGGCAATGTTAGTCTACTGTAAAAAAAAAAAATTCTTAGCATTCTCTTTCTCCTTTCTCTGAAACCCTCGACACTGGGACATAATCGGAAAGTGATGATCTGTGTCCATGATTTTTATGTTTGCCAAGAAGAGATACTCTCCTACTGGTTGCTCTTCTCTAAACCAATGTCCTTTGGCTTTTGTGAGACTTTGGGGAGGAAATTCCTGTACCTCCTCCTGAATTGTAGCCTCCGAGTCTTCAGAAGCCATCTGCACTTGTAAGGAAGAGTGCATTAGCTTCAAAGGAAAGCATGTAGCTATGTAGTGCAATGTAGTGTTTATTGTCGTTCCGTCACTCCGTCTCCCATGGTTCTATGAGTAAGATCTCTTACCACATCTTTTTATTTCTTATCCTGAAAGAAAACAAGCATTAATATAGCCGAAGCATTCATTTATGTACATAGTATGTTCATTCCTAAGAGAGTTGAAGCTAAGATCTAATCTCTCTTGGAGAATGTGCACCACTAGTTTTATAATGTACATCATGTGCCGAATGCTTGGCCTCGTATTGTGGCCCTATTATGCATACTTGAGGTGCATTAGAGGCTTCATGAGTGCAGTGGGAATCTCTGTTGCTTCGATTGTCCACTCCTTGCAGTTGCTTGGGTTTCCAAATCCATTTCGTGACCACTGAGCGAGGTCGTTTTGTTTCTTTGATTCTTCGGGCTTTATGTGTTCTCTTTGTTTCCATTAGCGTTCTAGTAGTACCGACGGTTCTTTTCTTGTTTCTGGGACGAATCTGATGTGGTTGTGTCATTCGCTTTCCCTAATGTATTGCATCCGCCTGAGTGCTTATTGTCTGCTTAGCTGCCTGTGTGACCTTCTTGGGAATCCATATCTATTGGTGTGATCTCTGAGCTTCAATCAAAGGCTTGTGGATCCATACCTGCAAGAGTCCTGTTGGTGTGGACTTTGGTGTAGCTGACTTTTTGATTTCTGCTTTCTTCTTAAGTGTGGGTGCTGACTTCTTCTCGTTTTGCACCTGATCCTTGCGTACCCACTTGTATTTGTCCTTCCCTCGATACGAGTATCTGCTTGTTGTTTTCCAATATGGTGATCTTTTGGCTGGGTGAGGAGCTCCAAGAGAGTTGGTGTAGCTCAGTGATGAGTAGCACCTCCTTTAATGTCAATCCGGGAAGACATGAGGATGGTATGAAGACCTCGAGCAAGTGAAGGCACAAATGTGTGAGTGAGAAGCACACTAACATGCACACACATACACACACACGCGCACACACGGCAGGAACAAAGAGAGTAAGACAATGGAATCACTTCTATTGCAACCAAGTTCTCATACAAGCTCAAAACTACAAGAAGCTCTCCCAAAAATGAGCTCTCTAGCTCTATTTATAGTTTTTGACTAGCTTTGGCCCTGTCCAGACCTAGTGTCCGGCCTAGTTAAAAATTAGGTTCCAGGGATTATTTGAGGGCTCAAACGAGATCTAAAAAATATGAAAATTGGCAGGCAACTACTTCTAAGGCTCCCCAAACTCGAGGTCTCCTCGGCTTGTACAAAATGGAGCTACAAAAAGGTGAAATGATATTTACAAGGGTTTTTAGTGATAAGAATCACTGTTAAATGGTGTAGGGGTTTGGAAAAAAATAAAGGGTTGCCTTAGTGCTAGATTTGCATGTATGCCCGTATTTGCTTCTTCCCGTATATTGCCAACACTCTCCCCCCCCTAGCGTCTATCGCCTCTGACAGACCTTTGATCTGCGGTTTGGTCAATATAGTCCTGGAGAATGTCAGCTGCCACATCATGTTCTTTGATTCGCAGCCCTCGGATCAGGTCTCTCTGAAGGGGTATCCCAATTGACTGCGCCCGATATGTCCGGCTGTGGCGTTGTGTAGAGTTCTGAGTGCATCGTTTGTTCGCATGCAGAGAGGTGTAACAAATGGGTGGGCCTTGGCGCGAACACCTCTGAGTGTGCTTCCCAAAACCCTGTGGTGAACATATCATCGAAAGTTTGCTTGTAGCAGGCAAGGAGATATCTGATGCGTGCGTGCCATGCATAAGCAACGCGTATGCTCGGGGTGGTGCTCATATCATATAGCAGGTCATAATTACCATTAAGAAACCCGGGAATCGGAGGTTGAATATGACATACATTGCGGAAAGTTTTGAGCACAACCTGCATCATATCAAATATCTTGAGCATCATCTGGGCAGCTACATCTGGCATGGGGTGGAGGCGTGGCATCCAATGTCTGATGGTTGCTATCATGTATGATACTGTGGGGGTGCCGGTTGGGGGTGCAATGGCGGGGTAATTGAGCCATACTTTACAGTTTACATTGTTCTGAACCTTGATGGCGAAGGCTTTCTATGATCTTCTTCTTTGTACTGCCCCATAACAAGGGTTATACTTCAAATGCATGGGAGCGTGATCCCATGTTCTAAGCATTTCTGGGTATGTTTCAAGTAATCTTTGCCTCCAAGTAGGTTGGAATATCACCCCTTTTCTGGCTGCCTCTGGTATATCTTTTGGTTCGAACTGGGTGGCGAAAGTAGGGCACTTGTTGGTGACTCTTTTGATCTCTGCGTTGTAGTCGGCCAACAATACAAAATATGGTTTATATTGTAATTCTGAGCTCGTGATGAGTCGTCTAGGAGCAAGGTGCCTGAAATACTCAGATTGAAGTATGGTTTCCTCAATGGCCTTCATTGCTAGCATCTGAGTGGAGACACGTTCCTGATGAGTTTTCCCCATTTCTTCTACTTGTTTCATCCAGGCTGATGGGGGTTCCTCATAGGTATCTTGCCCTTCCTCCGTGATTCGTCCTCCTGGAAGTGGTTGAGGCTCATAGTTCTCTTCAAATGCTTCCTCCACTGGAATAATAACTGCTTCTTCTTCTATGGGTTGCTCAGGTGGGGAAGGAGGTCGTTCATATTGTAACAACTTGATTTTCAACTCTGCAATCTGTTGCCGTAGCTCAAGTACCTCACTGTTCGTTGAAGGTTTAGGTTCTGGCGAAGTAGCGGCATCGACCGTCTCTTTAGGTGTGGGTGGGTGTGTTGTCGGTACTTTGGATCCTTGTAGTTCCTTTATCTGGTCTGCCAACTGATCATGGGCTTCCAAGAGGGTTGCATAACCTTCTAAAACCTGTTGAATATGCTCTGAGGGGACAACCTGGAATTTTGCAGGGTCTAGAGGTGCTTCCGGGGTGTTTTCCATGGCCGCTTCTAGGTTCTCCTGGTTTTGTTGTTGTAGCCTTCGGTTCTCTTCTTGAGCCGCTGCTAGATGGCGGCGTAGTAGGGCCATGTTGCGCTGAAGTTTCGCATTGTGGCCCATTTGATCTCGGAGCTGTTCCTCCATAGCCTTACTTGATTCCGTATACCTGGCTTCCATCTGTGCATTTGATTGTTTGAGAGCGGAAATTTTGTTTTGTGATGCTGTATTGCAGCTCTCCGTGCCTCTGGGGTTGAAATTCTACTTCATAGAAGTATTCTTCATCTGATGCAAAAGGTGGGTCCATAATGATTGACTCTAGATCGGAGTCACTCGCATCCTCAAATGCATCAGGGCTAGGTTCACATTCTTCTAAAACTGCATCTCCCATGATTGGCTCTATTGAAAAGACTGAAATATCATAGCCATCCTCATCACAATGAGGTGTCCACTGCTCTTCATTGATGGCTACATCCATTGTTGCTAGGATTTCTGCCCAGCCATGGGGTTCAAATTCCTCATCAGGAAAGACTACAGGTGCATAGGCTGGGTCTTGAATTGATCTATGGTTTTCTTTTGCACCTACCTCTCTGGCTTTCTCTCTCTTCTCTTCTTCTACTGCTACCTTACACATCCATAAGTGGGTGTCTTCATGCATCCACGAGGATCCGGATCCTATGGAATGCACAGACTCAGTCTCATCTTTGGCTCTATGGATGGGATTCCATTGAATAGGTGGTACGTCTCTATGAGAGTAATCCTTAAGATTGACTTTGGTTGTAACACCTAGATGTTGCAAATACAAGGAATTGGTTCCCCAATCCTGGACTACTTGCATTTGCCGCATAAATGGCCTTCCCAAAATCATCTCGTAGGCTTGGTTTTTGCTAAAGTCGCATATAGCAAAAGTATGCTCAAACTCAACCCCACATGTAGTGAGAGTTATGCCTTCTAGCAATCCTAAGGGCCTTTCAATATGACCATCGGCCATCTGCAATTTCATTCTCATTGGTCGCAGTGCTGGCTTGCCCCAACGCTTCCAAAGGGAAGTTGTAGCAATTGCAACTCCTGCACCTGAGTCCAAAATCGCCTTGGTTGTGTAACCCTGATGGGTAACTGGGAGATAGGTATTTCCTTCTTCTCCTTCACTCATGTCTCCTATCTTATCCAATGGTATTTCAGGCACTGTTCTATGAGATCCTACTTGGGAGCGCGATTTCGCTATGTCTGGCACTTGTTTGGCTATATGTTTCCCACTTCTGGCTTAACTTTGAGTAGCTCTTCTAAAGTGAGATTGCACTACACTTTAGTGTTCTTTACTACCTCTGTATTCCTAGGTATGATAGAATCTTCATTTCTTATCATGACTGTGGGTGCTCTCAGACAAGTAGACTTGGTTTCCCATGGGCCTGTGAAATGTGGTAATTCTTGTAGAGAATTAGACTCAAAGTCTAATCTCTCTTGAGAGTGGGTGCTCTCATGCTCCTCATAAATGGATGGGATGTCCTGTGGAATTGATCATGTGCATCATCCACAAGTTCAATGGGAGGAGGGACTTCACTTTCTTTAGCCCATTTGTCTTCTTGAATCTCTTGTAGGAATTCTGGCGTGAACCGATTCATAGAAGATGATGTGTCTGGATCCGTAGAGTTAGGCACGTAGGCTTCCTGGGGAGGTAGGCTCACGTTCTCACTTGCCTTGCCCTTATTTTGAGAGGCAGGTTCCTTTTCTGATTGTGCAATTAGTCTCTCTATTCGTTCTAGCAGTCCATCAAAGTGTAACTGCGTCTTAGCTGAACTAGAGATGTTAAAGAGGCGGCTGGCTTCAAACATAGTCTGAGCCAATTCCACCATCTTAGCACAAATTTTGGTTCGTTCTAGCTCTAGTTCTGCTCTAGGGTAACACTTTTCATGATCAGTTACATTTGGCCCCTCTTGGATTCTGGCCTGATATGCTCTAAGCATCATGTTTAGGTCCTCAGGAGTGGGATCGGCTAGGACGGATCCTACTCTGGGTGGTGGGTGGGTTAAGGGTGGTGTATTGAAAGGTTGGGGAATGGAAGAAGATGGATTGGCGGGTAAAGGAAGAGGTGGTGGAGGGGTGGTGTGAGAGTGGTTTTGAGATGCGAGTTCACTTATCTTTGCTTTGGTTTCCCTCAAGCTTTCTTCAAGTTCGCTCATCTTTTTTGCCCATTGCCTTTTCATTCTTTCACGACTATCCTTCCAGGCTCTAGTCCTTTTTTTTTTTGGTTATGCTCTCTGTTTCACTCACCTCGGGTCTCTTTTCCTGACCAACACCTTGGTTTTGCTGTAGTGCTTGGGCTCTTGTGATCACTTGCACAGGTGCAGTGGAAGTCACACTCCTTGTGGAGTCTACTACTAACCCAACGACATTGATAGGAGTGATTTTAGGCATGTTATTAGGGTTCTTTGGGCAATCTCGTAGGAGATGCTCTTTTCCTCAGTCTTGACAGAAACCCTGAATTGTTACTGGTTGAGGTTGTGTAGGGGTGGGTAATGGACAATCCCATATAAGGTGATCGCTCTCACATCTGAAGCATGGTCCTCTAGGAAATGGGGTTCGTACTTGCCTAGGTTGACGTCTAGAGTTGGGGTTTGTGTACATGACATTAGCATACTCAGGCTCCCCACTATTTTCACTTGGGTCCTCATAATAGTATGAATCGTTATGCTCGGGTGACTGCATGTAGTAAGCCTGTGGGCTATCAATATGTGTGGAGTCAAAACTATGGTCACTTGGATCATTGTCTGATAGCAATGGGGTGACTGGGACTATGGCTCTGTTCGGATTTTCTTCAACAGATGCATATTTCACTGGGATCACATTGGTTGGAGCAGGGGGTTGCTTTACTAGGACGGGTTGAGGTCCTTGCTGCCCTTGATAGGGTGGCTGATAAGTTTGCTGTGGTATGTTGTATTGTTGTGGTGGGTACTGATTCTGGTATCTACCCTGTTGTGGATATGGCTGAGGGTAGTTTTGCCTAACAGTTTGTTTGTTATATGGGCAGTCTTGCGCAGTGTGGTTGGTGTACCTTCGCTCTATGGTGCAGTACTGGCTACTAGGATTCACCAGGGGTTGGGCCATAATGGGACATACATTTGCCATATGGTCACCTCCACAAGTGTAGCACCGCTTAACTGGGGCAAATCTCGGAATTTGTTTGCTAGAGACACCTAGTTTTTGAGCTACCTTCTCTGCAAGTTCCTCAATGGATGTGGATTGACCAGATGTGAGGCTACTAGAGCTATCAGAATCCTTATAGATTTTTGATAGTTCTAATTCCTCACCTAGATTGTCCTCAATGTCTATGCACATGCGCACGCACTCTTCTATCGTTCTGGGGTCCTTCAGATACACATATGACCTGAGCTTGGTGCTCAGCAATCCATCTAAGAACAAGGCCACTTGCTTGGCTGGCGTGGGTAACTCAGGCATCGGGCATCTCTCTAGGTATTGCCTAAACCGTCTTCCTGCTAGTCTGACCGTCTCTTGAGGTGTTTGCTTGAAGCTATGAATTAGTGAGGAAGTGTTGTGCTTGATGCCACTCTTAGAAAACTCAATGATAAATGCCTCTAAGAGCTGGTCTATGTTTCTGAAATGCCTCTCGTTCAGTGGTTGGAACCACGTGAGGGCAGTGTTCCTAAGGGTTAGACCAAAAGCATTATATTGTGTGAATAGGTCCTCTACCTGTTCAGCTTTCAAGACTTGCCTAAACTCTGCCACGTGGTCATAAGGGTCACCAGTGCCATCGAAGTAATTCTTCATGGACTTCACCAGTTGAGTTGGCCGCAGGGTCCTAGTGTGTTCTCTCGGCCTTGGCAAAGGAAAATCATCAGCATTTCTTTGGTTTCTTGGGTCTCTAAATCTCTCGATTTCCTCTCTATCCGTCCTTGTTCTCCTTCTTTCTCTTCCTTGGGGGTTGGCAAAGCTTACTTCAGGTCTATCTCTACTTCTATCTCCTTGGACTCCATGAGCCTGGGAGGTCCCGGCTCCTTGGTGACCATAGGACACATTAGACCGAGGTTGGGGAAAAACAAATTCACCCTTCCATGTGTAGGCATGTCTGCCATGCTCGGTGACCACGAAGATCCTCTCTGATGTATTGTCTAGGTAGGTTACTTTGCCTGGACTATCAGGGTCTTTAAACTCATAGATTGTGAGAGCACCTACTTCATGAGGCAAGGTAGGCTTATACCTCCAAAAGGCCTCATCGGTTTCTCGATTTAAAAGCAAATCTATGCTTTTATTATCTTGGGGAATCCATTCTGGAGTCATGATTCTGGTCAAGACTGATTTACCGCGGGGAGTTCTCGACTCTTTCTCTAAATTTCCTTGCTCTATATCACCCATATCGGTTTCTGCAATCACATTTCCAAACTCATCAGTTCTATCAGGAAGAGTGGCGACTACATATATAGTCCCCTCTTTATCTAGGTATGCTCCATTCTCAAACTTGACTACCGGTTGTTCTAGTCCATGGGATTGATCGGGGTTCTTAATCTGGACCACCGATCTTCTCATGCCGTCTTCGTAGATGCGAGCACCTAGACGATTAGTCCTGATGTATTCCAATTGATTCTTGTAATGTCCTTCTGGCTTTTCTAGATAAGCCACCCCTGAACTACCTACTGGTCTCTCCATGTGATAGGACATTTCAGAATCACTTGTTTCTGATCGTGGGGTGTATGGGTAATCACTCAACTGCTGGGCCCAAGACCTAGCAGTGTGATTGACACTAGCTTCAGAAGATCTGAGGCTTTGTCTGTCTCTGCCTAAGTGTCTACCTGACCTAAGGTTCATATGCCTGGTTTCTCTACCCCCTTGATCCCAAGTACACTCTCGTTGCAGGTTATTTAACACCAATCACTTTGTTCTTTTTAGTTGATTATTTTGTTTATGATCTTGTCTGATATCACGTCGTCAGGAGTACTTAAATGAATTTTGCACTTGATAAGTGATCGATTCAAGTTTACTTTAGTCCCTTAGGGTTTTTGCGCTTAAGCCCTACTTAATGCTTGCACTTAGTTGATTAATTCTCTTGGACTTGAATCATGCCTATCGTAGCCCTAATTAATCACCACAACTAAGTCGTGCTTAGCCTAGGCTAGGAATTGACAAAGGAGGGTTGAGAGAACTTCCAACCTCAATTCTTTGGTTGCTCAGACCGCTGCACAAGCCCAAGAAGCCTTCTCCCAAGCTTGGTACTCACCCTTGGTAGCTTGCCTTGGAATGCCTTGCTTGCACACAATGTTCCTGCAAAAATTTCACAAGTCAATATAGCTCTATTACCACAAGGGATTGAAAAACACACATCAACATTTACAAGCCCCCCTGGAGTAACTCACTGTACTCCCAAATCCTTATGACCACTTAGTCCCACCTAAAGGCCAACTTAAAAATACATGTTCTAAAACTCCATGTATGATTCTTACAAAAACCAGTCAAGGTCCACGTAGGATTCTCAACAAGCTTTCCAATGAGACCAAAATCTCATCAATCGGAGTTCGTATGGTGAAGTTATGACCAAACAGGCACCTAGGGTTCAAAACAGGCTCTCAGGGTCCAGGAAATTCCTCCCTGGTTTCTAGGTCTTTTGCTCACTCCTAAGGCTCTAATGTTACCCCAATGTGTCCAAAATTAAGCCCAAAGATACCTCAATTTAGTCAATTAATTTACTCTAAATTTTCATGCGTTAAGCCCATGTATCGCGATAGGTCGGGTTGAGGTGTCACGATAGGTCGGGGTGTTGCGATAGGTCGGGGTGTCGCGATAGGTCGGGGTGTCGCGATACTTGGGAGTGTCGCGATACTCCGAGGTGTCGCGATAGGTCGGGGTGTTGCGATAGGTGGGAAGTGTCGCGATAGGTCGAGGTGTCGTGATACTTGGGAGTGTCGCGATACTCCGAGGTGTCGCGATAGGTGGAAGTGTCGCGACACTTGGGGGTGTCGCGATACTTGGGAGTGTTGCGATACTCCAAGGTGTCGCGATAGGTGCGGTCGGTGTGTCGCGATACTCCGAGGTGTCGCGATAGGTGGGGTCGGTGTGTCGCGATACTCCGAGGTGTCGCGATAGGTGGGGTCAGTGTGTCGCGATACTCCGAGGTGTCGCGATAAGTCGTGAGTGTCGCGATACCTCGAGGTGTCGCGATAGGTCGAGCTATGGTGAATTTTGTGGTTCTGTCTTGTGATCCTAAGTGCTCTCGGCCTGCGCAATGTCGTGGTGCACTCAGAAACGTGATTGGTCGAAGTTTTTGAAGTATCGCGATAGCTCGAGCTCGACGCCTCGGGGCCTGTGTAGAAAGATTTTGTACCTGCTGAGCTTGCTGGAGATGGTGATGGAGCTGGTACCTGCAAGAAACATGCAAAAAACACACAACACAAATGCACGCGCTCGCTCTCTCTCAAACTCGCACACAACAAATGAGGAGAATGACGAGGAAGAGGGAATATGTAGTGGAGAAGGAGGTGGAGGTGGAGGTGGAGGTGGAGATGGAGATGGAGAAGAAAACCAGAAATTTACCTACTACTTACCATTCCAATGCGTCCTCTCTACGTCTTACCATCACACGCTTGTCCTCAAAGCTCGAATCCCCTGCAACGGCACCAAAATTTGGTGTAGCTCAATGATGAGTAGCACCTCCTTTAATGTCAATCCGGGAAGACATGAGGATGGTATGAAGACCTCGAGCAAGTGAAGGCACAAATGTGTGAGTGAGAAGCACACTAACATGCACACACATACACACACGCGCGCACACACGGCAGGAACAAAGAGAGTAAGATAATGGAATCACTTCTATTGCAACCAAGTTCTCATACAAGCTCAAAACTACAAGAAGCTCTCCCAAAAATGAGCTCTCTAGCTCTATTTATAGTTTTTGACTAGCTTTGGCCTTGTCCAGACCTAGTGTCCGGCCTAGTTAAAAATTAGGTTCCAGGGCTTATTTGAGGGCTCAAATGAGATCTAAAAAATATGAAAATTGGCAGGCAACTACTTCTAAGACTCCCCAAGCTCGAGGACTCCTCGGCATGTACAAAATGGAGCTACAAAAAGGTGAAATGATATTTACAAGGGTTTTTAGTGATAAGAATCACTGTTAAATGGTGTAGGGGTTTGGAAAAAAATAAAGGGTTGCCTTAGTGCTAGATCTGCATGTATGCCCGTATTTGCTTCTTCCCGTATACTGCCAACAATTGGTTTCCTTAGTGGCTTGCTGTTCCTCACCTGAATGTGGTGATTTCGATTCTTCTGTAGACATTGTATAGTTTGAACTTTCTTTGTCTTCTAGATTGGTTTCTGAGATATGAGGATTGGGATCACTTTCCAGTGTCTTTTCTTGGCAGCTCTCAGAACTCTCGACTACCTTTGGTTGAAGTAAAGGCTTCTCTCCTCATAAGCTGAAAATTTCTTTGTGCCCGATCTTGGCAGAAACATAGCCTTGAGCTAGGTTGATGCTTACTTCGTTCTCAATGATCCAGTCCTATCCTAGGATTAAATCTTCTATTAAATCCTCATCTTTGCACACTAAGACTCTTTGTTCCATGGAGGAATTTCATAGGTGGAGGGATACTACTGTTGTTCCAATCCATTCTAGGGTTTGAACTCCAATTCCTATCAATCGGGCTCTTGTGGAATTCATACTCAATTGTAGATCTTTTATGACTGTATTTCGTATGCAACTAAGTCCTGCTCTTGAGTCTATCAATGCATCTATCAATTTGTATTCTGTCTTGCCGATCCCTAGGTTCAGGTAAGGCTGTGACATATATGACTTTGTCGTGTCCGAGTCATGGACTTGGTAGTTGGCCATAGGGATAGGCTCTTCTCCTTGGAGATAGCGTTCATCTCGTTGTCTTATCCATTCTTTCCTTTTCTTAATGTGTTATGGGGCTTCTTGTCGGGCCTCCTCTCTAATCCGTTTTTCCTCTTTCTTCCTATTTTGAGCACCTACTAGACGTGCTAACATTTTATCCGTCAATGGCTCCATGAACCTTTTAACTCTACATCCACTTATGTAGTTAGGAAGAACGTCTCCATCTAGAGTGGCTAGATTAACTGCTCCACTAGTAGAGAATCTATTGATGATCAGAGGTCTCCACGTTTTTGTAATTTCTTGGCATGTTGTTTTAAGGTGTACACCAAGACTAAGTCTCCCTCTTTAAGTCCTTTGTCTTTTATATGTGCATCATAATATGCCTTTTGTCTTCTTTTGGCTGCGTAGATTCCTCCCACTGCTTGTAACCTAGTTTCATGTAACTTCTCGATTTGGTAGAGTTGTTGGGATAACTCATGTCCGTTCCATTCATACTGTTGGGCTACTCTCAAGGTTGGGATTAGAAAATCAATCGGCAAAATAGCGTTCTGCCCATACACTATATTGAATGGGGTAGTTCCAATGGTAGTCTTATATGCTACTCGGAAGGCCCAAATTGCATGATGCAATTGTTTGTCCCAATCCGACCTTCCATTATTGACAATCTTTGTCAATACAGTACATAACACCTTGTTGGAACTTTTCACTTGACCATTGGCCTGGGGATGATATGGGGCTGATTTTTTATGAATCACTAAAAATTCATTCATTAGCGACTCTATTACTTCATTAAGAAAGTGCGTTCCTCGGTCACTCACAATCTCAATTGGTAATCCGAAACGAGTGAATATATTCTCGAAAAGGAATTTAGCAGTGGTCTGAGCATCGTTCTTTCTCGTAGCTTTTGCTTCTACCCATTTGGTCAAGTAATCTGTGGCTACTATGATGTACTCTACATGAGAGCCTTTGGCTGGTGGGTTGATGGGTCCTATGAAGTCGATACCCCACTTGGAGAATGCTCTCGCGCACACCATAGGTCTTAATGGCATGTCATCTCTCCTAATTGGGTATTTAGCCCTTTGGCACGTTTCACAGCTTCGTACATAAGTCTCCGCATCCATTTGTAGAGTTGGCCACCACAAGTCGGCGAAGAGGATCATTTTGACAGTTCTCTCAGTTGAAAAATGACCGCCCGCGGCACTTGCGTGTGCCGTCTCTAATATGGGTAGATACTCTCCTTCATGCATGCATAATCGTAATTGATTATCCTTTCCTCTCCTAAACAATTGTTTTCCCATAGTACGTAATCCTTGCTCATTTCTTCTAGGGATCGTCTTCTAGTTAAACTTATTCCTTCCTCATGTTCTCTGTTTCTTTAGAAATTTAACCAATGTTTTACTCCAATTGGGTGCTATGGTTGAAAATGGTATGGACATATGATCCTCCGGAATTGTCTCCTGGCATTCTACACAATTACTCACATAGTCATGGACGTCCTTGGGCATGTCCGGCCAGTACACTCCTAATCTTTTCAATTCCCGAATGGTTCCATAAGTTCCTGGTGTGTTCTCCATTTGTTCACATGTGCTTGCTCAATTAGTTTCTTTTGTTCCTCCTCCTCGACACATCTTAGCAACAGTCCATCGGGTTCCTTATAGTACACACTTCCAGCAATAATGTGCAAATTTCTTGATTGAAGAATTGCCTTTTTGCTATTCTTATTGATTGAGTGTTGTGGGCCATGGGTGAGTATAGGAATTAATTTCTCTGCCCACTTTGGACATACTTCCAGATTGAACAAATAAGTATCTGGCAGATAATCGGGTATTCCACTTGGCGGTTCTCCGTGGGTTAACCTAGAAAGGTGGTCTGCTCTTACATGCGTGTTTCCCTTTTTTACTACCACTTCAAAGTGGAACTCCATTAACAGTAAGAACCATCTTACTAATCTTCCTGTGTTACAGGGTTTATTAACCAAGTACAGTAAGGTCTGATGGTCTATGAAGAACTTGAATTTGTTGGCTAAAAGATAGTGTCTGAATTTCTTCACTGCGTAGACCATTCCTAACCCTTCTCGTTCAGTAGTGGTATAATTCCTTTCCGCTTGATTTAGTTGTCTACTCGCATAGGCAATTGGGTGATCTAGCTTTCCTTCATCGGCCGGTTGGGCTAAGATACATCCGATTGCATAATTAGATGCATCCATGTGAATATGAAACGGCTTGTTCCAATTGGGCGTTTTCAGAATTGGGACTGTGCTAAGTCTCTTTTTTAATTCATTGAATGCTTTCTCGCACTCCTCAGTCCAAGTGAATTGCGTTAAGAGACCATACAGGGGTTTGGCTATTATGGCATACATGTGAATGAACCGACGGTAATATCCACAATGTCCCATAGAGGCTTGTACCTCTTTCGCATTCTTTGGTCTAGGAAGCTCTAAAATGACCTTGATCTTGTCCTCATCTGTGGATATTCCGTTCCTCGAGACTATGTGTCCTAAGATCTTTCCTTGTCTCACCATGAAGACACATTTCTCTGGGTTTAAGCAGACTCTGTACTGTCTACATTTATCGAATATCTTCCTCAACTCCGGAATATGTTTGTGTCTTTGATTTGAGTATGTGCATAGATCGTCTACATATACTTCCATGCTCTTCTTCAGGAATTCCTTGAAAACATGACACATCAATCGTTGGAAAGTAGCAGGTGCATTGGTGAGTCCAAAAGGCATCACTCTGAAAGCATAGACTCCCCATTCGGTTGCGAATGCGGTCTTATGTTGATCCTCAGTAGCAATAGCTACTTGGTTGTATCCGGAGAATCCATCCAAGAAGCTATAGACTTCCTTTCCTACTACTCTCTCCAATAGATGGTCTGTGATGGGTAATGGATAGCTATCGCGTATGGTGGCTGCATTGACCTTTTTCAAGTTAATGCACACCCTCAATTTTCCATTTTTCTTTCTTTGGCACAACAACTAAAGGCGATACCCACTCGGTGTGTTCTATCTCATATATGAATCTTGCAGCTATTAGTTTGTCAATTTCTTCCTTAATTTTGGCTGCATAAACCTCATTATAAGGGCATTGTTTAGAGGGTTTTGCGTCTGCAGTCATCGGTATTCGATGAGAACAAATGTTGGGTTCCACTCCCTTAAGATCCTTATATGCCCATGCAAACACATCTCGATATTCTTGGATCAGTTGTATGAGTTCTTCTTCCTCTTCAATTGACACATCTTTGCCTATGTATGTGCATCGCTCCTCTCCGTCTTCCACTGTTACCACGATTTTTTTTGTTTGTTCCTTGTTGTCGTATGCTTCTCCGTCTCTAGCCTCTCGTTTAGGCATTTGAATGGCTACCTTTCTTTCTTCTACTTCATATTTTTTAAAATGTTCAGGAACTTCAAAAAGATCAAGGTTTGGTTCCATCTTACTCATGTCTTCCACTTGTTCTTGTACCATGGGAGCAGCTTCAATTGCTAAGATCTTTGTTGGTTGTTGTCCCTCTTTACTTTGAATGGTGTCTAGGTAACTCTCTTTGGAGTCGAATTCCGGTTCCATTTCTATACTCTCATATTCCTCTTTCCATTCTTTTTCCAAAACTTCCCCTTCTTCTACTTCTTGAAGAACAACCATATAAAGATTTACATCATAGCCTTCCTCATCTATGCACTCGTTCATTGTCAAAACTTCCTCATTCACACACACATCTAAGGTGGCTAAGATTTCCATCCATCCATGCGGTTCAAAGGTCTCATCAGGAAAGATTTGAGGCATGTAATCAGGGTCCTCTACTGGTCGGTAGTTAGGATGTCCTATCGGCCACAGTTGTCTTTTATTCTCCTCCTTCTTGGCCTCTTTGCACATCCATAACTGAGCATCCTTGTGCATCCAAGATTGATCGCTCGATCCAGCACTATGCATGGATAGGTCATCTTCCTCCTTGTGTATGGGATTCCACTCTAACGGAGGGACATCTCGATAAGCAAATGTATGCAAGTTTATCTTGGTCGTGTTTCCTTGATGTTGTAGGTATAATGAATCTCTTCCCCAGTCTTGCACTACCCGCATTTGTCTCATAAAGGGTCGCCCTAATATCATTTCATAGTTGTTGGCTTTTTCAAACTTACAAATGGCTAATGTGTGTTCAAATTCTACTCCACAAGTGGTTAATTTGATTCTTTCCAATATTCCTAAGGGTTTCTCCACATGACCGTCTGCTAGTTGTAGCTTCATGCGTGTGGGTCGTAAGGCAGGTTTTCCCCATTTTTCCCATATCTCCTTGGTGGCAATTCCTACCCCGGCTCCAGTGTCTAGTATAGCCTTGGTCATGTACCCATTGTAAGTGACAGGCAGACAGGTATTGCCTTCATCACCTTCACTAAACTCTCCCACTTTATCCATTGGGATTTGTAGTTTAGATGTGTTCTCTTTTTCCTTCCTTCCCTTTCTTGCCCTAATTCTAATTGGCACGCTAATTGTCTCCATAATTGTGGCTTGAGTTGAAGTAATTCTTCCACAGTCAACTTGCATTGTACTTTCGTTTTCTTGAGTTCCGTTAGATTGTGTGAACTTTTTTCTGAGTTCCCTTTTCCTTTTCCATGTACTGTGGGTGCTCGTATTATTATAGACTCCTTTTCGTATTCTCCCATGTAATTCGGTAAAGTAGAAATACTCAGGGTTTCCTCCCTCCTCCTATCGAGTCTTGATACTTCCTCATATACTTCCTCCAGGTTGGTATTTGGTTGATAAACCTCCACATCTATTTCCTCGAAAGGAGGTTTTGATACTCCATTTTTCTTCCATTGTTCTTCTCATAGTCTCTTCCATAATTCCTTCGGCCATTCTGCCTCTAAGTCCGGTATTATTGACACAGGTTCATCTTGAGTTTTCATTTGCTCATCCACGTTTTCCTTCCTTTTAAGTTCTTTACCTTGGGATTGGACACATTCTTCGTATTGTTCTTCGTATTGATCATCTGTTATCCTTGTCTCTGGCAGAGCTGGGATAGTCTTTTCTAGGGTTGCTTGTGCTACCTCTATCAGTTTCCTACATATCGCTAATCTTTCCTTTTCCAGCTCCCCCTGTGGGTAGAGTCTTTCGTGTTGCTCTATATTCGGCCCAGTCTTAATTCTAGCTTGGTAAGCTTTCAACCACATGTCTAAGTCGTCTGGTTTTGGGTCAGCTAGAATTGATCCTGGTTTCTCTTTCTCTTGGATAAGTGGTGACACCGGGGTCTCCTCTCGGATCCCTTGTTCTTTATGTTCCCTTCTGTTTCGGGCTTGTTTTTTACTTTTTTGACTCTCATCTTTTGTCCATTTATTTTTGAGTTTTTCTCTTCTTTCCTTCCATTTTTGAGCTTTGGTGTTATGTGCACTCTCTTGTAGATCTTCCGAATCTTCCACTACCTGAACTTTAGGACTCACGGTTTTATTGCTCTCTTGTTCCCATTCTGGTTGTTTCCCTTTTTGTTGCCTTATCTGAGCTCTTGTAATGGCTTTCAGTGGCACAATATATTCCTTATCACTTCGAGATCCTTCTATCACTTCGATTACGTTGATAGCTGCAGTGTCCTGAACTTTGGTTGGATTCTTAGGGCAATCTCTGAAAAGATGTTCCTTTCCACAATCACTACAATATCCTTCCCAATTCCTAGGTGGTGGTGGATTGTAAGGTCGAGGGCACTCTCTTATAAAATGTTCTCCTCCGCACCTATAACAAGGTCCCCTTGGTACATGTGGTCTAATGGTTGGTCTCATGGGTGGTTGTGCTTTGGGAGCAGTATACATTAGAGTTGTGACCTCAGTGCCATGGCTTGGGTCATAGTTTCCATATCCATAATAAGCCGAATCATAGGTTGTGTCGTAATCTACCATATTGGCTTCGTATGGGTAGTAATCTCGTGGTGGCAGCTCATATCCAGGGTTCACTGATTCCTCATTAATTGTAGATGATGCTGGCACTATGGCTCTCTCCAAATTCTCTTCAGGCTGAGTATACTTCACAGGTACTACTTGTTGAGGTTGTGACAGTTGTGGTCCTAGCACTGGCTGTGGTGGTGGATATGGTGCTTGTTCATATGGTCTTGATACTCCTAATGGTGTTGGATAGTATCTGGGCACCTCTCTGCCTTGCTCTCTAGGTGGATATCCATATGGTCGATACTGTGGTGGTTGAAATGGTCTTGCTTGCCGATTGAATGGACAAATTTCAGTGGTGTGATTAGTGTATTTTTGTTCTATGTGGCAATACAAAGCGGTTCCTAGTTGGTGCTGTCTGTTGTATGGGTAGTTTTGATGTGCACCAGTCCCTCCTCGCACGCACATGTGTGTGGGGTGATCTCCTCCACATAGGCTACATCTTCGTAGCATAGGCACCCTTTGGGATGGGTGTTGATAAGTTCTTTGTCCCTGGACTCCTAGTTTTTTGGCTAATAATTCAGCCAATTCTTCCATATTACTAGAGTTGGAAGTAATGGTACTTCGTGAGTCTTCTGATTTAATGGGCCTGGGTGTACCCTTGAGGTCCTCAGCTAGGTTATCTTCTAGGTCAATGCATTCCTGAAGACATTCACTCAGAGTTTGTAGTCTTTTCACGTACACTAAGGTCCTTAGGGTTCCATTCGTGAGTCCATCAAAAATTAAATCATTTTTTGTTGAGTGGGTCTCTCTGCAACAGGGCATCTATCCACATACTGATTGAATCTTCGGGCTGCTGTTTTCACTGTTTCATTAGGGTTCTGTTTAAAACTATGGATTAAAGATGCAGAATTGTGTTTGATCCCTCTCTTCGTGAATTCCCCAATGAATTCTTGAAAGAATTGCTCCATGTTCCCAAATTGATTAGGGTCCAATGGTTGGAACCAAGTTAGAGCCGTTCCTGTGAGGGTGAGTCCAAAAGACTCATACGGCACAAAGAAGTCGTCTACTTGTTCTGCCCTTAGAACTTGTTTAAATTCGGCAATGTGATCGTAAGGTTCTCCTAATCCATCATAATGATTTCTTACACACTTGGCCACTTGTATAGGTCTCAGTCTTCTCATTGGTTCAGGCGGTCTCGACATTACAGGGAAGACAGGGGCTGCTGGTCTAACTGGGGGTATTCTCGGCTGTCCTCCTACTAGTGGTCGTGGTCTTATGGGTGGTCGGTACTGATTACCTCCCCCTGCGTGGGCCTGATTATGTGTTTGCACTCCTGGAGTTGCAAATTGCACATGAGTACGGTTTGGCACACTTCGTTGGCTGGTCTGTACTGACGTGGTATGTTCTATCTCTTGTTGATTTCCAAAAGGGTTTTGCGACGTAGTTGCCTGATCTCTTTGAGGAAATACAGGCACACCCATGTATCTCAACCGAGCCCTGTCTAAGGCACTCACGGGCCAATATCTCCTCTGATTTTTGTCCAAGTATGTTAGTCTAGCTTCATCTTCTGGATCCTTTAGCTCATAAAATGTCATGGGGCTTTCTTCTCTCCCTGGAGCAGGTAAGTCTGTTTGAAGCAATAAGTCTGATCCATGGATCATACAGACTTCCAATAAATAGTCATCTTGAGGTATCAAGTCTCCTCTCAAGACTCGAGTTACTTGGGATCTGCCTCTAGGAGTAGTCACTAGCTCTTCAGGGTTTGTTCTTCCAGAGTTTTCTGGTTCCACTAAGTCTCCCTTTTCATTGATCATATCAGGAAATTCAGTCACAATGTAGATGTGACCAATCTTGTCCACATATGCTCCTCCTTCGTACTTGACAGTAGGTCGGGGCACGATTGTGGCACTCATGGAAGTTACCATCCTAGCCATAGATCTATTTAAGCCATCCAGGTAGATGGGGATCTCCTCGGCGTTGGTAGACACATACTGCAAGGAAGTACGGTAATCTCCCTCTACAGTAGTCATGAAATTTCTACTTGGAGTTGGACCCTGCATGTCTTTTGAAGCCATGGGTATTTCCTCCTCTAAGTCACTAGAGGTCTCTGAATAAGCAGAGTGGTGACTAACCTGGGCAGCACTTCCCACTGAGGATATGACACTTCTTCGGCTACTTAGCACTCTTCCTGACCTCAAGTTCATTCACCCTCCTAAGACTCTCTAAGTCTCAGAGACTCTCCCTGAGTAGCTCTTCCAAAGCCTCAAGTTTCCTGACAAAATGCTTCAACCACTCTAGCCGGTACCACTTCCAGGCGATATTGCACTGGGCGATACCGACCTGGCCACGACACGATACTTGGAATCTACACGATACGATACTTGCTATAGCCGGCGATATGATGCTGAACTAGTGCCACGATACGATACCAACAATCCTCGCGATACGATACCTGAGCACCGAGACGATACGATACTGATTTTGGCCACGATACGATACCACCTCTTTTACACGATACGATACTGGAAGCCCTGCGATACGATACCAGATTGCTCAAGCGATACGATACTAGAGCATACGCCGATACGATACCAACTTGGTATCGCGATACGACTCCCAGCAACAAGACGATACGATACCAAGACAAGTGGCGATACGATACCACTAACTTGTACGATACGATACCATCAATGGTATCGCGATACTACACTAGGAAGTGGACGATACGATACTTCTGGATTAACGATACAATACCACGATCAGGGACGATACGATACCAAGGTCTTCGCGATACGATACCTGAGAACCAAGGCGATACGATACTGAAGATGGTATCGCGATACGAATCAAGCAAGTGGACGATACGATACCACAATAGGTAACGATACGATACCACTGGGTAAAGTGAGATCACGATACCAACTTGGCGACACGATACCAGATTAGTATCGCGATACCAAGACTGGTACCCGGCGATATGATATCTCGACGAGTATCCCGATACAAGGGAATTTTGGTATCGCGATACCAAAACTCAACCGATCGCGATACTCAAGCCAAAAAGCCTAAAAAATTCAAAAAGTTTTGAACCCCCTTGCTCTCCTCACACACCTCTTCACTCCTAGGCCCCTGTCCCTCACAAAGAAATTCAATTAACAACTAGTTTCCCCCCCCGCGATACCGCGCATGCATTTAATCACTCATTTGTGCACTTTTAGTGTGTTTTTATCAGATAATCTTTGTGGAACCTCACCTTTGTACTACCTTGCTTGCACCTTTAGCTCAAAATCTAACTTTGCAGGTCTGAAATGCACGATACTCCTCCCACGATACCGGTCGCTGCTTGTAGACGATATCAGAGTGCAGTGAAGTATCAAATGAGTCAATTTTTTTGGTTTTTATACGTTTTTTGATAGGAATTGAACATTGCTAATTTTAGACAATTTTTGGGCTTTTTTTTAGTGGTCTTGGCCTACTCCTACTTCACCTCTCTTCACTTCTTCTCTCCTTCTCACCTAACCCTAACTCCTACTTCTCTCCCTTCCTACTAACCCTAAACCTAAAAACTCATTACACACACCTTGGGGATGTGAAGTAACAAGTGCTGAAGTGATTGACTACTTGCCACAGAACGAGTTCACTTCTGCAAGTACGATTCCATCACACTCGATCTATAACCATCACGAAGGCACCTTGGCTGAGTGTTCCCCGGCAACGGCGCCAAAAATGTATGTACTTGAGTCAAGAAGAATCAAGGACTCGTGCCAATGCGACTGTACCTCTATTGCAACACAAGTGCATATAGTGGGAAATTAACACACATTTAAATGTCAATCCGATCGAACGACCTAACCAAGTGTATGAGGACATGTGCACACATGATGGAACAAGAAGTGGTTCAGCTGCTATGAATGAGAAAAGACTAATCCACCTCTCAAACTCACTGAGAAACTGAAAGTGTCTGCCGCGATACCTCTTACAGCAGTTTTCAGAAAATCAAGGATTTCTCCCAGCTCCGAACTCCGAATATAGTCAATAGGATACTCATTTTGAAGCTCTCGACAAGACGCATCTATTGAAAGTGGTTTCACTCGATTCTGACAACTTTGCTTCAAGTTATGACCAAAATAGTGAATGGTAGGAAGCACCCACACTCATGCCACAACTCCTACAAGCTCACACACACACTACAGTAGCTCAAAAACAGTGGGGAGGGGTAGAAAACAGTCCTACACACACATTCCAAGCATTACACACACATACAAGATCAAAGAGAAGATGGAAATCTGCAAGAAAGAGGCAAATTCGAAATTTAGGAGAGCTCCTTCTTCACAATGGCAAAAAGTCTCTACAAAGAGTCACAAAGTGACTTATATACATGTGCCCTAAGTTTGGTCCTTTCACACAAGAGACCGGCACTTTATTCCAAAAAAGTGAATTTCCTACTAATTTACAAGGGATATTTTACAACAAATTGGGATTATGCAACTAGAGGACTCCTCTAGTGCATTTACATGGCTTGAGGGAATTCTCTAGGACTTTGAAGAAGAAAAATATGCCCATTAATTCGAAAATTTTGGGGCTCTTCTCTTTTACTCCTTTGCTCTGCAACACACATGTTTAAAGAGTTCTTGAGAAAGAATTTGGAAGTCTATGTTGATGATCTATGCGCTCATTCTAACATTAGACAGACTCATATACCCGAACTCAGGCAAATCTTTGACAAATGTAGAGAATATCAAGTCTGCTTGAACCCAGAAAAGTGTGTTTTCATGGTGAGGCAAGGCAAGATCCTCGGACATATAGTGTCAAAGAACGGCATATCCACTGACGAAGAGAAAGTGAGAGCCATTGCAGAACTACCTAGGCCAAGGAATGTCAAGGAGGTACAAGCCTTCATGGGGCATTGTGGTTACTACCGCCGGTTCATTCACATGTATGTCGTCATTGCAAAGCCTCTGTATGCCCTTCTAACTAACTTTGAGTGGACTGATGAGTGTGAGAACTCTTTCACGGAGCTCAAACAAAGATTGTGTTCAGCACCAATCTTGACCACACCAGATTGGAATAAGCCATTCCATGTCCATGTAGATGTATCCAATTATGCAATTGGATGCATGCTAGCACAACCTACCGGTGAAGGTAATATGGATCTTCCAATTGCCTATGCCAGTAGACAACTGCATGTAGTTGAACGAAATTATACCACCACTGAACGGGAGGGGTTAGGCATGGTATACGCAGTTAAAACGTTTAGACACTATTTGCTTGCAAATAAGTTTAAATTTTTTACTGATCATCAAGCTCTGTTGTACTTGGTAAACAAGCCATGCAATACAGGTAGGTTGGTAAGATGGTTCCTCTTGCTAATGGAATACGACCTTGAAGTTGTGGTGAGGAAAGGAAAGACCCATCTGAGAGAAGATCATCTCTCTAGGCTCACATCAGGAGAGGCCCCACAAGGAGTGTCAGATGACTTACCTGATGCTTACTTGTTTAATTTGGAAGTTGTACCTCAGTGAGCTAAGCCATTAGTGCCAGTATTAAGGGCATAATCACTGAGTAATAAACACACAAGATAGGGAGATAGTAAAAGCTCAAAAGTATCATATCTTGGCAGGAAGTATGTACAAGCATACCGATCAGGGAGTATTAGCCTGTTGCGTAGAGGAGGACGAGTACGCTAAATGGTTGCAATTAGCACATGTAGGTGCATTAGAGCAACACTACTCAAAACAACGAACCCTACAGACTCTAGGGAGACTAGGAGTGCATTGGCCAACTATGGAAGTTGATGTCCATAGAATGTGCAAAGAATGCCCAATCTGTCGCACTAAACCACCAGTGGAACACGCCACTCTTTATCGAGTGTCTCTGGTGCCAGATTGGAGTGAACCACTGGTAGCCTTCTTGAGGACGAAAACATTCCCTCAAGATATGACATTGGCCAGACAAAGAAGTTTGGAACAAGAAGTCTTGGAGTACGCACTCGTTGGTGATAATTTATACAAACGTGGTAAAGATGGTTACCTAAGACTGTGTGTCCATGAGAGCGAATATCTGAAGATATTAGAGACTGCTCACCAAGGTGTAGCAGGAGGACACTTTGGTCCAGACCGGGTGATCAAGGCAATACTATTTGCAGGATTTTGGTGGCCCACCCTTCACATGGATGCTACGTGAAGAGGTGTGAGGTTTGTCAGCGGACTCAGTATCCTATATGCAAGGATGAGATGCCATTGAAACCTATAATGGGTGGACGTGCATTCTCTAAGTGGGGAATAGACTTTGTGGGTCCTATTAATCCCCCAACTAAGGGTTCACATGCTGAGTATATCATTGTGGCCACAGACTATCTAACCAAGTGGGTAGAAGTGAAAGCCACTACAAAAAATGATGCTCAAACAACAACAAAGTTCTTATTTGAAAATGTGTTCACGAGGTACGGATTGCCAATAGAGTTGGTGAGTGATAGAGGCACACACTTCTTGAATGAAGTCATAGAAAACCTTCTCCAAGAATTCTTGGTGATACATAAGAAGTCTGCTCCCTATCATCCACAAGCTAATGGTCAGGCTGAGAGCACAAATAAGATCTTATGCAATGTGCTGACTAAATTGGTGAATAACAAACGCTATGATTGGGACAAATAGCTACACCACGCTGTTTGGGCATACCGAGTTGCCTATAAAACAGTACTCCAAGCCACACCCTTTCAGATGGTGTTTGGCCAGAATGTAGTGCTACCATTGGATTTTTTGATACCTACGTTAAGGATAGCACAAGAGCATGACTGGTCAGGCCATGAACTCTCCTCTAGAATATTTGATCTTGAACGTTTAGGGGAGACACGATTGAGAGCTGCAACAGGAATCTATGCAGCCAAGAAGAGGCAAAAGGTATCGACAACCACTAACACGACACAAGCAGAGGCACACCATGAAGCACCATCACCCCCACACTCTCCACCTCTCACTACACAAATCACTTCTCCCCACGACACTACCACCCCAACTTCCACCACCACTACATATGTTACGGGAATTCCTCTTTCCTGAGATACCCAACTTGGAGGGGTTACTATGCCCACATTTACAACACTATTCATGAACATCACATCCACCCCACCCAGTGTCCCCGTCTACACAGTCGCACACACTTTTGACACCATGGAAACATCACCAGCCACAACACCACCCCCCTCCCCCAACACTACCACAATCTCCCATACCCCCTCCCCCTACATCCCCGTTAGTGTCCACTTCATTCACTATCCCTTTCCCCTTCCCCATTCCCCCTGCATCTTCCACTTTCCCAACATTCTTAAATGTAAATAATATGTTTTCTACATTACATCAATGTGTATATCAACAACAGAGCGAATATCAAACCCTAGAAGATCGCATCGTCAAGTAACTACAGACCACCAGCAATTACAGAAGCGGCTTGTAGCCTTAGAAGACGAAAACACTGACCTCAATCAATGCTACACCACACTCGAATAGGCCCATTAGGCCCTCCTGGAGATGCCCCAACCATCAAAATCGTCAGATGTCAAACAACTCGAAGCTTTACTCAAACTTTACCAAACTGATAATCTTAGAGTCCGATGTAATTTGACCCTACTCAGAAAACACATGGCTATGGCACTCAAAGAGAACAAACGATTGCAAAAACAGAACGAAGAAAATCTCGAGGCTGCAATGAAAAGCTCTCCCCAAGAGATCGACCTAAAAAGATTCAAAGCTGTTCCTTCAGAAACTATGAAGACCATTCTTGAGAGCTATGCCAATCTGTTGGAAGCACATGATGATGTGGAAAAAGAATGAGATACACTACACCAATAGCTACGAGAGCAAGAAGAACAACCCCAGGTTACAAAGTAGGCATCTACTTCGGAGGAGGTAAAAGTGCTAAAAGAGCAGGTCGAAGAATTGCAAAGAAAACTACTTCAGTATGAAAGATAACCCTCCCCGATCATTGAGCCCGATACGAAGGAACTGGTGCCATAGAAGTGGATGAATCATATGAGGAACCATATGTTCCTATGCCTATGCTGGGAGGCCAACAAACATCAGAAGGAATGGAAACCCTGGAAGTCGAAGCACCAGAATGGCTTCAGAAACTAGAAAAGACCACTAAGACCCATGAAGATCGCGTAGCAGTACAAATTCAATCAATGGTTAAACTGGAGGACACTATTATAAACTCCGAGTACTTCCGAAACATGTCACATCACCGCTGGATAGGAACAAATGATGCTCAATATGTGCCTTACTGTGTGCTCTTAGCAGATTACAATGCGGAGATTCAACGAAGCTGTGGCAAAGCCCCGACTTTTGCCACTCAATTTGGTCCCGACGATCTACCGGAATGTGCGAAACAAGGATCAACCTTCCAACCCACCTAGAGGATTCGCCTCCTTGAGACATATCTAGAAATGGTTCGTACATGGAATAAGATGCCACTATTTATCAAGTACAATCCATGTTACATTCCAGTCCTCCGCAGGTGCACATGGTCCGAGTTTGCCATCGCTGTCAAGAACATCAAAGGTTGTGCAAAATGGTTGAATTATGTGTATCTAGCACCTCCACAAGGACAGGCCTCGGTGGCATATATGATTTCCACCATCCATCAGTGGAGTCTTAGACTACGGAACACACCTGATTTGATGGCACAAATGTGTATGAAGATATTTGAATTAATTTTGATCACATTTAGAACATTCAAAAACATTAAAGACCCACATTTCTCAAGAGTTGGCTTTACCCCAGGCAATCTAGACTTGGTGTATGACATGAGCACAACCCCCTCAATTAATGTAATAGATGCCTGGCACGCAAGAATAAAGTACCTCCCAGCATGCTATAAACAAACTTTCGAGGAGATGTTTGTCACAGGGTTCTGGGAATACCACTCCGAAATATTCGTACCCAGACCCTCACATCTCCTCCAACTTTTCATTGTGGAGAGGACATTACACTCCGAGCAATTGCGGTTGCCACATCCGGACGTCCCAGGGCCAATGGATTGGGATGCTTTATTAACATACTTAGTACGAGGGCTGCGACTAGAAGAACATCTAGCTTCAGATGTGGTTGAATACTATGTCAAACACTTAGCCAAATAAGGGTTTGTCAGAGACGACAGACGCGAGAGAGGGGGAAGTGTTGGCAGTGGTTAGGGCAGTCAAGGACTTACAAGACAAGGAAGCCAAAGAAGGGAGTCAGAGCAAGGAACAAGCAGGAAAAGCAGTCAATGCAGATCTGGCAAATAGGCCCTACAATTTTTCCATGAAACAATACTTCCCAATTAGTGATCTTAGTCACTTCACCTCATTGTATATACCATTTTTGATTATTTTTACTCCATTTTGTGAAAGCCGAGGAGTCCTCGAGCTTGATGAGTACTAGTAGTATTTTTGGACCAATTTTCATAATTTTTTGAGCTCGTTTGAGCCTCCAAAATAGCTTAGGAACCTAATTTTTAACTAAGCCGGAGACTAGGTCTGGACAGGACCAAAGCTAGTCAAAAACTATAAATAGAGCTAGAGAGCTCATTTTTGATGTTAGCTTGTTGTAGATTTGATCTTGTATGAGAACTCTTTTGCAATAGAAGTTACTCCATTGTCTCTCTCTCTTTGTTCTTTCCTTGTGTGCGCGTATGTGTGTATGTGTATGCATGTTTGTGTGCTTCTCACTCACACACTTGTGCCATCACTTGTTCGAGGTCTTCATACCATCCTCTTGTCTTCCCGGTGTCGGGAAGAAGGAGGTCAAGTGAACAGGAAGAGTCGGCACTGGGGTTGGATCAGGCCCCTCTGGTGTGCGTCGTTCCCGCTGTCCTGCAAGCAGCATCTGCACGCTGGGCGCCTCGCCTAAACTCTCTGGAGTGTGGCTATCCTCGTAGGGTCCTTGCCCCTCAGAAGTGACGAGACAAACATGCGTGCATACGCGTGAGACCGTAGGCGTCGAGAAAGAGACAATCGGATACTGCAGCAATACACGGAATGCAGACGAAGCTCAATGATACGATGAAAATGTAACGGAGATCGTCCAATCAAATCTGAATGATACAAATATGCCCGCTACAGTGCGGGTCGATGGTACAATAAAACCACTACAGTGCGGTATGGTGATACAATATATATGCCAGTGCTATAGTGCGGATCGACCGAATATGGACTAGATCCCTCGCTACAGTGCGAGAAATCGCCCACGGGACTCTTCTTCAATCTTCAGTCAGCCTTCCTTTTCTTCGGTCTTTGGTCAATACTTTACTTCAAGTCTGCGTCAAATAACTGTCTTCACTTCATAAGCGCAATAGCCTCCAATCACTCAGTAACCTGGAAAGAAGTTCCACAAGCAAGATCTACGGGATGGGGATTCTTTACTTTGCTCTTTAAATCTTCAACTTCTCTTCATATAATCTCTCGAAAGGTACTACTAATCATGAGAAACCACCTGGAGAATAGATGCACCAAGAAGATCCACGAGGAAAGACAAATGAGGCTTGGCCCTCTATTTATAGGCTCCCCTGTCCTTCTCTCCTTGGGACTATTCTCTAGAAGTTTCTAACCTCCTTACTCAACTTTCTAATTCCAAAATGCTCTTTGCATGGTCATTTTCTATTTTTGGAAAATCACACCTCTTATTTCTATTTTTTATTTTTCTCCTTTTAGTTTTGGTTTTACACTGTATATGGAAAATTTATTATTTCTAAGGGTTTGACCTAGGGTAAATGCCAATCCTAAGGGTCCAACCTAGGGTTTTTGATCGGGAAAATTATGGGTTTGCTCACAGTTAACTCAAGCTCATCAATTCAAGGTTTTAATTACAATTTGGACCTAAACTCCAAGGGTTCAAGTCCGATTTTCATGGGATAAACTCATATTTTCAAGGATTTTCAAGGGTCAAACCTAGGTTTTTATGGGTCAAACGTTAGCCTCATGGTATTTACAAATGCACAGACTCAATCTACAAGAACTACATGGTTTCACATCTCTCAGTGAATCAAATCCACCAAAACATGTACAATTTTTACCACTTTCTCAGTGAAAATACCACACAAAACTCATACAATCAATCAACTTTGAAAAAAAAATCAATGCACACTCCTTGCGGGATCAAGCAAACGGGAAGAACCCGCACGGGGTTGGATCAGGCCCCTCTGGTGTGCGTCATTCCCGCTGTCCGGCGAGCGGCGTCTGCATGTTGGGCACCTCGCCCTCTCACTCTCTGGTGTGTGGAAATTCTCGTAAGGCCCCTACCCTCGAGCAAACGTGCGTACGCGTGAGACCGTAGGCGTCGAAAGAGAAAGAATCCAAGTACAGCCCTCTGATACACGGAATCGATGTGCGTACAAATCTCAATGATACGACAGAAATGAAACTGAAGTCCTCCAATAGAATCTGAATGATACAAACATGCCCGCTACAATGCGGGTCAGTGGTACAATAAAACCGCTACAGTGTGGTATGATGATACAATATATATGCCGCCGCTAAGTGCGGATCGGCTGAATATGAACTAGACTCCTCGCTACAGTGCGCGAAGTCGCCCACGGGACTCGGCTTCGTCAGAACCTTTCCTTTCTTCAAACTTCGATTAATGCTTTACTTCAAGTCTGCTCGGCAATAGATCTGTAGGTATGTGTATGTGTGTGCACAGAGCATGTATTTGGGTGGAGAATATGTATATATGTTTGTGTGTATCTATCTGTGTGTGTTTCTAGGTAACTCCTGTTGATGAAACAAGCCAACAAAAGCTTCTTAGATCCTGATGATCCACTTTCAAGCATCTCCATTGGCAACCAGTTTGGCTTTTAGTAATGCAGCAACAGAAATTTAAATCAATCAACCGATTAATCATCATAATCACAATAATTGAAAACTTAATTGAAAAACAGATCAGAACAGTGATGGACATACAGGTGTAGAAATTCAATCTGCTACCATAACTTGCAGGTAACCACAATGATTAAAGTGTTATTAATCAAGTGGGTATAGAGAAGCTTGGTAATAACTACAGAGGAAAGGAGACCATCATCAGTCAGTACAAGGCATTGGACATGTTGGTAGACCTGACATTTGATGACCTTGCCAACCAGGTATGTAACTCATTTGCTCTCAGTCTTTTTGATGAAATGCAAAAGTAGGGATTACTGACAGACAAGACAACAGTACTGAGCTTATGTATATATGTGTGTGTGTTTCTAGGTAACTCCTGTTGATGAAACAAGCCAACAAAAGCTTCTTAGTCCCTGCCAACTGAGTGAATCTCAAGATGCATGGGTGAGAAGGCATGGGTGAGGAGCAGCAGCAGCAGGAGGACGAGTGGAAACTCTACTGATCCATGATCTCTTTATATATGCATCAAGGTTTCCTTGCTTTTTACATCATCTAAAGTTTCATTCCTTGCAAATGGTGAGATGTACATTATGAAATACTATTTACCTACAAGACTTTTGATCCTAAACTTTTGATCCTCTCATTAGTCTGTACATATTTCTAATTTGTATATTTAAATACATGTGTTGAAGTACATCTAGTTGATTATCTTTTGTCTATGCTTGAAGATCAGCATATATCTGCTATTAAAAATCATCAACTGCTGTGTGTATTTTGTCCTGCTGATGCATGTTGTTGCTCTCCGAATTCTCTATTAATCGGATGTTGATCCTGGTAGTTTTCACTTGTTGATTCTTTGTTCAAGTTTGTCCTATCTTTTGTTTGCATTTTGTGCTGATGGTTGTATGATCTTGTGGTTGACTAACATGAGCTTATAGTTGCAGTTTCGTATGAGGGAGAATTTGGGGTTTGCTTAGATTTCTATTATGAAGCAGATGGCTTCCATATACAGGTGACATAGTATAAATAATGCATGTTGAAATAATTCATTTCATTAGCTTCTTTTGATTATTCAAGATGAGCTGTATATGAGGTATATCGGACCAGACCTTACATATGATCAATCTATGGAACTGTTGGTAGATGGGGTCTTAAGAAGTTCATCTGATGATAGTGATGTGTCAGGATGTTTTGGTTCTTCATATAAGATGTAGACAGTCTGCTGGTTCTTCATACAAGAAATTGTGATAAGCATGGCTTTAGGAGGACTGATGGTATAGCTGATGATTCAAGGGGCTACCAAAAGCCATAGTTCTTGATACTAAATATGCAGGAAAACATTCTCTTGGTTCCTATCAGATGAGGCATCATAGATATCAAAATTCTATGCATTCATCATTCATTTTTCCCATACCATGGAATCTGTCATGATGTTCCATAAGAGTATTCCTAGATCTGCAACCTACAAAGCAGAGTAGATGTGTACAAAGAAGCCATAATTTTGTTTGATCTTCTTGTCACTAAACATGCAAACACATCTTTTTGCATATGCAAGTTTGCATAGGCTCTATTCAATCTGTCCTCTACTGCAAATGTTGGAATTTGTACATGTATGCAGGTATGTATATGCTTTGATCGATATGTATCAGGTATGTATGTGCACAGGTATGAAAGTCAAATTATTGGCTACTTACTTACCACATTAAAATGTAGCAAGGTACAATTGATTATGTAGGAAACCAATACAGTTTCAAGTTTTTATAATGGAGCGATCCTCCTCGATATGAGTAGACTATTTGCACCTTTCAATGGGTTAGTAGTATAGTACTTACATAGTATATATATAATGCTTTCTCTCTCTCTATATATATATATATATGTATGTATGTATGTATGTATGTATGTATGTATGTATGTATGTATGTATGTACACACACATACCAATATGGGTAGTGAAGTTGAAGAAAAGTATGACCAATGATGGAAGAAGGTAGCAAAAGTGAAGAGGACTAGAAAGGTAAGATAGGGGAAGAGGTGATTTAGCATAGTGAATGATATCAAATGCTCAAACATTTGTATAGTTTTAAGGGAAGTTATCATCAAAATTCAAATAAACTTTTATATTTCAAATGGAAGGTATCATTAGAATTCATAAATTTTTTGATTTTCTAGAAGGAAATTATTATCAAAATTCACCAAAATATTTATAATTACACACACACACACATACACACACATCTCAATATGGGTAGTGAAAGTGAAGAAAAGTGTGACCAACGATGGAAGAAGAAGGTAGCAAAAGTGAAGAGGATCACAAAGGTAAGATAGCAGAAGAGGTGATTTAGCATAGTGAATGATATCAAATGATCAAACATTTGTGTAGTTTTAAGAGAATTTATCATCAAATTTCAAATAAACTTTTATATTTCAAATGGAAGTTATCATTAGAATTCGCCAATTTTTTTATTTTTCAAAAGGAAAATATTATGAAAAATCACCAAAATATTTATAATTATAATACGAGATGCTTAGAGAAATTCGCCCATGTTTATATACTTTTGAGTGAGGGGGGTGGTCTTATTTTTTACCCTGATACGCTCCCATTGGTGGTAAGCTTCCTCTTTCAATAACTGGTTGAGCTTGTGGAGGTAAAGAAACTTGTGGTTTGTTTACCAATTGCTCTAATCTTTCTAGTAAGCCTTGGAAATGCAAATTTGTTTTGACAGAGTTTGTCTGATTGAACTTTTGACTAGTCTCAAGTATAGCTTGAGCTTGTTCTACCATTTCCATGCACATTTTCATTCGTTCAATCTCTAAATCTGCTCTAGGGTAACTCTTGTTTAGGTTTGCAGCTGTTGGCCCTTCTTGAAGTCGAGCCTGATAGGCCTTGAACATCATGTCTAAGCCTTCTGGGGTTGGATCTGCAAGAACAGACCCTGGCTACGGTCTATTTACAATGGGTGGTGGGGTGGGATGAGGTGGAGTGGATGGAGTTTCGGCATGCGAGGGGTTTTGAGATGCAATGTCTTCTATTTTTGTTTTTGCGTCTTTCAAGCTTTCTTCTAGTTCTGATAACTTTTTATTCCACTTGCGATTGGCCTTCTCTCTGGTATCCTTCCATGTTCTTGTTTTTCGCTTGCTAGGTTCTCCCGATTCACTCGACTCCGATTGCTCTACTGGTTTATCTTGTTTTAATGCTTGTGCCCTAGTAACTGCCTGTACAGGTGCCACATTACTGCTACTGGCACTTGATTCCGCCACTAAGCCTACCACATTAATGGGTGTAATCTTGGGCGCACTAGAGGGGTTTCTTGGACAATCTCTGGGGAGATGGTCTTTGCCACAATCAGGACAAAAAGCTTGTATTGTGATAGCCTGTCCTTGACTCGGAGATTGTGGGTGGGGACAATCACGAAGGAAATGGTCACCCTAGCATCTAAAACATGGTCCTCTAGGGGCTTGTGGTCTTACTTGTCTCAATTGGGTTCTAGGGTTAGCATTTGCGTACATGACATTGGAGTATTCTGGCTCCCAATTTTGTTCCATAGGTGGTGCCTCATATTGATACGGGTAAATCTCACTATGCTCAGGCGACTCAGTGTAATAAGCATGTGGAATACCTTCATGGGAGTAGTATGAACTATGAGCATGAGAGTCATTATCTAGTATCAATGGGGTTAGTGGCACCAATGCTCTATTTGGATTTTCCTCTCCCACAACATACTTGACTGGAATCACGTTGGCAGAAGCTGGTGGTTGGTTTCCCAAGACTGGTTGTGGCCTATATTGTGCCTGATATTGCTGTTGTGGTGATAATATGGCTGTTGGTATTGGTTCTGATACCTACCTTGTTGGTAAGGTTGCTGATAAGTTTGTCTAACTGCCTGCCTATTGTAAGGACAATTTTGAGTTGTGTGGTTCGTGTATTTTCTCTCAATAGTGAAATATGGAACATTCCTTTCTCTAATGTTTTGGTTTTGCATTGGCATACATTAGCCATGTGGTCGCCTCTGCAAGTATAACACCGATTCAATGGAGTGACTCTCTGTGTTTGTCTATTTTGGACTCCCAGCTTCTTGGCAACTTGCTCAACTATCTCCTCTATTTTCGTGGAGATTTTTGAAGTATGACTAATAGAACTATCCGAATCCTTATAGAGTTTGGACAATCCTAACTCCTCACCCAAGTTATCTTCTATGTCAATGCACGTCCGCACACACTCTTCTATGGATCTAGGCTCTTTCAAGTACACATATGATCTTAACTTTGTGCTCAGTAAGCCATCTAAGAACAAAGCCACTTGTTTGGCTGGTGTGGGTAACTCTGGAGCAGGGCACCTTTCTAGGTACTGTCTGAACCTTCTACCTGCTAGTCGCACTGTTTCTTGGGGTGTCTGCTTGAAACTGTGGATCGAAGATGATGTGTTATGTCTGATACCACTCTTGGAAAATTCTACAATGAATTCGTCTAGCAGCTGACCTATATCGCGATAGTTGCGACTACTCAATGGTTGAAACCAAGCCAAGGTAGTGCCCTTAAGAGTCAAACCAAATGCCTCGTACTGGGTGAATAAATCCTCAACCTGTTCAGCTCTTAACACTTGTTTGAACTCAGCCACATGATCATAAGGATCTCCTGATCCGTCAAAATAATTCTTCATTGCCTTGCTCACTTGAGTGGGTCTAAGGTTTCTTGTGTGCTCTCGGGGTCTAGTCAATGGAAAATCATGTTCATCTCTTTGTTGCCTATGTGCTTGATGTCTCTCTCTTTCAGGTCTTTCATTTTCAAATCCTGCTCTATTTCTGCCAACCGTGTGTGCAAAACTTACCTCAGGTCTCTCCCTAGTTCTTTCTCTCTGGGCTTCATGAGCTTGGGATGATCCTACTCCTTGGAGGCCATGGGAAGCATTGGATCTTGGTGGAGGGAAAATCAATTCACTCTTCCAAGTATATGCATGTCTATCATGTTCTGTTACCAAGAAAATTTTCCTGACATGTTATCCAGGTAGACAACTTTTCCTGGTATCTCTGGGTCCTTGAACTCGTAGATGATGACTATGCCCAATTGGCTAGGTTGATCTGGCTTGAATCTCCAAAATGCTTCCTCTATTTCTCTATTCAAGAATAGCTCTATGCTTTTGTTATCTTGAGGAATCCAATCTGGAGTGACCACTCTGGTCAAAACTATTGGGAAAGATGGATGGATGCTCCAAGAGACTGAGTAGGTACTGCTAAACCTGCTTTGTACCAGCCCTCTTTTGCTTCAGAATTGATAAGTAGACCTTCTTATCTTTCCAATAACACCAAAAAATGGCCTATGTACTTTGAAAGTGATGTGTGTAATGATTGAACCAAAACAGATAACTTTGAAGTTCACAAACTCAAGAAAACCTTCTATTTTAGTCTTGACACCTGCTGACTATTTTGCTCAGTGTGACCAATATAGCAGAAATTGATAAAATTCCTTCTAGGGGTGTTTAATTAGCTTAGTAATCTACCATTTGCAAGTTGAATGATGTAAAAAAATAAACTATGTTAAGAGAAATCAATTTAGCAAGTTTAGTTATACCCCTGACTTTTTAGGACTATAGCAGAAATTGACCAGAGTTCACCTCGACGCAGAGTTCTCTGAAATGGCTGAATAGAATCACTTCAAACTTTGACACCATGTAGTTGACTTTGAGCTGAATCCAACAAGCTTTCAATCACGCAATTTGGTGGAGAATTGACCGAGATATGCTCTTGACAAGTTGACTGACTTTTGAGTAGACTAACAGAGAACTCAGAGATTAATGATGTAAATGTATCTATTAATTAACACTTGTATACAATCCCATTGGCATGAATAACATTGCCTAATGGTGTAGAGAGGTGTAGGCTATGGTATAGTCCTCACACACACTCAAACTCAGTAGAATGAGGCTCAGGAATGATCACTCTCAACCGTGACTTTTCAAGATCATTTTTATATGTGATGAGCAAAGATTTGAATTCAAATTCAAATTTTGGCTCCTTATGATCAAGCTCCTAAAAGATTGGAGATATTCCTTCAATCAAATGAGCTACTTTTCCACGACTCATTGTGTAGGTGATTACAAAAAGATTCTAAGTCAATTTGACTTTTACAATGAGGTAAAGTGGTAATTAACCACTAGCATATGTTCCTATGCTTCTTCATGTATGTGTATCCTTTGATGTATCCTTTGAGCCAAATGTGTACGCTTGCAAATTACACCAACAGCTCCCCCTCAAGCCAAACATTTTGGCTTAAGTCTTCATCTTTAATCCTCAAGTATATCCTGCAATCCAATCATGGATTTGAACTTGCAAAGTTTTGTTCCATCCAAAGCTTTAGTCAACAAATCTGCACATTGCATGTTGGTTGATACATAGGTAAGTAGAATCTCCTTGCTTATCAACTTCTCTCTCACATAATGGTAATGAACCTCTATGTGTTTAGTCCTAGCATGATAAATAGGATTAGCTGCAAGGTGAAGAGAACTTGTATTATCTCCAAAGATAATTGGTGACCTAGTATATAAGCCCAATTCTGTATACAAAAGCTTAATCCAAATTGCTTCTTGTGTGGCATTAGCTAGTCCTCTATACTCTGCTTCTGTGGAAGACAAAGCAACAGTAGGTTGCTTCTTTGAAGACCATGAAATTGGTTTGTCACCTGCAAAAGAAATATATCCAGAAGTGCTCCTCCTATCATCCTTGCATCCTACCCAATCTGCATCTGAATAAACTTTGATATCAATATCTGAAGTGTAAGGGAAATACAAACCATGGTTCTGTGTACCCTTGAGATACTTCAAGATTCTCTTGGCAGCCTCTAAGTGAGGTATCCTTGGCTTGTGCATAAATTGACTTAGTACACTTACTCCATATGCAATATCAATTCTTGTAAGAGTAGCATAGTTCAAGCTACCCACCATACTTTGATAACCTATAATGTCTTTGAGTTCATCACCTTCATGGGCACTTAGCTTTAGGTTCACCTCCATTGGAGTGCTTGCTACTTTAGCATCCTGCAAGTGAAACTTCTTCAACATATCTTGTACATATTTTTTCTGAGTAATGTATATCCCTGAATTAGTGTAAACTAATTCAAGCCCTAGAAAATACTTTAATAAACCAAGATCATTGATCTTGAATTCCTTCATCGTCTGGCTTTTAATATACCTGATTCCATTGACATCATTACCTGTAATGATGATGTCATCAACATAGACACAGAGATAGATTACCTCTGAATTACTTCTCTTAATGAACAAAGAAGTGTCAGCCTTGCTCATGACAAAACCTTGGTCTTGGAGGTATGTGGTTAACTTGTAATTCCATGCCCTAGGTGCCTGCTTCAATCCATATAAAGCCTTCTTTAATTTGCAAACATAAGTTACCTTCTTAGGGTCCTCATAGCCAGGAGGTTGTGACATATAAACTTCTTCTGAAATCCATCCATTCAAGAAAGCATTCTTGACATCCAATTGGTACATGTTCCAATTCTTTGATGCAGCCACACTTACCAACACTCTGATTGTTGGCATTTTGGCCACAGGAGAAAATGTCTCTTCATATTCAATGCCTTGGGTTTGTGCAAAACCCTTGGCTACCAATCTGGCTTTGTACCTATTAATTGTTCCATCAGAATTTCTTTTCAACTTATAGATCCATCTAGATCCTATTACCTTCCTAGAATCCTTCTTGGGTACTAACTCCCATGTGTCACTCTCCTTGAGTGCTTCAATCTCCTCATCCATAGCTTCTTTCCATTCTGATTTGGTTATTGCTTCTTCATATGAACCTCGTTCTTCATTTGACAAATCTTTGGCAAGATAAACTGAATGTTTAGTAACAAGAGATGTATCATACCCATATCTGATAGGTTTCTTGCTTTCTCTTTGAGATCTTCTGATTGATTGTGTTGATGATTCAGGTATGTCTTCAAGCTTTTTCATCTTCATTTTTCCCTTGGACTTCCATGCTTTGAATTCTTCAAGGTTGATAGTGTCACATCATCTGAACTTGAGTCTTCATTCTGAGTAGGTTCCTCCTTTGCAAGTTTTGGAAATTCCTCTTCCAAATCATAGGGTAGTTTGACCTTCCTGCATTCATTCTCATACCAAGAATCATTTTCATCAAAGATCACATCTCTGCTTACCATAAATCCCTTATTGGTAGGATTATAAAACCTGTAACCTTTTTGATTTAAATCATACCCAATGAAAATGCATTTTTCAGCCTTTGGGTCTAGCTTACCTCTTATCTAAGAAGGAATGTGCACATATGCTACACATCCAAATATTTTGCAGTGATCTAATGATGGTCTCTTACCATGCCATGCTTCATAGGGTGTCATACCATCAAGTGACTTAGATGGTAACCTGTTTATGAGGTAAGTGGCAGTAGACACACTCTCTGCCCATAGATAGTTAGGTAACTTCTTCTCATTAAGCGTAGATCTAGTTGTCTCAACAATTAACCTATTTCTTCTCTCAGCTACCCCATTCTGTTCAGGAGAATACCTTGTGGTTATCTCTCTTTTGATGCCTCTGTCCTGCAAGAAGTCTTCAAATTCATTGGAGAAGTACTCACTTCCTCCATCTGACCTTAGCCTCTTCAAATTCCTTCTTGTCTGGTTTTCAACTAATGCAAGATATTTCTTAAAACAATTAAATACCTCATCCTTGTGCTTCATGAAGTATAATACAGTCCATCTGCTATAATCATCAATGAAAGACACATAGTACCTTGATCCAGAGACTGAGGGATCTTTGCTAGGTCCCCAAACATCTGTGTGTACAAGCTCTAGATAGTCTTCATGCATATATCCTTTCTTGGAGAAGGGTAACTTGTGAGACTTACCAAATTGACAAGCACCACACTTGTAAATCATATGTTGCTTGGATACATTAGGTATCCCAAGCACACATTGGTCCCTGCACATTTGTTTCAAGGTTCTTTCTCCTATGTGCCCTAACCTTTTGTGCCAAATCTCAAGCTCTGAAAGTGTTTGATCTTTATAACTGTATAGTGCAATATTCTTTGTATCTTCCAACTCAAAAGTGTACCTGATTTTTCTCCTTTAGCAATCCTCTTGAACCCATGTCTTGGGTCCTCCACATATGCTCCATATTGATTGAATCTGACCTGCAAACCTTTCTCCACAATCTGACCAACACTCATCAAATTTTTGGTAATGGTTGGTACATAGAGTACCCTGCTCAACAAATTCTGATTACCATCACAAGTCTTCACATTTCCAACTTTAACTACTGAATGCTTTGTATCATCACCTGTTTGGACTTGATGTTTACCTTTTGGTTCCTCAAGATCAGAGAGTAGTGCCACATTTGTGAAGAGAGATGGTGGATGCAATCCAAAGATGAGTAGGTGCTGCTACAACCAGCTTCACACCAGCCAAATGAGACTTCAGAGTTGATTAGTAGACCCTTTAAGCTTCCTAAATCCACCAAAATATCAGCCAAGTACTTTGGAACATGTATCCCAAAAGTTTAAGTCAAGACAGACTAGTTGCGAAATGACTAGCTCCCAAACCTTGCTATTTTTGGACATACACCTGCTAAAAAAATGAACAGTGCTCTCAACCTGATAGGAATTAGAAAAATTCCTTTTGGGCATAGCAAATAGACTTAGCAAGCTTCCCAATCCAAGTTAAAACACTTCAAATGATGGACTGAGCACTGAGAAAAAGTTTCATCAATTTCAGGAGCATGCCCACCATTCTCGGGGCTCTACAGAGATAGACCAGTGAGCAGTAAAATGCAGATATCTCCAAAAGTATAAATCCAATGACCTTGAAAATTGATATGCAAAAACTAGACAGTAAGAGCTATCCAACGCATGTAAAATCACTAAAAAAAAATTAGTGTAACTCGAGATATGACCTTCTGAAGGTATTGCTCTGAGTGAGTATAGCAGAAAACAAAACAGAGAAGTGAATGATGATAAATGTATAAATTCATATATGATTACAACCACATTGGCAATGAATCTTTGCACAATGGGAGTAGAATGATAGAGCTATGGAGTAAGCTCTTCAATCTCTACAAAATGACATCAAGTGGTCACGTACAAGGCTTGCTAATCGCCTCTTCCTTCTTGCTCTTTTTATAGCTATTCTTGGAGGGAGTTTTGAATTCGAATTCGAATGGCTCCACCTAAAAGTGATCCCCAAAGTTAGGAGAGATTCCCTCAGCTCTAAATTTTGTGGTTTTAGGTAGTTAGGGCCACGAATTTGCTTTTACATCATGGATGAGGTAAGCCATCCTTTTCCTTTTTTCTTTTTCCATTTACAAGAGATAAAATGTACTCTTTTACAAGAGGTGTTCACATGACTACTCATGTGACTTACAAATGAGGATAATATCAAGCATATCAAGCATATCAAGCATGTAGGCTTGGTTAGAATGCACCAATAGCTCCCCCTCAAGCCTAACATGCTTGGCCTCCAAATAAGTCTTCAATTGTCCTTGATTTCCTACAAGCCAATCATCAACTTGAATCTACTTAATTTTGTACCATCAAGAGCTTTAGTCAACATGTCTGCACATTGCATATCTGTAGAGACATAGGATAGTTGAATATCCTTGCTCATTAGCTTCTCCCTTACGTAATGGTAGTGGACTTCAATATGCTTGGTTCTAGCATGGTATACTGGATTAGCTGCTAGATGTAGTGAGCTTGTGTTGTCACCAAGAATATTAGGTGTTGAAGAATGAAGTCCGAGATCTGTGTACAAAGACTTTAACCACATGATTTCTTGAGTTGCATTAGCCAAACCTCTATATTCAGCTTCAGTAGAAGATAATGCCACGGTTGGTTGCTTCTTCGATGACCAAGAAATGATTTTTGAACCTGCAAATGATATATACCCTGATGTGCTTCTTCTATCATCTTTAGATCCGGCCCAATCTTCATCTGAGTAGACCTTTAGCTCAATATCTGAAGTAAATGAATAAAACAAACCTTCATTCATGGTCCCCTTTAGGTACTTGAGGACTCTCTTGGCCGCTTCCATATGTGGTCTTCTCGGCTTATGCATAAATTGACTCAATATACTAACACTATAGCATATATCCACCCTTGTGAGTGTTGCATAGTTCAAACTTCCAACCAAGCTTTGATAGCTTATGATGTCTTCAATTGGCTCTCCTTCATAAGAACTAAGCTTATGATTTTGCTCCATAGGTGTACCTGCACACTTGGTATTTTCCATCTTGAACTTGACGAGCATGTCATGGACATACTTCCTTTGTGTGATGTATATACCCAAATCTGTGTAGATCAACTCCAATCCAAGAAAATAAGTGAGTGGTCCGAGGTCACTTATTTTGAACTCCTCCTTCATTTGACTCTTTACCTGTTTGATTCCTTCAAGATCATTGCCTGTGATAATAATATCATCAACATACACTCATAAATACATCACTTCAGATCCATTCCTCTTTATGAACAAAGAGGTATCCGCCTTGCTAGCTTTGAATCCTTGGTCCTGCAAATAAGTCACCAATCTGAAATTCCAAGCCCTTGGAGCTTGCTTCAATCCATACAAAGCTTTCTTTAGTTTGCATAAATAGTTAGGATGATGTGCATCCTCATATCCAGGAGGTTGTGCCATATATACTTCCTCAGAAATCCATCCATTCAAGAAGGCATTCTTTACATCAAGTTGATAAAGATTCCAATTTCTAGATGCAGCAAGACTAATGAGAACCCTAATTGTAGGCATTTTTGCAACAGGAGAGAAAGTCTCCTCATAATCAATACCATGGGTTTGAGCAAACCCTTTAGCAACTAACCTTGCTTTGTGTCTATTTATACTTCCATCTGGATTCCTCTTGATTTTGTATATCCATCGAGATCCAATTACCTTCATAGATGGCTTGTTAGGTACAAGCTCCCAAGTGTCATTCTCCTTCAAGGCTTCCATTTCTTCATCCATTGCATCTCTCCAAGCTTTCTTGCTTTGTGCTTCTTCAAATGTGGTAGGTTCTTCATTGGTTGAATCCTTTGCAATGTAGATTGAGTGCTTGGTGACCAAAGAAGTATGATAACCAAACCTCTCTGGTTTCTTCTTCTCCCTCGAAGACCTTCTAAGTGGTTGATGTGAGCTCTCGGGTCCATATGTAGCATCCTGCATCTTTGCTTTACCTTTGTTCTTCCATAGCTTTAGTCCTTCCAAGTCTTCTAGGTAAATCTCCGAATCACTTTCTTCAATCTGCTTTGGCTCCTTTGGTTGAAGTGTTGGAAAATCTTCATCCAAGTCATAAGGCAGCTTCACTTTCCTGTCATCATCAAACCATGATTTGTTTTCATCAAAAATTACATCTCTACTCATAGAAAATCCTTTATTGGTTGGATTGTACAATCTATATCGTTTTTGGTTTTGATCATAACCAATGAATACACACTTCTCTGCCTTGGGATCCAATTTCCCTCTTACTTGAGAAGGAATGTGAGCATAGGCTAAGCATCCAAAGATTTTGCAATGCTCTAGACTAGGTCTTCTTCCATTCCACACTTCATATGGAGTGGTTCCATCTAGTGACTTAGATGGAAGCCTATTTATGAGATATGTGGCTGTCGACACAGCCTCTGCCCATAGGTAGTTTGGCAATCCCTTTTCGTTGAGCATGGACCTTGCAGCTTTGACAATAGCTCTGTTCCTCCTCTCTGCTACACCATTGAGTTCGGGTGTATACCTTGTAGTGACTTCCCTTTTAATGCCTCTTTCATGCAAGAAGGCATCAAATTCAGAAGAGAAGTATTCTCCTCCACCATCTGATCTGAGTTGTTTCAAAGTCCTACCTGTTTGGTTTTCAACAAGAGCAATATACTTCTTAAAGCAATTAAACACTTCATCCTTGTGCTTCATGAAAAACAGAATGGTCCACCTGCTACAATCATCTATGAAAGACACATAATATCTTGAGCTTGATATAGAAGGCTCCTTACTTGGACCCCACACATCCGTGTGCACTAGATCCAAAGGATTTTGATACATATATCCTTTCTTAATGAAAGGTTGTCTATGAGCCTTGCCGAGTTGACAAGCTTCACACTTATAAATCATGTGTTGCCTTGTGATATTAGGCAAACCAAGTACACTTTGGTCCCTGCAAATCTGTTTGAGTGTCCTCTCACCAATGTGAGCAAGCCTTTTGTGCCATATCTCCAACTCTGTTAGAGTTTGAGATCCATCGCTAAACAAAGCTATGTTCTTTGTATCTTCCACTTCAAAAGTGAAAAGCCTTCATGTCTTTTCTCCTTTGGCAATCCTTCGAAAGCCTTGCCTTGGGTCTTCAACATATGCTCCAAATCGATTGAATCTAACCTGCAATCCTTTTTCAACAATCTGTCCAACACTTATTAAATTTTTGGTAATTGTAGGGACATACAAGACTTTCCTTAAGAGGTTCATATTCCCATCTGATGTCTTCACATTACCTATCTTCTCCACTGAGTGCTTTGTGTCATCTCCTGTCTGCACTTCATGCTTGTTATGAGGATCTTCCAAATCAGAAAGTAAAGCCACATTTCCTGCTACATGGTTTGAGCATCCCGAATCAATGTAAAATATGTGATCATCATCCTTACCCTTCTTCGCTGATAGATTCATAATCAATAATGAATCTTCTTGACTTTGGTCCTCTACATAGTTATTGTAATCTCTTCTTCCTCTATGGACACTTTGATAGTTGTTGTTGTTGTTGTAATTGTTGTTGTAGTAGTAGTTGTTGTTGTAGCCTCCACTGTATCTACCTCTATTTGATCCATAGCCACCTCTATTGAATCCTCTTCCTCTTGAGTTCCTCGGGTTCCTGAAACATTCTTCAGTAGTATGGTTAGATAAGCCACATATGTTGCAAGGTTGAGATGATTGGAATCTCCCCCTGCCTTGCTTTCCACCTCTGCCTCTTCCTCTAGCTCTTCCTCTACCTGCAAAGTTTTCTTGGAAAGAGCTTCCTTCATCTTCATTCTTTCTATTCTTTGACTTGTCCTTGACCTTAGCTTTATCAGAATATAAGGCAGAAGTTTGATTACCTCTTGAGGACTCACCACCTTTGCTAATCTTTGCTTCATGAGTGAAGAGTTGGCCCATGAGTGTGTTGAGGTCGGGTACATGCATATCCATGTATAAATCCATGGATGTTGTGAATGACTCCCACTTGTCGCCTGCTTTGATTCCATTCATGATTTGTCTTATGATTTGCTCCTCTTCAATTACCTCTCCAATGCTTCCAAGTTGGTTGGAAATCTCCTTCATATTTGCGACATAATCAGTCACATTTTGCTTCGGGCTTTTCTTCATGGTTGTGAACTCCATCCACAATTGGTTCTTCCTTGCTCGAGTGTTGGACGAGAAGAAAGAAGCAAGTGCATTCCAAGTCTCTCTTGATGTCTTGCATCCCTTGAAATGAGGTAAAAGAAAATCAAAGATTGAGTTTAGAATATAGGACCTTGCAAGTGCATCCTTCGAACACCAATTCGAAAGTCCTTCCACTTCTTCATGTGATGGTTGCCCTTTGTTCCTCATGGTTGGCATTGCTTCATCTCCGGATATGAATCCATATAGATTCCTCCCTTGAAGGTAAGCTTCCATCCTTAGAGACCATGCCGGATAGTTGTTTCGATCCAATTTTTCAATTGTTGATGGAAATCCATCTCCCATGTTGCTTGACTATGCTTTGATACCACTATGAAGAGAGATGGTGGATGCAATCCAAAGATGAGTAGGTGCTGCTACAACCAGCTTCACACCAGCCAACTGAGACTTCAGATTTGATTAGTAGACCCTTTAAGCTTCCTAAATCCACCAAAATATCAGCCAAGTACTTTGGAACATGTATCCCAAAAGTTTAAGTCAAGACAGACTAGTTGCGAAATGACTAGCTCCCAAAACTTGCTATTTTTGGACATACACCTGCTGGAAAAAATGAACAGTGCTCTCAACCTGGTAGGAATTAGAAAAATTCCTTTTGGGCATAGCAAATAGACTTAGCAAGCTTCCCAATCCAAGTTAAAACACTTCAAATGATGGACTGAGCACTGAGAACAAGTTTCATCAATTTCTGGAACATGCCCACCATTCTCGGGGCTCTGCAGAGATAGACCAGTGAGCAGTAAAATGCAGATATCTCCAAAACTATAAATTCAATGACTTTGAAAATTGATATGCAAGAGCTATCCAACACATGTTAAATCACTGAAAAAAAATCAGTATAACTCGAGATATGACCTTCTGAAGGTATTGCTCTGAGTGAGTATAGCAGAGAACAAAACAGAGAAGTGAATGATGATAAATGTATAAATTCATATATGATTACAACCACATTGGCAATGAATCTTTGCACAATGGGAGTAGAATGATAGATCTATGGAGTAAGCTCTTCAATCTCTACAAAATGACATCAAGTGGTCACGTACAAGGCTTGCTAATCGCCTCTTCCTTCTTGCTCTTTTTTATTGCTATTCTTGGAGGGAGTTTTGAATTCGAATTCGAATGGCTCCACCTAAAAGTGATCCCCAAAGTTAGGAGAGATTCCCTCAGCTCTAAATTTTGTGGTTTTAGGTAGTTAGAGCCACGAATTTTCTTTTACATCATGGATGAGGTAAGCCATCCTTTTCCTTTTTTCTTTTTCCATTTACAAGAGATAAAATGTACTCTTTTACAAGAGGTGTTCACATGACTACTCATGTGACTTACAAATGAGGATAATATCAAGCATATCAAGCATATCAAGCATGTAGGCTTGGGTAAAATGCACCAACAACATTGCCAGCCACATGATTTGAGCACCGTGAATCAATGTAGAATAGGTGATCATCATTTGTACCTGACTTTGAAGTCATGTTCATGATCAGAAGAGAGTCATCCTGCTCCTCTGTGTAGTTGTTGTAGTCCTTTCTGGTTTTGAATCCTCCTTGGTAGTTGCCATTGTAATTGTTGTTGTAATTGTTGTTGTGGCCTTGGTGATGGTTGAACCTTCCTCTTGACTGTGAGTATCCACCTCTTTGGTAGCCTCTTCCTCTGTGATTTTTGTAGTTCCTGAAACACTCATCTGTAGTATGATTTGATAAACCACAAATGTTGCATGGTGATGAGTTCTAGGGTCTCCCCCTACCTTGCTTACCTCCTCTGCCCCTTCCTCTTGAAGATCTACCTCTCCTTGCATAGTTGGCTTGGGAGGTAGAGCCTTCATCTTCCATCTTTTTGCTCTTGCCTTTATCCTTAGACTTCTTATCAGTGTATAGGGAAGAAGAGTTATTACCTTTGGATGTATCTCCATTCTCTGTGAGCTTTGCTTCATGTGTAAATAGTTGTCCCATGAGAGTTGTAAGATCTGGAGTGTGCATGTCCATGTAGAGATCCATTGCAGTGGTGAAGCTTTCCCATTTGTCATCAGCCTTGATTCCATTGATCACTTGTCTTACAATTTGTTCTTCTTCAATCTCTTCTCCTATGCTTGCTAACTGATCTGCAACATCTTTGATCTTGGTCACAAATTCTGAAACAGCTTGCTTAGGTTGCTTCCTTAGTGTTGTGAATTCAATCCACAACTGATTTTTCCTAGCCCTTGTATTGGATGAAAAATATGATGACAAGGTTTCCCAAGTTTCTTGGGATGTCTTACAATTTCTGATATGTGGCAAAAGAAAGTCAGAAATAGAGTTGAGTAAATATGACCTTGCCAATGCATCCTTAGCACACCATGTGTTGAGCTTTTCTTGTTCTTCCTTGGTTGGTAATCCTCTTGCTTTAAATGAGGGCAATTCCTCATCTCCTGAGATGTATCCATAGAGACTCCTTCCTTGTAAGTAGGTCTTCATCCTTAGAGACCAAGCTTGATAGTTGTTCCTGTCCAATTTATCAATAAATGAGGGAAAACCATCTCCCATTTTACCTCTATTGCTCTGATACCACTGTTGGGAAAGATGGATGGATGCTCCAAGAGACTGAGTAGGTACTGCTAAACCTGCTTTGTACCAGCCCTCTTTTGCTTCAGAGTTGATAAATAGACCTTCTTAGCTTTCCAATAACACCAAAAAATGGCCTATGTACTTTGAAAGTGATGTGTGTAATGATTGAACCAAAACAGATAACTTTGAAGTTCACAAACTCAAGGAAACCTTCTATTTTAGTCTTGACACCTGCTGACTGTTTTGCTCAGTGTGACCAGTATAGTAGAAATTGATAAAATTCCTTCTAGGGGTGTTTAATTAGCTTAGTAAGCTACCATTTTCAAGTGGAATGATGTAAAAAGATAAACTAAGCTAAGAGAAATCAATTTAGCAAGTTTAGCTATACCCTCGACTTTTGAGGACTGTAGCAAAAATTGACCAGAGTTCACCCTGACGCAGATTTCTCTGAAATGGCTGAATAGAATCACTTCAAACTTTGACACCATGTAGTTGACTTTGAGTTGAATCCAACAAGCTTTAAATCACTCGATTTGGTGGAGAATTGACCGAGATATGCTCTTGACAAGTTGACAGACTTTTGAGTAGACTAACAGAGAACTCATAGATTAATGATGTAAATGTATCTATTAATTAACACTTGTATACAACCCCATTGGCATGAATAACATTGCCTAATGGTGTAGAGAGGTGTAGGCTATGGTATAGTCCTCACACACACTCAAACTCAGTAGAATGAGTCTCGAGAATGATCACTCTCAACCGTGACTTTTCAAGATCATTTTTATATGTGATGAGCAAAGATTCGAATTCAAATTCAAATTTTGGCTCCCTATGATCAAGCTCCTAAATGCTTGGAGATATTCCTTCAATCAAATGAGCTACTTTTCCACGACTCATTGTGGTAGGTGATTACAAAAAGATTCTAAGTCAATTTGACTTTTACAATGAGGTAAAGTGGTAATTAACCACTAGCATATGTTCCTATGCTTCTTCATGTATGTGTATCCTTTAATGTATCCTTTGAGCCAAATGTGTAGGCTTGCAAATTACACCAACAAAAACTGACTTGCCTCTAGGAGTCTGGGGTCCTTGTCCTACATTTCCTTGTTCCAGGTCTCCTATCTCATTCTTAGGAATGATATTTCCCAACTCATTAGTCCTATCTGGTAGGTTGGTGACCACATACATGGTTCCTTCCTTATCAATGTATGAACCCTCTTCGAACTTGACCACTAGGTGTTCAAGCCCAAAGGGTTGATCTGGATTTTTGAGTTGGACCACTGATCGCCTCAAGCCATCCTCATAGATGCGAGCACCTAATCGGTTGGTTCGAATATATTCAATTGTGTTTTATAGGGTCCTTCTGGTGTTTGTAGATGGGCAATTCCTGAGCCACCTGCAGGTTTTCCCCATGCTAAAAGACATTTATGAGTCACTTGTGTCTGAGTTTAGAACGTAAGGACAACCACTTAGTTGTTGTGCCCAAGACTTAGCTGTATGCTGACACTAGACTGAGAAGATCTAATGCTTTGTCTATCTTTGCCTAGGTGTCTACTAGATCTCAGGTTCATAAGCTTTGGTTAAGAGTCCAAAATTTCCCCTTGGTATGGTTCAAAAATCCTTTGGAGTTCCCTTGGGTTCCTAGTCTCACTTGAGGGTCAACTTCAAACTCTCCTATCTGAAAATCAACGCGTTATTCTTATAGAAAATAGTTGAGACCGTGTAGGATTCGAAACGAGCTTTCCAACGAGCTATAGAGCTCAAAAAATGGACTTTGGATGAAAAAGTTATGTCAAATTAGGCTCCTGGGGGTCAAAACAGGCAAAAGGTCTCAAAGAGAGCTCATGACCTGTCCATTGGTGCTCTTGCGCTACCTTTAATGTAGGGATCAAAAAGTCTAATGACAGCACTGTGTTTTGTTTGAAAATCATCTGAAAGGGGGTGGCTTGGAGTTCTGTTTTATAGGCAACTCGATATGCCCAACAGACACCATCACAACACGAGCACGTGCATCCTCACTTAGGACTACTTGGAAATCGGTGCCTAAAAACCCTAATTCGAGGCACAATTGCCTTATAAACCTCTAAAGGTCACCCACGTGTTAGGCCATTGACAAGTATTTTGTATGAATCTTTTTTCCGATGAAGAGTCTTGACCAAATCGACAGACTAGCTTATAATCCTTCGTAGTAGTAATAGAACAGATTCTCTCTCCATGCAGAAAGAGAGATAGGTACTAGACCTACTAGGCTGTTGATCTGTCACATTGGGGAAGAAGTATTCGGTACATGTTGAGTTTGTGTAACTATATTCTCTTCTTCTACTATATTTTTATAATTCTACTTGTAATTTGTTTCTGTACCTAGTTATGTAACAATTCTAACTGATAAATTTGAAGTACTCGATGGTCGAGTCTAAGTCCTTTCTGAGGAATTTGTGTAGCATGAGAGATCTTTATATCTGGTAGATAATTGTGAAGTGGGAGAAACATAGGGATCTAGTATCTAGATTTTTCCACACAAGAACCTCCCAAACCTATTCCTTTCTTAATCGGATAGAATAATGGTCAAGCATCAGCTACCAATTCCGATTCTACAAACATTGTGGATGCACTTGAGTATTTCAGCCCTAGATCAATGGTAGACCCATGAGCTCTATGGAAGCACACAAACAACACAAGGAATAAGAAGAAGCTCAGAGCACAACACACAATACTAAATGTATTACCAAGAGAATGTACTAAGATTAGTGACCTGTTAGGGTTATAGGTGTATTTACAAGCTGGCGGGAAAAACCTCCTAAAGAGGAAAAAAGTGGCCCGCTGGTCCTAGTGTGTTCACACACATCACAACCAACATATATCGACAAATCCACCCTAGGAGTGATGTGGTGAACAAGGAGCTAGCACTCATGTATAAGCAAGTGCCAAGCTATGTGGAATCAATCCACAAAAGGAAGTAAGCCAAAAGCTTTGCAAAAAGCTTCAAACTTCTCCGTAGGTAGAGCCTTTGTGAAAAGGTCTGCAACGTTCTCCTACGTGGGCACATATGCCAAACAAATCTCTCCAGTAGAGAACATTTTACTCACATAATGATAGTGCACCTCAATTTGCTTAGTGCAAGCATGGAACATAGGGTTCCTCACAACTACCAATGTGCTTGAATTTCAATAAAGATGGTGGTGGCAGAAGACTGAACAACACCCAAATCATCCACAAAGCTTTTGAGCCACACAAACTCAACAATCATTGTGAAAGCTACCCTATAATCAACCCCACAACTAGAAGTGACCACATTAGGCTACTTCTTTCTCAATCAAGATATGCATGAGCTACCAAGCATGAAGCAAAAGCAACTAGTGGACACATGAGTGTCATAGTGACTAGACCAGTTAGAATCATATAAAGCATGTAAATCTAGCGTTAGTGATCCCCCCTTGGGTTAAAACAATTCAAGTAGTCGGGTATCACTCAAGTAGCAAAATATGTGCTTAACTCCCTGCCAATGCTTGACACCTGGGCAATGCATAAACCTGCTCATCTGTGAGATAGAAAATTGAATATTTGGTTGAGTAATGCATAAGTAAATAAAACATCCAACAACATGCTGATAGAGAAAAACATCAAATGCATCTCCGACATCATGAAGACTCAATCGTAAACATGTTTCCATAGGAGTGGCAATAGGTTTGTAGTCTTCAAGGCCAAAATGCTATAATAATGTGTCAATATATTTTGTTTGACACAAAGTTGTTGTGCCATCAACTTGCATAAATTGAATTCCCAAATAATGATGTAAATGCTCGAAATATGATATCTCAAATGAGGCATGCAAATCATCCTTAAAATTAGCAATATGCTTTTCATTAGTACTAGTGAGCAACATTTCATCAACATAGACAACCATGGTAAAAAACACATCATTTGCATGCTTAACATATAAGGTGCTCTCAGTTGGATTGTTCTCAAAACCGTGTGCAATCAAGTAGGCATGTATGTTTTCATACTAGAACATAATGCCTTTTTCAACCTGCACACTTTGTTTTCATGCCCTTTCTGCACAAGACGACGAGGCTGAAAACATACACTTCTTCATGCAAGTCACCACTCATAAATGCAGTTTTAATGTCCAACTAATGTACATTCCAGCCATGATGAGATGCAATTGCACAGATGCTACGAACAATAGTCATTCAACATGTAGGAGCAAAGGTCTCATCAAATTTAATGCCTCTTTCTTGAGCATAACCTTTTGCAACAAGCCTAGCCTTATACCTATAAACTGTTCCATCAAGCTTATGCTTTAGCTTGTATACCCAATTAGTGCCAATGGCCTTCTTGCTAGGAGGTAGCTCACATAAAGGGCAAGTAACATTTTTCATAATAGCATCATAGTCTGATTGCATAGCAACCATCCAATTTTCTGAATTTTGTGCTTCATCAAAGAAAACAGGTTCATTCTCATCACAAAGACTAGAGGCAACCATGGCATAGCAATCTGATGCAAAAGAAGCACTATGAGAGCTTGAACGAGTACGATATGATAGAGATGCATCTAATTTGCTATCTCACAAAGTCTGCACTATCCATTTAGGCATATTCTTTGCCTTCTCTATATCGAGTCTCTCATCAACAAGTGCATCATGTAAATTTGCATCAGAAGAGGAATCTACATCATCATGTGGAACTTGCAAAGGTTGAGAAATTGCCTCATTTGGACCAGCACTAGACTATCCACTTGTAAAAAGAGACAACAAAGTGTCATACACATCTTTGGAGCTTAGTGATGTCTCCTTAGTACATGAAAGTAATGGCTAATTGCATCTTCCACAAAAACAACATCATATCTAACCGAAATGCCTTTAGCCTATGGATGATATAGAGGATAGCCTTTACTTTCAGAACTGTACCCAACAAAAATGCGTTTCACTACTTTATCATCTGATTTCCTATGTTGTTGTTCAGGCAGTAATACATATGCTAGACAACTTAAGACATGTAAATGAGCAACATATGGCTTGCAACCATGCCAAGCCTCATATGGAATGATAGACTAAAATGCTTTAGTGGGACACCTATTAAGTACATATGTTGCACACATAACAACCTCAATCAAAAAATTATGTGGTAAAGCCTGACCCTTGACCATACATCTTGCCATCTCCATGAGTGATCTGTTCTTCCTTTCTGCAAATCCATTTTGTTGAGGAGTATATGGCACTGTGCAATGATGTTTATCTCACGTTTAGCCAGAAATGCATTAAATTCAGAAGACATATATTCCCCCCCTCGATCAAAATAGAGCGCGCCCATTTTACATGCTGATAGATTTTCAACCAAAATTAGAAACTGTTTGAAGCACATAAACACTTTGGACTTTGCTTTCAATGGATATAACCATGCATGCCTGAAAAAATCATCAATGAAACTCATGAGGTAAAGGTAGTTCCCAAAAGAAGATGTTTGCATAGGACCACAAACATCACTATGAACAAGCTGCAATTTTTTAGTAGCTCATATTAAACCATCTTTTGGGAAGGAGGAATGCTGCATTTTGCCCGAAATACAGCGTTCACAAACATGTTTATCAAGTGCATCATCTATGGAAATGGAAGCCACTCTACTAAAACATGCCCCTATAATGACAAAATGCATAATCGCCTAGTAGTCAATGCTACCATACAAGAACCCGAAGAACCACCGCATCATCTTCGTAATACAAACTATTTGCCATATACAAACTTTTGCACACAACGACCTAGGAATTTCAATCAGACATGATAGAATCAAGGTATTGTCAATATTCCTAATAAAGAATTTCAGCTCCGCTGTCATTTCTCTGGGGAGATGGGCCATATCCATCATTACTGCAAAGATGCTCAAGATTATGATAAACGAAAGAAGGACAAGAAGAACCCAATGATAAATATGGTCATCATCACACCCACCAAAGCACAAGCTACTATGATCAAGATGCAATCTAGAAAAATATTGCAATCAACCATAGAAGTGTTTGAACTTATAACAACAGAGAATGCTAGCCAAAGCAACAAAATGGGCTCAAATAGAAGCCCGAGTCTTGCCCATTCCTACATTGCTGAATTCCTAGGCAGTAGAACCAGTAGTGCCAATTGCATCAGACTCAACAGCCCAATCAGATCAACCATTGAAAGAATTGTCCCATAGTAAGGACCGAGATATTTTATCAAAAGCACCAATCACTCTACCCTTGGGATAGTTGTTAACCCTAGTAGCCAGCGTTTGTAGTTGGACCAGCAACAGGTAAGCATGGACCAGATTTCGGCACTTTCCATAGCTATGGTACATCTAGAGCCAGACACAACTATCAACCATGTGGTTGCTTTGATTATGGTTTGGTACAAAAACCATAAAATTACAAGATTTTGATCGACAGAGAAATTCTTGTCCAAATGACTAAGCAATCTAGAGTACACCTTGTTGGATTAGTACATAATATTCCAACTACACTCCAAGGTGCTATCTTTCATGTAACTTTGATCATTCTCGACCTTCTAGAGTCTAGTTTGGATTGCAAATTACTGTTTGGATGACCCTGGCTGAAACAAGCCAAAGTGTTGTAGGATTGGTATCTCAGGAGCTCATTTTTAAATGCAATCACCAAAAATATATTATTCCCCTCAATGAATTCAAACCTTGTGAGATACACGCTAGACCTTATGTCATGGAACCTATCCATATATTGGATGAACTTTGTGATGATGAGGAAACAACCTTCATCTTCGCTACCACGATCTACTCTCCTTACGAACTATGGATTTACAACACGTACTAGATCACTAGTCTCTGGCATTTTGTACGGTCCAACCTAGTATGGTAGAGATGGGGACATGTTTAGAGGATCCATTGGAGTTCCTTGAGTTCCACCAACACCTGAGCCACAGGGGTGATAACCTTCTTGGCCACAAATCATATGTTTCAGAAGACCAATTGATTAATTGTCACTTGAGTGATGTCGCATATCCCCTACCAATAAAAATTAAAGCTGATTTGCATGAACCTTTTAAATGAGAACTCTTAGCACTGTTAACCGAATTTGTCGATGTGTTTGCATGGGACGACAAAGACATGAAGGGGCTAGATCCTTGCATCACCAACATCGAGTTGTACTAAAACTAGGTTTTTATCCATATAAGCAATAGAGTACTAGGATGAATCTGCACTATGCCAAACAAGTGAAGGAAGAACTTGATCGCCTTTTATGTGTTGGGTTTATTGTCCCTATTGAACATGCCGAATGGATTTCCCCGATAGTGATTGTCCCTAAGAAAAATGAACAACTATGAATCTACATGGATTACTGAAAACTTAATGCTGCCACCATTTTTTATCCTTTCCCCTTACCTTTTTTGGATAGTATGCTTGTTGAAGTAGCAAGACATGAAATATATTCATTCTTAGATGGATATAGTGGATATAACCAAGTTCGCATGGTTGAAGTAGACATTCCTAAAATTGCTTTCATTACAAATTGGGGAGCTTATGATTGCACAGTTATGTGGTTCGATCTCCGTAATGCCCCTAGCCCCTTCCAACATTGTATGCATAACATATTTTCTCTCTATCTGACCAATTTTATGAGGGTGTTTCTTGATGATTTTTCAATTTTGGGTGCCAAATTGGATCATTTACATCATCTCCGCCTTTATTTTTTAGACTGTACAAACTATTGGCTTTGTCTTAATCATGTCAAATCCATATTTTCTATAATTTGTGGTGAATTACTTGGACATATCATTTCATGACAAAATATTCAACTTGACCTGGATAAGGTATAGGCTATCCTTCACACCTCGCCACCAAAATCATCGAAGGAAGTTCTCTGCTTTTTGGGACAGATCGAGTGCCATGGTCATCATCGTCAATGGCTTGCATATCTCACAATCCCAATTACTTGGTTGACAATAGTCCCTCCTGATAAATTTCACCGGATCAATGAATGCAACACTAGCTTTCTTCATGTGAAGCAGTTACTCATGCAAGCTTCTATCCTCTAGGCTCCTCAATGGGACTTACCATTTCATGTGTTTATTGATGCATCATATATCACTATTAGCAGTGTTTTAATGCAACTCCATGAAAAATGGTATCATTCGTTATACTATGCTAGCAGACACTCGCCCCTACAAAATGAAACTATTCAGTTATCAAACATGACTAACTTGGTCTCATTTATTCCATTAAAAAGTTCCACCATTATCTGTTTGGTCGTATATTTACTTTCCATGTGGATCATTCCACCTTAAAAGCAAGCAAGTAAGGTATACGTTCTTTAAGTTCCTATTTGTTTCCATTAAAAGCATACAAAAGGAATCTTTTCACAAAAAAAAAAGGAATAGTTACATACTTTGAGTTTCTGGTTGTTTTTTAGTAAACGTGTATATAAGGAATGTTTTCAAGATAGGCATATGTACTTTCGATTTTTGTTTGTTTTCATTATAAGATTATAAAAAGAATTTTTGGACATACATATTTGCACATGGTTCGACTTGTTTTTACACTTTTGAATATGTGCATAACAAGCATACAAAACATATATTTCACAAGAAGAGGAGGTCAAAAGATTATTCATGAACTACATTCTTATGTTTATGTTCTCTCTATTGTATCTGAATTAAAATTGAACAACATGATGTCATAATTTGAGGAACAAAGGATTCAAAAATAATAGATTTAATCAAAACGGATAGAGGGGAATTTATTGAGTTGAATGCTATGTCGTATCTTGGGTATTATGAATAGATCACTGAGCAATATGTATTTCCAAAAGATGAGAAGAAAAATACATTTATTCATATCTATCATGGCTTTAAATGTAATAAATTGATAGGTAGGAGATGGTTGAACTACACCCTTGACAGATAGGAGATGGTTGAACTACACCCTAAGAGAGAGGATTAGGAAGTAATCCGCAACCATGGCTTTTGGGGCAAGTGGTTAGCCCATCACATTCCTAACCAAGAGGTTGTGAGTTCAATTCCTTACATTCGTATGAGAGCCTAGGAGGTAGGCTTGGGCAAGGTGGAATCACCCAATGGCCTCTAAAAAAGGCGCTTGGGCACTCTATCATGTGAAAGGGTAGGAATTGGAGAGGTGACGCTTTGAGAATTGGACTCAACAAAGATTCAAGTGTATCTCTCAATCCGTAGGTCGGACTAAGTTGCATAAGATATCGTTGGAAAGCTCTTGGAATGAAATTTCCAAATCTAATGAGCTAGCTTGGAAGTGAGAAGTCCTTGGGAAACCTTGGGTGGCACTTGTTTGAGTGTTCAAAATACTAAACCTGGGTGAGAACAAGGTTCAACATACTAAGGTTGAGAACATGGTTCAAGAGACCAAGGTAGCAAGCAAGGTTCAAGAAACTGTGCATGCTTGTGCACATAAATTCAAGGGTACCTAGGGAGTTCAAGGGGCTGATCATCGAGGCTAGAGGGACACATGAGTAGATCATTGAGGACAATGATCGACTAAGGGGGGATGAATGTAATAAAGTGATAGGTAGGAGATGGTTGAACTACACCCTAAGAGAGATGATTAGGGAGTAATCCTCAACCATGGATTTTGGGTCAAGTGGTTAGCCCATCACATTCCTAACCAAGAGGTTGTGAGTTCAATTCCTTACATTACTAGGGAACACATTTAGCTTAAAGTCGTTACCCCAAACATGACTTGGGCTAATTTTAAGACCTAGATCCTTGTAGAGTTCTCACATAAGGACTATAGCAAAAATAATAGGGCTACATTTTAAGGTGTGTAGATACCTTTAGAGCTGATAAACATATTATGCAATACTTAACTAAGTTTGAGGTCAAATTCAATCCATTTCCTGAAACCTATCATACAACTTTAGAACTTGATAAGCTTCGTAATTTCCTAGGAATGCTTGATATGCCTCTAGGATGAGAATTAGAGCTAATATTAGAAGATGAGACCACTGCAAGTGGTCTTATTGAAACTTGGGAGAATGTGCATGCAATTATTCATAGAATAGCTCAAATTCAATAATGCCAAGTCCCTAGAATGAATGAGAGAGAGAGAGAGACTCAACCTAAGATTGAAATTGAGCATACCTTGTTAGGAAGAGAGGATCCAAAGATGACAATGTTGGAAACCAAAGTAGATTCAATAGTAAAATAGATTGAAACTTTAGTGATTGAGATAGCAACTTTGAAAAGCATTCAAGAATCTAAGTCGAGAGAGCAAGAGCAAGCACCTAGGAATCCAGAGCAAGGAAAAAGAACCTATAATCAGCTTCGCAAATGCAGCTGGCATGATGGTTTTGATAATCAACAATGGACATGCAATCTATTTAAGGAAGCCAAGGATAGGAATTGGGTCATTAAAATGGACCGTCAAATATGTGACTATGCAACCAAGACACCATTAGGATGAAACTTTGGAAAAGGGGGTTTAAAAGAATTTTATGAAGCTTCAATGAGCCATAATACTTATGCATTTAGACTTGATGGTGATGATCAAGAAAGTGAGTTTTGGACTCATGTGTATGATTTTGCTAGTAGATGTAAGTTGTCAGTTGAAACTTTATATGCCTCGAGTTTTGATATTCATTCAAAGACTTGTTGGAATGAGCCTATAGATATGTTTTGTCTATGCTCATGAAATAAATATTGATGAAAAAAGGAAAAGAGATGAAGAGAATGAGGGTAAGGCTAAACAAACTACTAGGTCTAGGAAAGAAACTGAGAATAATGAGCTGAGAAAAAAACCCGAGAAACCAGAGCCCAAGCAAGAGATTAAGAAACAAGAACAAGAGAGGAAGAGTCTTAATAAAGGAAAGGTAAAACAAATTGGGAGAAAATGGAAAAGATACCTTTGAATGAAGAGAAAGACAGGATAAAACTGAGGAAAAACAACCCACCCAAGAGGAAGGTGAAAAAGGAGAGAAAATAAGAAAGAAACATCCTACCTTCAGATTGAATTCCTAGTTAGAGAAACAGATAGATATTAAGAGTAGTGGACGAGAAAATAATAAAATCACAGGTAACTTTAGCACTATAGGAATTATTAGCATTAGCACCTACATATGTAAAAGAAGATTATATGAGTTCAATAAGGAGATGAAGAGAGTGGATAAAAATAAAAAGTGAGGATATTGAAATGGAAGAAAGTAAAGAGAATGAGGAATTTAAAGTAAGTACAGTTAAGTTAAATGAGTCCCAATATAATAGACCTTATGATGAAAAGAACTATTTGGGACCTATGATAGGCCATATGGAGAGAACTAATGGGTACCCAAAAAGTCATTTTTCACAAAAACATTGAGCATGAAGTACGAGTGAAACGATTGTGGAAAATTGGAAATAGTAACAAACCACAGATAGCATTAATCAACTTAAGATTAGAAACTAATGTAGTATCAAGAGAATTATATAACTAAGGAAAATGGCCAATTGATCGGGACCACGGTTGAAAAATAAAGGCAACAAATAATGCCTTAAGATACTTGCTTGGTGCATGTGCAAATGTGCCAATTACTATTGGTGATGTCAAAGAGGAACATAACTTCTTTGTTCAAGATGATTTTTTGTATCCAATTATCTTTGCACAACCATTTATCTATGAGCAAAGAATGCAAACTAAGGTGCTAGATGACGGTAGCATGTTTGCTAGGATTCGATCTCATGATGGGTTGAAATTTGTACAATTTGTGATAATTTGCATAGATCATCCACGAAATCGAAGGTCATTGAGGAAAATTCCTTTGATGCATATGGACTAGGATTTGGAGTAAGAGCCACTATTGTTGTTCATTTTCCTTCATCAACATTAAATGTTTGGCATAATAAAAATATACCCAAAAAAAATTCTTAAAAACCATAAAAATACCTAAAAACCAAAGGATACATGTTACCAGATGAGAACATTGAGCGTGTGATTGAGAAATCTCATTGTTTCTCTACTCTTAAGGATTTAGAATTATGTCTTCAACATGATTCTAATTCCCGCATTGTTCTTTCTTCCTTTGATGAGTATGATTTAATCCAAGACTATGCTCTCAATGTTGATAAGTGTACAAAATTGACCCAAACACATGATGTTTTAGTTGTAACAAAATACAAAATAGTGAACAAGAAAGTGAAGGCAGTAGCACAACCACTTCCCAAACTTAGTAATGAAATCATTAAAAACGTAAGCCATGAAAATATCCTTCAAGATCTATTAAAAATTGGACATGAATTTACTAAGGAAACACTAAAACAAGTCAAAATAGATTTAAGTGGATTTCTTCTTTCTACAAAAAAGATATTGTTAGAAGATCATACAAGAACATGGAAAAGATTTCTCTTTAGAGCCCTCTGAAATAGGTTTTGCAAATCCTAGGATTATTTCTCTAATGATCATTTTCACAATTCCTCATATTCCTTGGAACTTGCGACCTATTCATGTGCCCAAAGCTCATCTACTTGAATTGATGTGATTTCTTAAAGAAAAGATAACTATGCATATTCTTGATTCCTCATCTGCTCCTTATTCAAACAGTCGGTTCACCATGCCAAAGAAGAATGGAAGAATTTAGTTTATCCAAGATCTTCAAGCAATTAACAAAGTAACCATCAAAAATGTTGGTACTTGACCAATTGTTGATGAACTTTCAGAAGCATTTGCAAGGCATTCTATCTACTCAATGGGGGATCTTTATTCTGGCTATGACCAATTCCAATTGGCATCGGAAAGCAGAGTTATAACCACTATGAAAACACCAATTGGATTGGTTTGAATGTATATGCTACCTCAAGGTGCAACCAATTTTGTTGCTCATATGATGAACGCAATGAATTTGGTATTGCATGATTTTATACCACACATAGCTATGCCGTTCATAGATGATAATCCCATCAAGGGTTGTCTAGAAATAGAAAAAGACCAGACTTTGGATAGAGATGGATGTCAATAGTTTGTTAAGCCCATATTCTTGATTGTCAAAAGGTTTTTCAATGATTTATTGAAGTAGGCTTAATTTTATCAATAGAGAAATCTGTTTTTGGTATCAATGAGGTCCTCATAATTGGAAACCTTTGTGGTCACTATGGTTGAAAGCCATACCCACAAAAAGGTGATGCCAATTAGAAAGATTTCAAAAACATGTCACAACGTGAGTGAGGTACACAAATTTCTTGGTGCTTGCATTTTTATGTTATTTGGATCCCACACTTTGCTCAAATTGTCGACTATCTCGATGACTTGTTAAGAAAGAAATGAATATTTTTTTGGACTAAAAAGCACAATCAAGCTATGCAAAAATTGAAGAGATTGTTGCTTGAAGCTCCCATCCTTAAGCGTATAGACTACTCTATGAATAAACCTATCATTTTGACTGTTGATACTAGTCCTATTGGTATAGGTTGGGCCATAAGTCAAGATGATAGTGAAGTGAATAGATATGCAATTACATTTGGGGCTAAAATTTTACAAAAAACACAATGAAAGTATCCAAAAATCAAGCGAGAACTATGGGGTATGGTAGCAACTTTGAAAATAGATAAAGAATACTTCATAGGTGCAAATGGCAAAGTTGAGAATAATTGTTTGGATCTCATTGGACTAATAACCAGTTGTTCATCACCTAATATAGACTTAGGTGGATCTCATACATTAAGTACATAAATCCTGAGTTGGTTCATATTTCACTTAAGTCAAATTGAGTTGTTGATATGTTATAAAGAGCTAGATTTGATGATGATCTTGAAAGCGAACTAATAAAGAATGTGAACTTATCTTCCAATTTATCATATCCTGTAGAACCTAAGGACCCATCCAACTAAGGAAAGAACTTGAGAGCTTGAAAAGGAATAAACCCCACAAAGAGGAGGAACGTGCAGTAACTTAGCTATAGCAAGAAATTGAGGCATTGAAGCTAAAAAGAAGACAAAGCTCAAGCAGAAGAGCTCGCTCAACTTCGACAGGAGTTACTCGAACTTAGGGGAGGTGGCATCCAAAATGGATTATGGTGCAACATGTGCAGTAAATAGGTTCACGCGGTAAGTGAATGCCCACTTTTAAGTGTAACTTGCTAGTTATGCAAGAAATCTGGGCATGATTCCCTAGAATGTCACTCAAGAGGGATGCCAACACAAACATATTGGGGACAAGGAGGAGCTCAACCACCAAATATAATGGCAGTAGCACCCAATCAAGGTAACAATTACAAACCTAGACATAGAGATAACTTTGGAAATGGGCCAATGAGGCCAATTATTTGTTTCAGATGTGGAGAATGTGGGCATTACCAAAGTGGTGCACTCTACCAAAAAATGCCCCTCCTTGCAGGAACTGCCCAGAAGCCATAGACCATTATACTAATTGCTATCCTAAGAACCAGGCAGCTACATCTAGGCCACACATTCAAATGATTGTTGTGAGCAAAGAAGAAGTTGTAAAACAAGTCAATGTGCCATCACCATGCACTAGAGTGGTGTAGTTAGAAGAAATTGACTCTTTTGTAGTGCAGATAAGAAGCAAGGGGAAGGCTCAATTAGAAATAGGTCAAGAGTCAAGGATTAGTGGACTGACCAAAGACAAAGATACATCTGAAGACAAAGCCAACACATGTGCAGATACAAGGCAAAAAGAAGATCTCATAGGTACTAGTGATGCCATTGGACATGCATTCAGCAGGGCTCATGAGGAGTTTGATAAGTCAAATAGAGCCCATACTCTTAAGGAATCAGAAGCTTCAAGACTACTCAAGCCCATGAAAAAGGAGGTCAGTATTTTTTATTTAATAAACATGGATGTGAAATTCAGGTCAGAGCTCTTGTAGATAATTGGTGAGACCTCCACAACAAGTCTAGTGGCAAAGAATGTTGTTATGCATAAAGATAGAATGGTAGGGGAAGCCCCCCTCACGGATTATAGGAGCCCTCGGCTAACAGTGAATATAAGAAGACATGAGTTTCAAGGAGTTATTGTAGATGGGGGTTCTCGCATTAATTTGATGCTTGAACATACCATGAAAAAGATTGGACTACAACCATCAAGACCGGCCAACTTCATTGTAACAATGGCATACCAAAGCATAGTAACGCCTATGGGAGTGGTCCTTGGGGTCCCAATCGAGATACAAGGTATCATCTTTAACTTGGATTTTGTTTTCTTAAGGCTTCCACAAGTAGAAGGAAGTTTCCCCTTGTTGATTGGGAGACCTTGGTTAAGGCATGCCAATGTGCTACATGAATAGGGTAAGGACACAATGTGGGTAAAAGCAAGAGGGAAAAGAGTTGCGGCAGATATACAATGTAACACATTTTGTCAATTCCTTTTGGCATAGTGAAAAGATCTACTACCCACTTGTATTGAATACAAGGTGGATATTAGGATGTAGAGGATCTCTATGTTTGACCGACAAATGAAGCTCACATGTGGAACATGTAGAAACATAGTTACTAATGTCAACATACATTCTAGGCCAATAATACATACTTCAAATTTTTTCATATGTTCCATAAAACCCTTTATGGCCTGCCCATAATGTTTCATGCATTTTCTTCGTTACTTGCAACTGAAGATCTCATTTTCCTAAGACTCATTGTGGATTATCAACTTTACCCTTAGCATGTCTCCAAAGATAACCATTATGTAGGAAAAAATTGTAAGTTTTTTTCTTAATATACAGAATCTACTCATAGTATAGTTAGGTATTGGTTGCAATGCATTCATATACTTTCCTATTTCTCTCCACTCATCTTCATCTTCAGACTCATGAAATTTCTCATACTCATAGACATGTGGAACATAGTCAAATAAGTTCACATTCTTTATTAGTTCACTTTCAAGATCATCATCAAATCTAGCTCTTTACAACATATCAACAACTGAATTTGACTTATGTGAAATATGAACCAACTTAGTACTTATGTACTTAATGTATGAGATCCACCTAAGCATGTCTATATTAGGTGATGAACAATTGGCTATTAGTGCAGTGAGAGGCAAACAATTAGTCTCAACTTTGTCATTTGCACCTATGAAGTATTCTTTATCTATTTTCAAAGTTGTTACCATACCCCATAGTTCTCGCTTGATTTGTGGATACTTTCATTGTGTTTTGTGTAAAAGTTTAGCCCCAAACCTAATTGTATATCTATTCACTTCACTATCATCTTGACTTATGACCCAACCTATATCAATAGGACTAGTGTCAACAGTCAATATGATAGGTTTATTCATAGAGTAGTCTATATGCTTAAAGATGGGAGCTTCAAGCAACAATCTCTTCAATTTTTGCATAGCTTGATTGTGCTTTTTATTCCAAAAAAATATTCATTTCTTTCTTAACAAGTCATAGAGACAGTCCGCAATGTGAGCAAAGTGTGGGATCCAAATAACATAAAAAATGCAAGCACCAAGAAATCTGTGTACCTCACTCACATTGTGACATGTTTTCGAAATCTTTATAATTGGCATCAACTTTTTGTGGATATGACTTTCGACCATAGTGACCACAAAGGTGTCCAATGATGAGAACCTCATTGATACCAAAAAAATAATTCTCTATTGATAAAATTAAGCCTACTTTAATAAATCATTGAAAAAGCTTTTGACAATCAAGAATATGGGCTTTAACAAACTATCAACATCCATCTCTATCCAAAGTATGGTCTTTTTATATTTCTAGACAACCCTTGATGGGAATATCATCTATGAATGGCATAGCTATGTGTGGTATAAAATTATGCAATAAAAATTCATTGCATTCATCATATGAGCAACAAAATTGGTTGCACCCCAAGGTATGATCAATTTCAATCTTAGGTTGAGTCTCTCTCTCTCTCTCATTCATTGTAGGGGCTTGGCTTAAATTTCATTCTTGAATTTGAGCTATTCTACGAATAATCACATGCACATTCTCCCAAGTTTCAATAAGACCACTTGCAGTGGTATCATCTTCTAACATTAGCTCTAATTCTCATCCTAGAGGCATATCAAGCATTCCTAGGAAATCACAAAGCTTATCCAGTTCTAAAGTTGTATGATAGGTTTCAAGAAATGGATTGAATTTGACTTCAAACTTAGTCAAGTATTGCGTAATATGTTTATCAGCTCTAAAGGTATCTACCCACCTTAAAATGTAGCCCTATTATTTTTTCTATAGTCCTCATGAGAGAACTCTACAAGGATCTAGGTCTTAAAATAAGCCCAAGTCATGTTTGGGGTAACTACTTTAAGCTGAATGTGGTAATGTAAGGAATTGAACTCACAACCTCTTGGTTAGGAATGTGATGGGCTAACCACTTGGCCCAAAAGCCATGGTTGAGGATTATTCCCTAATCCTCTCTCTCATGGTGTAATTCAACCATCTCCTACCTATCACTTTATTACATTCTTCCCCCCTTAGTCGATCATTGTCCTCAATGATCTACTCATGTGTCCCTCTAGCCTTTGTGATTAGCCCCTTGAACTCCCTCGGTACCCTTGAATTGATGTCCACAACCTTGCACAATTTCTTGAACCTTGTTTGCTACCTTGGTCTCTTGAACCCTGTTCTCAACCTTAGTATGTTGAACCTTGTTCTCACCCATGTTTAGTATTTTGAACACTCAAACAAGTGCCACCCAAGGTTTCCCAAGGACTTCCCACTTCCAAGCTAGCTCATTAGATTTGAAAGTTCATTCCGAGAGCTTTCCAATGATATCTTATGCAGCTCAATTTGACCTACGAATTGAGAGATACAGTGGAATCTTTGTTGGGTCCAATTCGCAAAGCGTCGCCTCCCCAATTCCTACCCTTTCACATGATAGAGTGCCCAAGCACCTTTTGTAGAGGCCATTGGGTCATTCCACCTTGCCAAAGCCTACCTCCTAGGCTCTGATACCAAGGTAAGCAATTGAACTCACAACCTCTTGGTTAGGAATGTGATGGGCTAACCACTTGCCCCAAAAGCCATGGTTGAGGATTACTTCCTAATCCTCTCTCTTAGGGTGTAGTTCAACCATCTCCTATATGTCAAGGGTGTAGTTCAACAATCTCCTACCTATCAATTTATTACATTTAAAGCCATGAGAGATATGAATAAATGTAATTTTGTTCTCATCTTTTGGAAATCCATATTGCTTAGTGATCTATTCATAATACCCAAGATGCGACATAGCGTTCAACTCAATAAATTTCTCTCTATCCATTTTGATTAAATCTATTATTTTTCGAATTCTTTGTTCCTCAAATTATGACATCATGTTGTTCAATTTTAATTCAGATACAATAGAGAGAACATAAACGTAAGAATGTAGTTCATGAAGAATCTTTTGACCTCCTCTTCTCGTGAAATATCTATTTTGTATGTTTGTTATGCACATATGCACAAGTGTAAAAACAAGTCGAACAATGTGCAAATATGTATGTGCAAAATTTCTTTTTATAATCTTATAATGAAAATGTTTCACTCTTAGTCCAAGGGAAAAGATGCCGAGAGGCGCTTATGGTGTGCTCATATCACCTCAAACTAAGCGACTTGTATTGCTTGAGCCCCCAATTGTACCTTTAATTTCACGATCTCGTATACACTCGTACGTATACACTATCGCTCTCCCAAGCCCTCTTTCTCTCATGCACCCATCTACAAATATTTGACCATACCCTCACACACTTCCACTCACACACCCTCACTCATATACACCCTCTCATTCTCTTTCTCCTTTTAACCTCTTTATCTTACTCACCCTCCTTCTCCTCTCTTTTCTCCTCTTTTGGTATTTTATGACTCCTACTCCACATTTTTTTTTCAACTGCACTATCTAATTCTTGCCCCAATATTCCCGTATGCACTTGGGTTATGAAGACACACGTTTTTATCCCCACTCCAACACACTCAAATGGGCTCGTGGATACTCATACCCATTCAACCCCCAAGCCCCCATGCTTTTATAGATGCATTCCTATTCCACAGATACATTCCTATTTTGTAGGCCACGTCAACTAAATCTCAACCTCATGCAGGACTTGGGTGTCCAACTGTAGGCAATGTCTCGCCACTTGGTCCATTTCTGGAGAGCGACAAAGGAATATTCCAACGCATGATATTCCTAGCTCGTGATGAACATAAAAAAATGTGTAGTGCCTAAGGACAAAGTTCCATAAGAGATCACTTGTGATGCATAAAGATAGCGAGCGGATTTCGAAAGCAACCAAATTATGTCTTTTGCATGTATTAACATGAGAGGCTAGAACGATCATACCAAAATCCTTGCAAGATTCAAAAAAAAAAAAAAGCAATATTTGAGTGATAGGACAATTTATACTTTTCTCACTGCAGCTATTCGATTATCAATGTCGGCTTCTACTGACAGCAGCATTTTCCTCTTCGATACCTTATTTAAAATATGTGAGACCAAAAAATAATTTTCGATTCAATGTGAACAGGTTCAAACAATGATGAAATGAGAATAAGCATTACAGTGTGTGCTTGCGGTTCAGCATTGACCAACATATGAAGACCCAAAAATCTAAAGATATCTGCACATAGCTACATGAATATATGCAGAAGGTAGAAGCTACCGCTTCCAACTCCACTAACTACAATTGCGAAATGTCTAACATCCTAGTGCCATTGATTAGCGTGGGTATAAATGAAGTAAGACATTCTACCACTAGCCACACAAATTTCTGTCACAGGCTACTTTGGACATCTGGTTCTCAGTGAGATAATGGCATGTGTATCTTTCATCAGGTTCTTGGACTATAGTCGAAATCTCTTTATCATAACTTTTGTTATGATTCCTCCGATGATCTGCTTCTAGGTCTGCTAATAGGTATCCGCAATAATACGTAGTTTGCTGTTATCATTGTGTGTGGTTGTACCATTATTCGCATTATCTCCAGACTTCAAGCATTTTGAATGTTGTAGTATCAATCACTTTCTCTTGCACCATTTTGAAGTATATGATCTTTATCATTCTCTAAACTGATATCTGTTCTTTCAGGGATTACAAGCCACTTCCCAGATTAGACATCATGTTCTCTATGTGGATATATTTATGTCCATGCGGGGACGAAACCTCGCTCGAAGATAGACCCTCAATCTACAAAGCAGTTGTCCACTCATCGGTAGAAGAAAATGTGTTGTCCGGAATAGCTACGCTCATTCGGATCAACAAAATTCTCATAAAGTAAATTCTCATAAGGTTTCAGCACTGAGTATAAACAATCAACTCCCAAACTCATGGAAAGCAAGTTAGCTAAATAAGAACATGCGAATCAAACGTTCTGCCTTTTCACTAAACTTGTATAACATTAAACGTAATTTCCAAGAGGGAAGTTAATGAGAAAACGTCTCACAGATTGTGCGAACTCATTCCAGGCAATAGGGAGGAAATATCTTTCTCTGTTATGAGGCCTTCTCCTTGCAAAGAATTCGTATGCAGTCCATTCCCTTCTAGTATTCACAGAGGAGTCCTTCCGGTTAATCCTCCCCTTCTTTTGCTCTCCTCGTACATCGATTTCCAGCCATCGAGGATATCCTTGCCCCCTGTCGCTACCTGAAGACTTCCCTCCTTCGCTCTCTACGATCCTCCAGCAGATCCTCTATACTTGGGTCCTTCCAGCCTTCCCGTCATATACCCCTGCACAAAAACGAAGCAGAGAGCCAAAAATGGCCCCCTTCCTCTTTTTTTCTCCCGCCCTTGCGGGCCTTCTCCAACAGGTCGCGTTGATGAATAGGAAGTTGTGAATTGTCTGCTTGTTGCCACAGCCAGAGCGAAGTTATAGAATCTTGATGCTAGCTTTTGCACGCCTTCCCTAACAAAAACCGCGACCCGCGTCTGTTATCTCCTCTCCTATTTCACACTATCTTCTTGCTCCCCTCTGGGGCTCGTCCTCTCTTCCCATGTCATCTTCTCCACTATGCGGGGTCCTCTCCCCGATCACACAGAGCCAAAAGAACCAAAAAATTGCTAAAGAAACACTTCCTCGAAGCTGTTCCCCCCTGTCACTTGCACGGACACCACTAAGAACCAAGAAAAAGCGGGCCGCCAAAGAGGCACCGAAAAAACCAGAAGAAGAACAGAATGGACCCCTTTTTTTTTGTTGTGATCCTCCTCCATTGCTTTCAAAGTTCCTCTTTTCAGAGCTGCCAGGAAAACGAAATGAAACGGAATTTTGGGTCTATTACAGGTGCCGATTTAAAGCCACAGATATCTAATTCAAGTTGGTTGGTTCCCATGCTTTGCAATAGCTTCCGTGTAAAAAACACTACCATAGAAATAATTTATGATCTCTTGCTTCCTGTAAGCTCCTCTTTCAGCTTTTCTACAACCATGAGCTACCCCTCCAATAGTCCAATCCCTCCGAGGCTTCATCAAATTGCCAAGCAAAGCTGCAAGGCCAGTTCCACATGCATGTAAAAGAGCACCGATAGTGTATCCAAGGCGTGACAAAATTTTCCATTGAAGTTGGTTGGCATGCCACATCTTCCTTGGCCTTCCAAAGACCATTCTTGCTCACTACACCTTGTGCATCTCGCTTAATCTGTGACCTGCTTTAAAGTTTGCTTGAATCGAGCAACCTTTTCACCAATGAATCAACAGTAGGGTTTTTCTGTAAGAACCATTTCAATGTTATATGTGATGTAGCCCTACCCATCAATTGTACAAAGTGATATTTTTCAGTGATACGAGCATCAATCATAACATTTCCAATAATTTCTAAGCCAACAATTTTTTTTTTTGAATAGCCAAAAGCTGCTACATAACCCTGCTTTGAACATATCAACCAAGAGTCACCCACGAAGAGGAGAAAGCTATTTTTCTTGACATTCTTTGCTCATTGAGGCAGCCAATCTCGTCGACCAAGAAGTTGTCGTGTTACCTCCAAATACTTCTCATCAATCATCTAATCAACGCTTCAAATACCTGAAATCAAACAAATTTTCCTGCCAAATAGAACCACATTAGTGCATAAAACCAACCATTTTGTGAGCTAACATACTCCCCTGTTTTTATTTGCGAAGTCGTCCTCGACGATCCCTTCTTGCTGCAATATAATCCAAACAACCATGAACATGTCAATTTACAATTGGTTCGCATACCTTTTCATCGAGCCATCATTCCAAGTGGACCTGCACTCATTGAAGCTATTAGTGCTAAGAAATCACTCATGAATACATACAAATCATTCACTTCCAAAATGATGCAAGAACATGCACATATATGCAACTCCATTTCCAACATGCATCAAATTGCTCATGCATTCCATCATGAAAATAGTCTCAACCAAAATACCACATTCATTCCTTTCCATGTTTTACACATGCAACTATTATTGCGAAAAAACAGAAACAAAAATACCGAAATAAACAACAACAACTGAAATGAATTCAACAGGAGATGCAACATACCCAAAATGCATACCCCTTTATTGCGCCTACTATTTGCTATGTACAATTATTCCATGACTAGACACTCCCTAAGAATCCCCATCGTCGTCCTACAAAAGTCATCGAGACTCGAGTACAGGTCAAGTCCTACATAAAAACCCTAGAGTGCCCCACACACTGAAAAACCCTCGGATAGAGCACACAAGTTATAAAGCAAGACCATTGCATTACCTCGCTAAAGGTCTCATCTATAAGTACATATACAGTATCCGTGCCTTTGAGAATGTTGATTCAGAGTGAGCTGATCTGTCACAAGCCACCATACCAATCACACAAGCAAATAACGTTCCCTTCCAGGCGATCGTCGCCTTCTCCTCTCTCTCTCTCTCCCCTCAGGAGTGGGGAATAATTTCCTAGGTAAATTTTATTTATACTCACACGTTGGCCTACGTGTAATTGGATGCGATTCGTGGACCTGACCACCCGACCAGGTTGATTCCACCCATCTACCAATGCAACGCAGTGCACAACACACAAACACATAATGATAGACAAGTAACATATATCAGCTAGCCCATAACGAAGCTGGATGCGGCTCGTGGTCGTGACCGCCCGACCACGATGGCTCCACCTACCTACCAACCCGTTATGGCATGTAGCGAAGATGCAAACATATACATCCCAAGCCTATGGCGAAACTAGCTGCGGCTCGTGGTCCTAACCACCCGGCTAGGATAACTCCACCCACCTACTAGCCCACCATAGCGCGTAGGTATAGTCACAACAACACAATGTTTTTTTTTCTTTTTTTTTTCTCTTTTTTCATAGTTACTTAATTTTCCAAGTCATGAGAATTAGGGAGAGGAAGAAAGGGTTGCTCCCCACTTTTCCCACACATGCATGCAAACATACACACTCCAACCTTTGACAGATCAATCACCTCTTCACTCCATTCTCTCAATTACAGACACTACAGATGTATTCATCGATTTGACTTTTCACTAGGTAACTACAACCGACTATGCCTTGGTCCCTCATATACCTATCCTTAGATGATCTAGAATGTGGGTCTCCAAGATGTCTCATATAGCCTCACCTCGTACTCGTATCCCGACGACTTCCCTAGGGCGAGTCAGGCTCAACTTCAGGAGCTCCGTCGTCGCTACCTATCGTTAACAGATCTGCCCAAGCCCAAGTGATATCGTTCTCTTCGTTAGGCATTTCCCTCGAAGGGTCGAAATAGTAATATCGATCCCCCGCCCATCCTACATGTCGGATCAGGTATGTCTCAAACCACTCAATATGAAACGTAATATCCAAACCCTAGTTTATGAAGCATACAAGCCAGTGCGCTTCCTCCACATCATATTCAATCTCAAAGTTGTCGACCTCTATGTCCATGCGGGAAAATGTTTGGTCCGAGAAATATATCTCCAGCTCGTACAAATAGAGTTGAGTTATTTGATCTGCCAATTTGTTACTTAGCTCCTAACAGTCTCTGTGCAACACAAAAAAAAATAATTAGAAGTCCAAAATTATTGGGCTAGCAAGGGATAATATTTATGACAACAAAAATCATAGCTAACATATGCGCATATATATATATATATATATATATATATATATATATATATATATATATATATATATATATATATATATATATATATATATATATATATATATATATATATATATATATATATATATATAACTATACATCTATGTACAAGGAGTCTACTACATCCTTCCGCTTGGATCTCGTCTGGCTTCTCCCGTCCTAATGCTAGTTGAAATATGGTTTAACTCAAAGCGCGTTAACCTTCACGGGAGCACATTCTTCTCCTAAATCTTGAATTTGCATGGAACCATTGGAGTTGAGTTCCACCACTTTAAACGGCCCTGCCCATCTTGTCTGTAACTTCCCCGGGAATTTGTAATATTTGCTATCATAGACTAGCACCAAATCCCTTGCTTGAATCGCATAGGTCTTGAGATTCTTGTCGTGCCTCTCCTTACGTCTTCTATGAATAGCTTCCAGACTTTGCTGTGCAATGAGTCTCTTTTCTTCTAGCTTGAACAATTGTATGTACCTCTCCTTCAATGACTCTTCCTCTCCCAGCCTGGCCTCGATGGCCACTCTTAATGTGGGAACTTCTTTTTCGATGGTAAAGATGGCTTCCTCGCCATATACTAGGGAGAATGGAGTGCTCTTAGTCGTCACTCGGTAGGATGTTCGATACGCCCACAAAGCTTCCAAAAGTCTCTCATCCTAGTCTCACCTATGCACAACTACTGTCTTTGTCAAAATCTATTCAAGAACCTTGTTGGTAACCTCCACTTGTCCATTCGCCCTCGGGTAATATGGAGTGCTTTTCCTGTGTTTGATCTTATATAACTCCATTAATTCCTCGATCAGTTCATTGACAAAGTGTGTTCCTCTATCACTCACTATCTCCAACGGGCATCCGAATCGGGTGATAATTTGTTCATACAAAAATTTAGCTACATCAATAGCTCGATCAGTCTTCAGAGCTTTGGCTTCTACCCACTTGGTAACATAGTCAGTGCAGACCAAGATATACCTATTGGATCTACGTCTTGAGGGAGGATCAATAGGCCCCACAAAATCAATTCCCCATTTTTCAAAAGGCTTAAGAGCCAGTACCGGCGTAAGAGGGGCTGCATGTGCTAATGTTGGTTTGCCCATTCTTTGGCATTTGTCACATTTCTTGTAGTATGTGTGAGAGTCTTTGAACAACGTTGGCCACCGATACCTAGCCAATAAGATCTTTCTTGCCGTCAGCTCACCAGCAAAATGCCCACCGCAGGGTTCATCATGCAATGCCCTCAAAACTAGGGTTGCTTCTTCTTCCTCGAGACACCTCCGATAAATGCTTTCATGGACAAAATATCGATAGAGCTGCCCACCAATGATGCTATGGTGTTTTTCCAGTGCTAATAGTTTTTGCTTCTCTCTCTTGCTTGCTCCCGGTGGGTATTTAGTGGTGCACAAGAAATTCACCAAGTTGGCATACCAAGGTACCTTAGCATCAACCTGAAATAGATATCCATCAGGAGCATCGTCGGGCACACCAGAGATTGGCTCCTCATTAATAATTCGAGATAAATGGTCAGCCAATATGTGCGCTTTGCTTGGTTTGGTTACCACTGTGAACTGAAATTCTTGGAGGAGTAGCATCCACCTCATCAATCGCCCTGATAGCTCGGGTTTATTGATGATATACTTTAGGGCTTCATGATCCACATAAAACGTGAAATGCTTTCCCATCAAATAGTGCCAATACTTGTTTACCACAAAGATCATCGAGAGGCATTCCTTCTCTGTAGTCGTGTAGTTCCTCTCAGTGCTATTCAAGTTTCGACTTGCGTAATAAATAGGGTGGTCCAACTTCTTTTCATCAGCTTGGCATAGCACTGCTCCAACCGCAGTATGAGAAGTGTCTGTATGCACATGAAATTCTCTCGTCCAGTCACGTGCTACCAAAATTGGTGCATTTATCAATTTCTCTTTGATCAAATCGAATGCAGCTTGACACTCTCCAGTCCTTTTATATTGTTGGTCTTTCCTCAAAAGGTTCGTCAGTGGTGCTGCTATTGATGCAAAATTTAATATAAATCGTTGATAATAATTAGCATGTCCCAAGAATCCTCTGAGTTGCCGCAAGTTTTGGGGAGGTGGAAGTTGTCCGATTTTTTCTACTTTATCCTTGTCAACCGCGATCCCTTTTTCGGAAATAACATGTCCCAAGAGCAATCCTCTCCGTACTCCAAATGTACACTTTTCAGGATTTAATGAGATGCCTTTTTCAATGCTTCTTCTTAAAATAGCTTTGATCCTCTCCATCATGTTTTCATCGTTGCCTCTGATCGCAAAGTCATCGAGGAATATCTCCATCCAATCCTGCAAATAGTCTTGATATGCAGCTATCATTGCCCTTTGGAATGTGGCCGGTACATTGCATAATCCAAATGGCATCACACGATATGCATACGTACCCCATTCTGTCGTGAAAGTAGTTTTTGATTGATCCTCTTCATGGATTTGGATCTGGTTGTACCCACTGAAACCATCCAAAAATGAGTACAATTTATGGCCAGCCACTCTGTCCAAGATTTGATCAGTAAACAACAAAGGGAAGTGATCCTTTTTTGTGCGCTCGTTCAACTTCTGATAATCTATGCAAATGCGGATTTTTTTATTTTTTTCAGAACAACTACAATTGGTGATACCCATTCGTTGGATGCGATGGGATATATGAATCCTACTTCCAATAACTTAGTCAATTCCAGCTTGATCAATTCCGAGTAGACTCGATTTGTCCGCCTAAGTCATTGACATATTGGTCGGGTGCCTTCTTCCAAGTCTATATAATGTTGGCAGATTCGGGGATCAATTCCTCTTAGGTCACTGTATGACCATGCAAAGGCCTTGCTGAAATTTTTGAGTGCCAACTTAATGCAATCTCGTACTCCATCTGGTAGCTCTGACCCCACGCTCAAGAACTTTTCTGGAAAAACTTCCCATTTTTCCACCTGAGCTTCTCGCGAATATTCCTTATTCCTTGATGACGTTGTGATTGGAAAGTGCTCCCCGATCACGCGTGCATGGTTGGCAATTAAATCATTGTTTTTTTCTTTTTCAACCGCACCCAATTTCTTTAGTTCAGCTTTTGCAATGACTTCCTGCACTTTAGTCTTACTTTCCGCTTCTTTTTCTGATTCTCGACTTCTCTTTAGAAGCTCTGCTTCTAGAACTCTGACCCTTTCTCTCAACTGTTGTACTTCCATTGTCGGAGCTAACTCCAGCTTCAACTCATCTTTTGAAGTTCCCTTCTCCAGGGATTGGGTAGCTTTGTTTTCCCTTGCATCTATACTTAACATGTAGCACTCAAATTCACTGGTGTGTGTCAACCACCCTAGCAACTCCTGGTCTAAGTCATCCTTGTAAACTAGTGGGTCTTTGTACTCGCCCACTTTCGTGTGTTGGAGTTTGGACAATTGCAAGTTAAGTCCATCCTGTAAAAGGTCCTTGGAAGTTTCCGTGCGCAAGGCAAATCTTACCCGCGCCATTTGTTGTCTAACCTTTTCCTTTGCTTTCTGCTCCCTTTCTTCAGCTGTTGTCGATTTCTTGCCGGTCAAGTTTGGAGACACTTGAAGTTGTATTCGATCAGCCTTTGGTCCAATTGTGATAAATCCTGTGCGCCAATCGTGCACACATTCGGCTTGCACCAGCCATGGCCGTCCAAGTAAGTTTGAGAAGGTAGCCTCTGAGGTCCTCGATCTTACTATCAGATAATCAACTTTAAATTCTAGACCGCCCACAACTGTGCTTACATTCTTCAAAAGACCTGCAAGCTTTACTTGCGTTTGATCTGCCATCCTCAAGGACATTGGAGTTTCTTCCATGTGGTTGAGGCCCAAAGCTTTCATCATGTACTCAGTCATAAGGTTGACTGCGGCTCCACTATCTAACTGAGCCCCATGGACTGCATATCCTTTAATCTCGACTGTCACAGCTGGAGCATTCGAATCAATTTGCGTTGTAATACTTTGAATCATACCTTGGACCTCTTTATCTTGTCTCTTTTTATCTCGAGCTTTCCTCGGATTCTTAATATATTCGTTGTAGAATTGTTTCCTATATGGAGGTGAACATTTTAGCAATGTGCCAATGTCCAGCGTGACTTCCGTGTCAGCGAGCAGCTTTACAATGTCCACTTCCTCCAAACTTTGTCTTTCCTTCCTACACTTTGGAGCCCTTAATCTTTGAGGGAATGGTGCTATGCCTGGCACAAACTCCTTGGTCACTGGTGGAAGAATCTCTATCTCTTCCCCATCCTCAAACTCTTGCTGCTCAACAAATCCTCCAACTTGATTTTCTACCTCCTCAGGTTCGGGTATCTTCTCTTGGCTAGCTTTTTCGCTTTCGTCTTCTGGATTTTTCTTCAAATACTCTTGAGTTCTTGTGACTACTGCCACAGTGGGCTCTTTATGCGGTTTCTTGGCCTAGTAAGCATCCACAAAGTGCATTGATGAGCTAGAGCCTTCTTGAGGATTCGGTGTCTTGAACACTACTCCGATTGTAGGAACGTTCTCTTGAGCTCTCGGTGTGGAATGCATCTGAGTTTCAGCATAATTTGAGGACCCTACTAGCCCCTTATCCTTGCCAGTGGAAGCTCTTCGTTTTGGACAATCTTCATCAAAGTGGCCCTCTCCACTACAGTACCTACATAGTGGGGTATAATCAACTGGTTTCTTTTCGTTTGGACATCTAGATTGAGTATGGCCAAAGCCATGGCATCTCCAACACTGGATTGGACCATCTCTTCTTTGATCACGTGCGGCTCCTCTCGGATAGTCTCCTCCTTGACCCTGAGCACCATATCCATAAGTCGGTCTGTTTTCCCAACGAGATGTAGGCGGGACACTTTGAGCAGGCAATCCCGTATAAGACCGCTCTCTTGTATCTCCCGATTTCATGGTCCTCTCTTCATAGGCTCTCTTGTTGTAACATCGGTCCTCCGTGTGATTTGTCCTTCCACAAAAAGTGCAACTCATTCTAGGTGGTGATCTATCTATGAATACTCTTGAGACTGTAGGGCATTCTGAAGCCCAATGGCCGTAACCATGGCACTTTCCACACCATGTATTCAATCTAAACACTTGGTTGGGGTTTGTAGTTACCTCTGGTTTTACTGTGTATGTTTCCTGGGTCATTGTGGCAGCTTTTATAGCTTGTGTGACCAACTCCAATATTCGTTCTTCAGTTAGCGCAGGCTTTACCTCGCCTGGCGTGCTAGTGGCAGCTACAAAAGCTGGGGTCATCAATGCGGGACTTCCTTGGCCAGGATGGTATGTTTCTTGGGCCTCCCATTAGCTCGTATAAAAGCTCCATCTTCCTCTGTTGACATAATTGTACTTCCTCCCAAAGCCTTGCTTGTTCCTTAGCATCTATTAAAGTTGCAGGTCTTGTCAGGCTGATATGTTGCTGCGCCGTAGGATCTCTCAATCCGGCAATGAATCTTCTCTTCAATGTCTCATCGTTCGGGGCATTCACGCCCATCTTTCTTACCAAGGTTTCCATTCTTTGAATGTAGTTATCGATGCTTTCATTGACTCCCTGTCGTAGGTAATCCATCTGTTGGGCCAATCTATCTTGGAAGACTTGTCGTCGAAACTTTGCCAAGAAGGCTTCCTTGAGCATCTGATAAGTTCCACGCTCTTGTGGTGTCAGATTCCCATACCAATTGGCTGCCTCATCACGGAGAATAGCCGGAAAAATCCTCAACCTTTGACCTTGGTCAACTACCTCATTGGCCTCACAAGTAACCTCAAACAGTTGGATAAAACTATCCGGATCCTCGTCCCAAGCACCTGAGAACTTGGTAAAGTCCCCCAAATGAACTGAAATCCACTGAGCCATTTCAAACAGAGGTGTGATGTCAATATCACTTCGATCCCAGAAATTTAGTGCACGCGGCCTCATGATCCCTCCTTCAAACTTTTGCACTTGATTCGCGACTCTCCTATGGAAGTACACGGTTTTGACAGATTTCGTCAAGCTAGTCGAGGTCGACTCACCTTGCGACTCCCACCTCTTCCTTTCTCTTTCAAGGGCTCTTCTCTGAGCGCGTTCCTCTCTTTGCGTTTGTGTTGCTCCTGAGGATGAGCTCCCCTCGCTCATGTACTAGATCCGGGGTCCGCAAGCTCGGCCAACATGTGGCGCTAGGCGAACCTATGGCACTCTCTTATAGAGACGTGCCAAGCTTTTCTCGGCAGACGCACCAAAATGTTTCACTCTTAGTCCAAGGGAAAAGATGCCGAGAGGCGCTTATGGTGTGCTCATATCACCTCAAACTAATCGACTTGTATTGCTTGAGCCCCCAATTGTACCTTTAATTTCACTATCTCGTATACACTCGTACGTATACACTATCGCTCTCCCAAGCCCTCTTTCTCTCATTCACCCATCTACAAATATTCAACCATACCCTCACACACTTCCACTCACACACCCTCACTCATATACACCCTCTCATTCTCTTTCTCCTTTTAACCTCTTTATCTTACTCACCCTCCTTCTCCTCTCTTTTCTCCTCTTTTGGTATTTTATGACTCCTACTCCACATTTTTTTTTCAATTGCACTATCTAATTCTTGCCCCAATATTCCCGTATGCAATTGGGTTATGAAGATACACGTTTTTATCCCCACTCCAACACACTCAAATGGGCTCGTGGATACTCATACCCATTCAACCCCCAAGCCCCCATGCTTTTATAGATGCATTCCTATTCCACAGATACATTCCTATTTTGTAGGCCACGTCAACTAAATCTCAACCTCATGCAGGACTTGGGTGTCCAACTGTAGGCAATGTCTCGCCACTTGGTCCATTTCTGGAGAGCGACAAAGGAATAAGCTCGTGATGAACATAAAAAAATGTGTAGTGCCTAAGGACAAAGTTCCATAAGAGATCACTTGTGATGCATAAAGATAGCGAGCGGATTTCGAAAGCAACCAAATTATGTCTTTTGCATGTATTAACATGAGAGGCTAGAACGATCATACCAAAATCCTTGCAAGATTCAAAAAAAAAAAGCAATATTTGAGTGATAGGACAATTTATACTTTTCTCACTGTAGCTATTTGATTATCAATGTCTGCTTCTAAACAACAGCATTTTCCTCTTCGATACCTTATTTAAAATATGTGAGACCAAAAAATAATTTTCGATTGAATGTGAACAGTTCAAGCAATGATGAAATGAGAATAAGCATTACAGTGTGTGCTTGCGGTTCAGCATTGACCAACATATGAAGACCCAGAAATCTAAAGATATCTGCACATAGCTACATGAATATATGCAGAAGGTAGAAGCTACCGCTTCCAACTCCACTAACTACAATTGCGAAATGTCTAACATCCCAGTGCCATTGATTAGCGTGGGTATAAATGAAGTAAGACATTCTACCGCTAGCTACACAAATTTCTATCACTGGCTACTTTGGACATCTGGTTCTCAGTGAGATAATGGCATGTGTATCTTTCATCAGGTTCTTGGACTATAGTCGAAATCTCTTTATCATAAATTTTGTTATGATTCCTCCGATGATCTGCTTCTAGGTCTGCTAATAGGTATCCGCAATAATACGTAGTTTGATGTTATCATTGTGTGTGGTTGTACCATTATTCGCATTATCTCTAGACTTCAAGCATTTTGAATAATGTAGTATCAATCACTTTCTCTCGCACCATTTTGAAGTATATGATCTTTATCATTCTCTAAACTGATCTCTGTTCTTTCAGGGATTACTAGCCACTTCCCAGAGTAGACATCATGTTCTCTATGTGGACATATTTATGTCCATGCGGGGATGAAACCTCACTCGAAGATAGACCCTCAATCTACAAAGCAGTTGTCCACTCATCGGTAGAAGAAAATGTGTTGTCCGGAATAGCTATGCTCATTCGGATCAACAAAATTCTCATAAGGTTTCAGCACTGAGTATAAACAGTCAACTCCCAAACTCATGGAAAGCAAGTTAGCTAAATAAGAACATGCGAATCAAACGTTCTGCCTTTTCACTAAACTTGTATAACATTAAACGTAATTTCCAAGAGGGAAGTTAATGAGAAAACCTCTGACAGATTGCGCGAACTCATTTCGGCAATAGGGAGGAAATATCTTTCTCTGTTATGAGGCCTTCTCCTTACAAACAATTCGTATGCAGTCCATTCCCTTCCAGTATTCACAGAGGAGTCCTTCTGGTTAATCCTCCCCTTCTTCTGCTCTCCTCGTACATCGATTTCCAGCCATCGAGGATATCCTTGCCCCCTGTCGCTACCTGAAGACTTCCCTCCTTGGCTCTCTACGATCCTCCAGCAGATCCTCTATACTTGGGTCCTTCCAGCCTTCCAGTCATATACCCCTGCACAAAAATGAAGCAGAGAGCCAAAAATGGCCCCCTTCCTCTTTTTTTCTCCCGCCCTTGCGGGCCTTCTCCAACAGGTCGCGTTGATGAATAGGAAGTTGTGAATTGTTTGCTCGTTGCCACAGCCAGAGCAAAGTTATAGAATCTTGATGCTAGCTTTTTGCACGTCTTTCCCAACAAAAACCGCGACCCGCGTCTGTTATCTCCTCTCCTTTTTCACCACTGTCTTCTTGCTCCCCTATGGGGCTCGTCCTCTCTTCCCATGTCGTCTTCTCCACTATGCGGGGTCCTCTCCCCAATCACACAGAGCCAAAAGAACCAAAAAATTGCTGAAGAAACACTTCCTCGAAGCTGTTCCCCCCTGTCACTTGCACAGACACCACTAAGAACCAAGAAAAAGCGGGCCGCCAAAGAGGCACCGAAAAAACCAGAAGAAGAACAGAATGGACCCCCTTTTTTTTTTTTTTTTTTTTTATAAAGGAAGTTCGGCAATAGCCTACTCTCCCGGACTTGAATTAAATTAAGAAACAAAGGTACAATAGAAGGGGACTAGTGCCCACGGGACCCCCCAAATCCCACAAAGCAGGGGAAGCTTGTTTGAATCCTAGGTTGCATTACAAAGAAGGTTGATCACCCTCTCGTCGCCCTCATGCGGGGCCCACTTTGGTTTGAGCTTGTTGTTGATCAACAGGAGGACCTGATGGTGCCTGAAGGGGGGGGAATTCTTACTGTTGACAATCCTTTTGCCAAGGAGGAATAGTGATTTCTCAATCGACCACTCCCTGGGGGGATCGCCGAAGTTGAGAGCACACCGCTCCCGCCAAATTTTCCACAGGACTTCCCCTCTGATTGCGTTCCAGAGTGCCGCAGAGCAGCCAATCGCCTCCCCCAAAAGGACTTGTTTCCAACTAAGCTGTTTCTGAAGTCTGATTTTCATTCCAACCATCTGCCAGATTTTGGAGGAGTTGGGGCAAGTAAGGAAGATGTGTGGGACATCTTCGATAGCACGATGGCAGCATTTGCACCAAGGAGGGAACCCACAAAGTTTGCTTGCCTTATGGTTGGTCCAAATTCCTCGATGAAGAATTTGCCATAAGAGGACAGACTTCTTAATCTCTATAAGTGGGTGCCAGATACCCATGAATTTCATGTCCCACCGAAGCCGCGTCCAAGACAGGCACCACTTCTTGTTGAGGCTTATCTGGAGGTCAGTCGTTTCTTTGATGTTCGGGATTTTGAGTAGGCTATTTCCATTGTGCCATTTGAGACCACGCGCGTTCGGTGTGTCGTGTCCCATGAGAAGGCGAGTCTTGTGACGATCCCAAGCGAGGCATCTGCTTTGCAGAGTGTTCCATTCTTCGTAGGATATGTTTATGCGAGGGTCAATATCCTCGAAGTTGATCCAGCTGTTGGTGTCATGTTTCCAGAGGTGTTTCCATTTTTTGAATCCTTTGTTCCATAATTTCTTGGCATTTTGAATGTTCCACGACTCCACACTCCGGATGCCATGAATCGGAAACCAGATAGAGTCGTTTTGTCTGATTCCGGCCGCCCACTTCCAGTCTTCACTAATTCTTGTGAAGCTTTTGACTTTATTCCAGCCCTTCCAAAGGGAGCACACGAGATTAGAGCCTTTCGGGAAGACGGGGATCGGGGAGAATAGCAGGGTCATGATGTCGAGATTCTTCCAGTTCGGGCACCCCATGAGGGCCAACTCATGCTTGTTTCTGAAGATCAGCTTGGCCCACGAGGCCTCCCTATTGCACCAAGCCTTAATCATCCATTTGGCTGCCAGTTTGTTGGCCATACACCCAATGTCCAGGATACCCAGCCCCCCGCTGTCTCTAGGGCTAGTGCAGATGGCCCATTTGATTTTAGGCACCCCCCTTCTGTTATGATCGCCCGTCCAAAGAAAGTTTCTACAAACACTATTCAGTTTGGACAGGCCTTGCTCGTTCGGTCTCCAACAAGAAAGGAAATAGATGGTAGAAGAGAGGAGGAACGTGTTGATAACCATCGCACGTCCAACGAGATTGATTTGCATACCTTTCCAATAGTTGAGCTTGTTTTCAAGTTTGGCAAGCACCCAGTTCCATCGCTGCTCCATAGAGACGCCAAACCCCAGGGGGATTCCAAGAAGTCGAAAGATTTGGCCCTGCGGAATGATTTGACAGCCATGGTCAATGAGAAGGCCAGGATGATGTCCCACAATAGCCCTGAAGGCGGTCTTAGAGTGGTTGATTTTGGATCCAGAGGCATCACAGAAGGTAGCAAGACACCTCCAGAAAGTCTCCAGGCTAGTATTATCATTGTGAACGAATGCGTTCATATCATCAGCAAACAGTCTCATGATGATTTGACCGTGGTCTTGAGGCAGCCGGAGGCCTTTGATATTGCCAGCCTCAACATGATGTGCCACAAGTCTGCTCAGCCCCTCAGTGGCGACGGCAAAAAGGAGGGGGGCCAGAGGGCACCCTTGTCTAATAGACCTTTTAAGATGGATCGCCTTTGAAAGTTTGCCGTTAACGTTAATTTGGGTCGTTGCGTTTCCAAGAAGGGTCGCGATCATCTTGGTGAATTTCTGACTACATCCGAGATCTTGAAGCGACTGCAGAATATAGTCCCATTCTAGCCTGTCGTAGGCTTTGTCAAAATCGATCTTAAGGAAGACCACATCTTGATTAGACTCATTTGCAAATTGAATACCTTCCCAAATATCCATAATGGTTTCCAGGATAGACCTGCCTTTGATGAAACCTTTTTGGTCCTCACTAAGCCAAGATCTCAGGTGGCACGAGAGTCTGTTGGCGATGACTTTGGCGATGATCTTGTATCCTGTTTGAAGCATCGTAATAGGCCGCCAGTTCTCGATTCTGTTCTTTTCCCCCTTCTTGTGTATCAACTTGATAATTCCATTATTTAGACAAGAAGGAAGAGCACCAAACGTCAGCGCTTCTTGCCAAACCATCCGAAGAGGGGTGGCAACCACCAGCTTGAAGGATTTAAAGAACTCGTTAGTGAGTCCGTCGGGTCCCGGGCTTTTACCGAAAGGGAGGGCATCAATGACCTCAATGATTTCTGATTCAGAGATAGGAGCATGGAGCAGGGAGTGGAGGTTGGGTGGAATCCTCCGGGGGGAAACCCTAGAAATGGCAGCCATACAGTCCCTTCTATGGTGGGAGAGGGGGTTCGAGGTTCCCAAGAGTCTCATGAAGTGCCCTTCGATGATGCCCAAATTATCTTCTTCCGAATTGCATACATTGCCAAGAGGATCTAGCAGTAGGGGGATCGAATCTCTGTTGTGTTTCCTTTTAAGGATACGGCACATCTCTTTGGTGGGTTTGTCGGCTTTGCCAGCCCACCACTCCTTGAAGAAGATTTGCAAGTTTTTCCTTTGTATTTCTTCCTCGTATCTCAACACTGCTCTGATTTTTCGGAGACCTTTCTGGGCTTGGTGTTTTCCTTTGTTCACTTCCTCCTCGAGCCGCCAGAGTCTGTGGTAGAGAGCAACCCTGCGAGCCCGCCGCACAGTCTCGAGCATCTTCTTAGTTCTGATCATGATCTTACGAGACTTGTCGACCGCGTTTCTCCAGCACTTGGCTGGGGCTAGGCCAGAGGCGAACGCCACCTTCCACACATCGGCGATTTCTTGATGGACGGAGGGGAGAGAGAAGGTGGATGCGTTGGCATGGAACCACGGAGCCTTGCGGATCTTGTTGGAAGGTTGAAAAGTGATGACAATCGGGTAGTGATCGGAGATAGTGAGGTCAGTGCGTTGCGTGATGGTAGGATGGCCCCACTGATGGGTAAAGCTCTGAGAAATGTAGCATCTGTCGAGTCTAGCTTTCCTCAGGTCCTCGCCCACTTGGAGATTCGACCAAGAAAAGCCATTCGAGTCTTTGAATTCAACCAAATCCAAGTGAAGTTTGGTCATGTCCCACGTTTCTTTCTCCCGACTGTCGATGACCCTGCCCTTGCCCATCCATCTGTCCATAGGGTCCTCCACCATGTTGAAATCACCGCATATGAGCACGTTGTGGGGAAGCGAGTCTAAGGAGGCCCAAGTGTTCCGTCTCTCCAAATACCCGTTAGGGGCGTACAAAGAAACCATAGTAGCACAAAGAGGAGCTCCAAAAGAAACAGCGATCCAACGGTGACTTACATCTTCAATGAAGTTCTCAAGCTTTTCAAACCAGAGTTGTTTAACACCGATAGCCGTTCCTCCAGACCCCCGCGAGTGTTTCGTTGGGATCCACACATGGGCCGAGGAGACCTGCCTGAGCCGTTTCTGGAGGTCTTCTCCTTCAATTTTAATCTCTTGAATGCATATAAAGTCTGGGTTTAAGCTAATGTCGCGAAGCCATTGACCAATAATGGTCGCTCTTGAGGGGTCGGTTAGCCCTCTAGCATTTAGCGAGATGACGATCATTTTTGTATTGATCCCTCTTTGCGGGAGGGAGCTTTGTCCTTTCTTCTCTTGGCTTCATCTTTCTTTTTCGCTGGGATCTGTTCCCGACTTAGAAATCTGTTCTTGTGGGGGCTTTTCCAGGGTAACTCCATGGGCTGTTTTCCTTTGCGGGACGCCCCTTGCTGGGGAGACTTGTGCCCCGTGCTCGGCACCGTTTCCGGGATCGTCGATCCAATGATGGAACTTTCACTATCCAAGTTGTCTTCGTTACTAGTGGTGAAACCATCTTCTTTGCTTGTAGTGTAGCCCTCCTGGGGGGTTTCTTTATTGTCGGGGATCTCTAGGGCTTTGTCGTAGATGTCTGCCTCAGGTAGCTTCCCACCTGGGTAGTCAAACTCATTGATCTCCTTTTCTAGATTGCAATACAAGTTGCTATAGGGGGTATGTGGCAGGTTGTTTCTCTCACCGTTGGCCCTAGGGCTTCTTTTCCTTCTTCTTCTAACTTCCGTAAAGCCATCAGCATCAGCTTGTGGCTTCAGGATGCCCTTGCCTTCCCCTTCCTTGGTCAAGTGGATCGGATCGCCATTGTTGTCTTGAGCAGTTTTGGAGGCTTCTTGAAAGCGCTTGTTTTTTTGCCTGAGAGGGCAATCTTTAATCCTGTGGCCTTGCTGGCCACAACGAAAGCACGCGTTGGGAAGGTTTTTGTAGCTGATGTCCTGCTCCCACACATCTCCTTCGCCCATGTCCACTTTGATCATTGCTGGGAGCGGCGAACTGAGGTCGGCCTCGACACAGATTTGGGGGTGCCACCTAGCATTGAACGAGTGCCTTGCACCTTCATAGATGAGACCACCAATGTCTTCACGAGAAGCCAGCGGCTTGCCGATAGGAGAGACAATGTCCCACACGAAGTTGTACAAGAAGTAAGGAAGGTTAGGGAGCTCAACCCAAAGAGGGTACCGAAGCGATTTCGATTTGTCGGGAGTAAAGTCCGGGGACCATCTGAATAGGCACAGGGTCGCCCGACCTAACTGCCAGGTGCCTACGCTTAGGGCTTGGAACGCCATCTCTTCATTCTCAAAGACTAGCAGCATGTGGTTTGCTGGTAAGAACTGACATTTGCTGACAATTAGTCCTCGAGGGAACCACTCTTTTCGAAGCCATTGTCGCACAATCTCGAGCGGGGGCCTAGGGCCAAACACTTGGCCGACGAGGCAAACTTTCTTGAGCTCCTCCTGAGCAGACAGAGCTGCGGGTCTACTGAGGGACACGACGGGGGGTTCAATGCTTTCGGATGCCCCAGGGGCGGCACACGACCCCCCCTCCAGCAGAGCGGCCAGGAAATCGGTCTCCCCAGGGGGAGGGGCCCGATTACTTTTCACGAGAGAGGAAGAAGCCACATCCATCGTGATGAGAAAAACTTGAATAGCTTCTGAGTTAAAATCTTAAATTTCCTTGGTCAAAAGAACTTCAAAAGGAGCGCTGGAAGGAAGATTTGAAGAAATAATATGGACGATAGGGGGGGACCACAAGAGGTGCAAGTCCCATAACAAAGCACGTGGCACCCTCTTGCGTCGGGAAAGAGAAGCGCCCCAATAGCTCCAAAGCTTAATCGAAAAGGGTTGAGAAGCCATGAGTGTCCCACATTTCTTTTCAATTTTTTCTTCTTTCTTCGAATCTTCTCTCACTCTCACAATACTCTTTTTCTAAGCCACGCACTCACAAGTCCAAACTCAAAAAGACTCCGATGTAAACCTCAAGCTTGAGGGTACAAGCTCAAGCGGACGGAAGATCAAAAGAGGAGGAGGAGATAAAAGGCCGTGAGAGCAGATTTGGAAAGACCCAACGCTTGTTTCTTTTCAATTTGGATGAAGCTGCCTAGCCATCTGTTGTGCCCGCAAAAAGACAAAAAAGGAACTTCATCGAGTGCCCGGCAGAACCGTACGATAGACCTTCACAAAGACAGGCAGGAGGCCAACGCGATAGACATTTAAATGGCGCGATAGACACACAACGCAATAGACGGGCAAAGGCCCGGAAAGATCAAAGGGCAGCCGTGCGATAGTCCGTCGGGTATCGCGATACACGGCCGAAGGCGCAATGCATCAAAGAGGTGCCGTACGATAGTCCTCCGGGTATCGCGAAAGACCCACAACCCGATAGACGGCCAAAGGTGCGATAGATCAATGAGCTGCCGTACGATAGAGCGCCGAGTATCGCGATAGACACATACCTGCCAGGCCCGCGATAGACAGGCTCTGATAGCTGCAACGGTCCTCCGTCCCTAGTTACAGCACCACAGCACCTCCGTCAGCCACTTGCTTCTACCGCCCCACAGAGTTAGAGCTCAATCACTGCGCCTCCGATAGCCACATCACCTCTGTCGATGTCTCTGTCGATGTCTCTGTCGGTGGCCATGGATGCGAAGACCTGACGTGAACTGCTGTGGGCGATGATAGCAGCACCTCCGTCAGCCACTTGCTTCTACCGCCCCACAGAGTTAGAGCTCAATCACTGCGCCTCCGATAGCCACATCACCTCTGTCGATGTCTCTGTCGATGTCTCTGCCAGGCCCGCGATAGACAGGCTCTGATAGCTGCAACGGTCCTCCGTCCCTAGTTACAGCTCCTCGGACCCCCTTTTTTTTTGTTGTGATCCTCCTCCATTGCTTTCAAAGTTCCTCTTTTCAGAGCTGCCAGGAAAACGAAATGAAACGGAATTTTGGGTCTATTATAGCTGTCGAATTAAAGCCACATATATCTAATTCAAGTTGGTTGGTTCCCATGCTTTGCAATAGCTTCCGTGTAAAAAAATATACCATAGAAATAATTTCTAATCTCTTGCTTCCTGTAAGCTCCTCTTTCAGCTTTTCTACAACCATGAGCTACCCCTCCAATAGTCCAATCCCTCCGAGGCTTCATCAAATTGCCAAGCAAAGCTGCAAGGCCAGTTCCACATGCATGTAAAAGAGCACCGATAGTGTATCCAAGGCGAGACAAAATTTTCCATTGAAGTTGGTTGGCATGCCACAATTTCCTTGGCCTTCCAAAGACCATTCTTGCTCACTACACCTTGTGCATCTCGCTTAATCTGTGACCTGGTTTAAAGTTTGCTTGAATCGAGCAACCTTTTCACCAATGAATCAACAGTAGGGTTTGTCTGTAAGAACCATTTCAATGCTATATGTGATGTAGCCCTACCCATCAATTGTACAAAGTGATATTTTTCAGTGACACGAGCATCAATCATAACATTTCCAATAATTTCTAAGCCAACAAATTTTTTTTTTGAATAGCCAGAAGCTGCTACATAACCCTACTTTGAACATATCAACCAAGAGTCACCCACGAAGAGGAGAAAGCTATTTTTCTTGACATTCTTTGCTCATTGAGGCAGCCCATCTCGTCGACCAAGAGGTTGTCGTGTTACCTCCAAATACTTCTCATCAATCATCTAATCAATGCTTCAAATACCTGAAATCAAACAAATTTTCCTGCCAAATAGAACCACATTAGTGCATAAAACCAACCATTTTGTGAGCTAATAGAAAACAAACAAAAATTGAAAGTACATATACCTTTCTTGAAAAGATTCCTTTTATACACTTTCACCAAAAAACAATCAGAAACTCAAAGTATGTAATTATTCACTTTTTTTGTGAAACGATTCCTTTTATATGCTTTTAATGGAAATAAATAGGAACTTAAAGAACGTATACCTTACTTGCTTGCTTTTAAGGTGGAATGATCCACATGGAAAGTAAATTAATGGCCAAACAGATAATGGTGGAACTTTTTAATGGAATAAATGAAACCAAGTTACTCGTGTTTGCTAATTCAATAGTTTCATTTTGCAAGGACTAGTGTCTACTAGCATAGTATATCGGATGATACCATTTTTCATGGAGTTGCATTAAAACACTGCATATGGTGATATCTATTGCCTCAATAAATACATGAAATGGTAAGTCCCATTGAGGAGCCTAGAGGATAGAAGCTTGCATGTGTAATTGCTTCACACAAAGAAAGCTAGTGTTGCATTCATCGATCCAGTGAAATTTACGAGGAGCGACTGTTGTCAACCGAGTAATTGGGATCGTCAGATGTGCAAGCCATTGAAGATGATGACCATGGCACTCGATCTGTCCCAGAAAGCAAAGAGCTTCTTTCGGTGATTTGGTGGGGGGTGTGAAGGATAGCCTATACCTTATCTAGGTCAACTTGAATATTTTGGCATAAAATAATATGTCCAAGAAATTCACCACACATTATAGCAAGTACGAATTTGACAGGATTAAGACAAAGCCAATAGTTTGTACAATCTAAAAAATAAAGGCGGAGATGCTGTAAATGATCCAATTTGGCACCCAAAATTGAAAAATCATCAAGAAACACCCTCATAAAATTGGTCAGATAGAGAGAAAAAATGTTATGCATACAACATTGGAAGGTGCTACGGGCATTACGGAGACCGAACCACATAATTGTGCAATCATAAGCTCCCCAATTTGTAATGAAAGCAGTTTTAGGAATGTGTGCTTCAACCATGCAAACTTGATTATATCCACTATATCCATCTAGGAAGGAATATATTTCATGTCTTGCTACTTCATCAAGCATACTATCCAAAAAAGGTAAGGGGAAAGGATCGAAAATGGTGGCAACATTAAGTTTTTAGTAATCCACGTAGATTCCTAGTTGCTTATTTTTCTTAGGGACAATCACTGGAGATCCATTTGGCATGTTCAATAGGGACAATAAACCCAACACATAAAAGGCGATCAAGTTCTTCCTTCACTTGTTTGGCATAGTGAAGATTCATCCTATTACTCTGTTGCTTATCTGGATAAAAATCTAGTTTTAGTACAACTCGATGTTGGTAAATGGGAGGATCTAGCCCCTTCATGTCTTTGTAATCCCATGCAAACACATCAACAAATTCGGTTAACAGTGCTAAGAGATCTCATTTAAAAGGTTCATCTAAATCAGATTTAATTTTTATCGGTTGGGGATACGCGGCATCACTCAAGTGACAACTAATCAATTGGTCTTCTGAGACATATGATTTGTGGCAAAGAAGGTTATCACCCCTGTGGCTCAGGTGTTGGTGGAACTCGGCGAACTCCAATGGATTCTTTAAACATGTCCCCATCTCTACCATACTAGGTTGGACCGTAGAAGATGCCAGAGACTAGTGATCTATTACGTGTTGTAAATCCATAGTTCGTAAGGAGAGTAGATCATGGTTAGCAGAGATGAAGGCTGTTTCCTCATCATCACAAAGTTCATCCAATATATGGATAAGTTCCATGACATAAGGTCTAGCGTGTATCTCATAAGGTTTGAATTCATTGAGGGGAATAATATATTTTTGGTGATTGCATTTAAAAATGAGCTCTTGAGATACCAATCTTACAACACTTTGGCTTTTTTCAGCTAGGGTCATCCAAACAGTAATTTGTAATCCAAAGTAGACTCTGGAAGGTCGAGAATGATCAGTCATATGAAAGATAGCACATTGGAGTGTAATTGGAATATTATGTATTAATCCAACAAGGTAAACTCTAGATTGGTTAGTCATTTGTACAAAGAATTTCTCTGTAGATCAAAATCTTGTAATTTTATGGTTTTTGTACCAAACCATAATCAAAGCAACCACATGGTTGATAGTTGTGTCTGGCTCTAGATGTACCATAACTATGGTAGGTGCTGAAATCTGGTCCATGCTTACCTGTTGCTGGTACAACTATGAACACTGGGTACTAGGGTTAACAACTATCCCAAGGGTAGAGTGATTAGTGCGTTTGATAAAATATCCCATGCCTTACTATGGGACAATTCTTTTAGTGGTTGATCTGATTGGGCTGTTGAGTCCGATGCAAATGGCACTACTAGTTCTACTGCCTAGGAATTCACCAATGTAGGAGTGGGCAAGACTAGGGCTTCTATTTGAGCCCATTTTGTTGCTTTGGCTAGCATTATCTATTGTTATTAGTTCAAACACTTCTATGGTTGGTTGCAATATTTTTCTAGATTGCATCTCGATCATAGTAGCGTGTGCTTTGGTAGGTGTGATGATGACCATATTTATCATTGGGTTCTTCTTGTCTCTTCCAATTATCATACTCTTGAGCGTCTTTGCAGTAGTGATGGATATGGCCCATCTCCCCATAGAAAAGATAGCAGGGCTGAAATTCTTTATTAGGAATATTGATAATACCTTGATTCTATCGTGTCTGATTAAAATTCCTAGGTCGTTGTGTGCAAAAGTTTGTATATGAAAAATAGTTTGTATTACGGAGATGATGTGGAACAAAACTAGTTGTGGGTTCTTTGGGTTCTTGTATGGTAGCATTGATTACTAGGCGATTTTGCGTTTTGGCATTATAGGGGCATGTTTTAGTAGAGTGGCTTCCATTTTTATAGATGATGCACTTGGTAAACATGTTTGTGAAGGCTGTATTTCAGGCAAAATGCAGCAATTCTCCTTCCCAAAAGATGGTTCAATATGAGCTACTAAAAAATTGTAGCTTCTTCAGAGTGATGTTTGTGATCCTATGCAAACACCTTCTTTTGGGAACTACCTTTACTTCATGAGTTTCATTGATGATTTTTCGAGGCATGCATGGTTATATCCATTGAAAGCAAAGTCCAAAGTGTTTACGTGCTTCAAAAAATTCTAATTTTGGCTGAAAATCTATTAGCATGTAAAATAGGCACGCTCTATTCTGATCGAGGGACAGAATATATGTCTTCTGAATTTAATGCATTTTTGGGTGAACGTGAGATAAAACATCATTGTACAGTGCCATATACTCCTCAACAAAATGGATTTGTAGAAACGAAGAACAGATCACTCATGGAGATGGCAAGGTGTATGGTCAAGGGTCAGGCTTTACCACATAATTTTTGGCTTGAGGCTCTTATGTGTGCAACATATGTACTTAATACGTGTCCCACTAAAGCATTTTAGTCTATCACTCCATATGAGGCTTGGCATGGTTGCAAGGCATATGTTGCTCATTTGTGTGTCTTGAGTTGTCTAGCATATGCATTAGTGCCTGAACAACAACGTAGAAAATTAGATGATAAAGTAGAGAAATGCATTTTTGTTGGGTACAATTCTGAAAGCAAAGGCTATCCTTTGTATCATCCACAAGCTAAAGGCATTTTGGTCAGATATGATGGTGTTTTTGTGGAAGATGCAATTCAACCATTAATTTCATGTATTAAGGAGACATCACTAAGTTCCAAACATGTATGACACTTTGTTGCCTCTTTTTACAAGTGGAGATAGTCTAGTGCTGGTCCAAATGAGGCAATTTCTCAACCTTTTCAAGTTCCACATGATGATGCAGATTCCTCTTCTGATGCAAATTTACATGATGCACTTGTTGATGAGAGACTCGATATAGAGAAGGCAAAAAATATGCCTAAATGGATAGTGCAGACTTTGTGAGATAGAAAATTAGATGCTTCTCTATCATATCGTACTCGTTCAGGCTCTCATAGTGCTTCTTTTGCATTAGATTGCTATGCCATGGCTGCCTCTAGTCTTTGTGATGAGAATGAACCTATTTTCTTTGATGAAGCACAAAACTAAGAAAATTGGATGGTTGCTATGCAATCAGAATATGATGCTATTATGAAAAATGGTACTTGCTCTTTATGTGAGCCACCTCCTAGGAAGAAGGCCATTGGCACTAAGTGGGTATACAAGCTAAAGCATAAGCTTGATGGAATAGTTTATAGGTATAAGGCTACGCTTGTTGCAAAAGTTTATGCTCAAGAAACAGGTACTAAATTTGATGAGACCTTTGCTCCTACATGCTGAATGACTACTGTTCGTAGCATCTGTGCACTTGCATCTCATCATGGTTGGAATGTACATCAGTTGGACATTAAAACTGCATTTTCGAGTGGTGACTTGCATGAAGAAGTGTGTGTTGACCTAAGTATCAACTTAGGGACTTGTGGAGAAAGAGACTATACCTCAATCCCCTCACAAGTGCATATAGTGGGGATACACACCTTTAATTATCAATCCAAAGAGTATACAAACCTAGCCGAGTGTATGAGGACATGCAATCATGTAATGGTCAATGCAAATGAACTACTCAAAGAATGTAAATGAGGCAAAGACTTATCCAAACAAGCTCCAACGGTTGGTCAAGGCGAAACGATACTTGGTGCAGCAGCCGTCAGTATTTTGGACTTTTCTCCCAGATCCAAACTCCAAATATAGCGAATAGCATATGCGTTTCGAAGCTCTCGAGAAGACGCATCCAATGGCAGTGGTTTCACTCAATTCCGACGCTCCTACTTCAAGTTATGAGCGAAATACTGAGTCACGGGAATACTTTCGTACACTTCAGCACTTCCTACACTTCGCACACACCTTTCCTACAGCAAAGAAACGCTTTCATGGACAGACAACACTCACAAGCACTCTTTCCAAGCAATACACATGCATACAAGCTCACGAAGAAGAAGATAAGGAGGGAAGAAGACACAAATTCGAATTTCTGTGCTCTCTCTTCTCACAATGGCCAAAAGTTCTTTACAAAGAGTCACATTTGACTTATATACTAGTGCCCTAAAAATGGTCCTTTCACACAAGTGACCGGCACTTTATTCACTAAGAGACTAATTTCCTACTATTGTACATGGGTATTCTCTACTTTTCTGTGGGGATGCATCTAGAGGACTCCTCTAGTGCATTTACATGGGAAAATATATTACAAGGATGAATATGATACAAAAATATGTAGTCCAAATCGAAAAAATTTTGGGGCCCGTCTTTTTCTCTGCTTTGTGCGCTCTTTAGCTCTGCAACACTCTCCCCCTCTTCGTCTCTGTCGTCCCTTGACAGGCTTTGCTTCTTGTCATCAGTTTGCTGTCCGCACGCACCTAGTGGTCAGTATTGTCTGATTCTTGATCTTGCATTATGTTTTAGAGGCGCTCTGATTTGTCCTGGTTGCACACATCGGACCTTGCTGTGTTATTCACTTCTTTTCACTGCACGCAACCTTTGCTCATTGTTACCTGTTTACAAAACAGGTGTTCAGTTTTGACGGCCTCTTCTTAATTCTTGTTTTACATTCTCTGGGCCTGATGTATTCGCCTTGCTCGCCCGCAACCCTTGGAGTTAGACTGACTACCTGATATTCCACATTCTAATTCACCTATAGGTTCCTTAATTCTGGGTTGCCACGCACGCCACCAGTGGAAGGTCTGAAGATGTGGTGCTTCAGTCTTCGATCTGGACCTTCCAGGTTCTTGACATTTCTTTGTGGGTCATCAGCAATTGCCAATGGTTGATCGCTAATGAGAGTTGTCATTAATTCTTTATTTCGTTGTCGCATGTTGTCAGCTTCCTCCATACTGGCTTTGAGCTGAGACTCTAAGATTTTATTGCGTGCTTGGAGACGTGTCTTCTCAGTCTCACTCATCTCTAATTTCTTTGTTAATTCCTGGACTTGGTCTTTCAATTTTGTCTGCTCCCGCTCTAGCATGTTGTTTTGTGATTTGACCTCTTGAAGTTCTTTCTCTTTTGTCAGAGCTTGTGCTTGCACCTTGGATAATTCTTTAGAAAGATGTTCACCTGCCCTTTTCAGCTCCTTCTTGTCTCGCATGGCTTGGTCGTAATCTTCATCAGCATCCAGCATTAATTGTTGTGTATCTAGAGCCGTTCGAATCATATCTTGCACAACAGGTTTGAGCTGAGCTATGTCTACATTCAGCCATGTCTTTGCTATTTCAGGAGTCTCTCCTGTTTGCACATCTTTGCCTTCTGCCACCTGGAGTGTCTCGTTATGCGGTTGTCTAACTTGCAGTTGTATCTTGGGTTCCTCATCATCTCCTTTTGCTTCATTCTTTTTAGTAGCACTCCCCTGAAACGTGACATCCATTGGGGAAGGTTCTGCCACAACCCTGATTGGTGTGAATGGTTCTTTCGTTTCTATATCCTTATCTTCATTCTCCTTTTTCGAAATCTCCTCATCTGTCTTTGTGCTTGTGGTTTTCTGATTCACTTTTATTTCTTGATCTATCGGCTTGAGGCCTTCTGGTTCTTCACCATAATCCACTTCATTTAATTCGGTCCATTGCCCATCATCTTTGGATTCGCTTCGAATATCCACATCCAACAATGATGTGTCCTTTTCTTCTTTGTCCTGAGTTGATGAGCTGGAATTGTCTAATCCGATTTCGCGGTATCGGTGAACTTTAATGAGTCTTCTTTTTATTTTTGACTCCTGTTGTGACTGCTGATAATGATGACCTTGCACTGGTAAGTTGATTTGTCCCTCCGTATATTTGTGCGTCTCTTCGAGTGCTTTAGTCAATTCTTCCTCCGTGATTTGTTTCTGTCCTGCAAGGGTCACCTTTGGAAGTACATGGACTCTTTTTGTCATAGGTCCTCCTTCTTCATCTGGCTTGACTTCTCTTAGTCTTTTTGTGCCTCTCATTCTTGGCTGAGAACTGGTTTCGGCTTTTGTTCCGCTGATGGCAGCCTTCTTTTTCTTAGGGGTCGTTGCTGTTTTTACATATTTTGCTAGCCCGTCTGAGTTTGGCATCTCTCGTAAGCAATTTTTCATATCCAAAGCTTCATATATCAGTAATGTGAGGGCTGAACTACCATTCAAAAATTTCTTCTGGCCCCATTTCTTCTGTGCTTCAAACAATCTTTCTTGGACATACCCTGTTAGGTTGATTTTATTTCCAATCTGCCTCATGGCATGTGAGAGTAATTGGACTACTATTTTTTGTGGAGCCGTATACCTGTGCATGCTGGGAAAACAAAAATGTTGATGTACCAGCCGTACAGCATCCTCTATGTCAATTCTATTGATTTCCAGGAATGATCTCTTCTTTGGATCATGGCATTCTTCCTTCACACTAGTAGTGCCTGCTTGATTCCATCCAAAAGCTTTATTAATCAATTCATGTGTGAATTGTATGGTCTTCCATGTCCCGACTTTGTCCAATACACGTGCTTCTGGGACTGAGATCTTTGTTGCAGCAGGCTGCATGGTGTTCATTACCTGTGCACACCTCTGAAAATCTGGTACATATATAGGTAACTTGAGGAATGCCTCTATGCCCGCTTGTGTCCATACATCCTCAATATGAGGTAGTCCTTGTATTATTGTCTTGAAATCCTGGGACATGATTGGGAAGTAATGATCCGTGTCCATGATTTTGACTGTGGCCATGAAGATTAGCTCTGCCACTGGTTGATCGTCCCTGAACCAGTGACCTCTTGCTTTTGTTACTGATTCCATCGGAAGAAGTTGCACCTCTTCTTGCTGTGTGGATTCGGAATCAGTCGAAGCCATCTGCACTCCATATAGAGTATCAATTAGTATCCATATTGTCTCAGAAATCCTCCTCTATATGTTATTTATAAGTTCGATGTGGCTCCGAGTGAATGGTGTCGTCCCTTTCCCGTGTGTGTGAGAAAGGTAATACCTGGGTCTTTCACATTTTCCTGTATTTTTATGTTTTTTGCAGAAAAGAAAAACAGAAAAGTTAGTTCGTAGCCGAAGCGGTTATTAAATTTTTTGAGTATTTTCTTAATCTATGTACAAGTGCTCTCCTATTTCCCCATTAGGAAAATGTGCTTGACTATCCTGAAATAGAAGGACGTTGTGCCGAATGCTTGGCCTTGTAATGTGGCCCTATCATGCATACTTTGGGTCCTGATAACTCCTCATGTGTGCAATTGGATTTTGTAGCTCTATGCATACAAGTTGCGGGATCCTTCGGCACCCAATTCTGCTTCATTTGGTGGGGATGTATTTCCTTTGGAACCTTCTTGATAAATGTGATTCTTCCCTTATAGTGCGTTTGCTCTATCTGCTTTTGGAATTTCGGTCTTCCTTGTGTTGCAGCTGCAGACTCCTTCTTTTTCCAATAGGTCTTCTTTCTTGGCTGGTGTGCCTGTTGACCATGTTGATGGTGATTGCCCTTCTGAGGATGCTCATTGTTTTGGTTGGTCGTCCTTGAAGTACATGACTTTGGGATCCATATTTGTGTTCGATCCGGTTGTGCAGTTATCAGTTTCTTTGGGATCCATATGCTAGTGAGTCGAGGTTGACCGTGGTGCTCAAAATTCTTTGTCTTCTTATTCGATTTGACACGCTGATGTCGAAGACTTTTCTGTTGTTGAAAATATGCCTTCTTTTGATCCTTCCTTATCCAAGCTAGTGAAGAATGTGGAATAGGGTATACTTTCATAGGTGTAGACTTGAATTCTTGCAAAGGAGTATTCTCTCCTGTGCATTGTGCGTCACTAGGCTTGGTTTCAGGTTCATATGCACTCTTGAGACTCTCTATACTCGAAGATGGAAAGCACACAGAATTTACAGTATTCTCACGAGAAATACTAGAGGAATGAACTTCTATGGTGCTATTGGGTATGTACTCATGACTCTGGTCATTTGGTTGGATTTTTGGCTCTATTTTCAAGGATTTGATTGGTCGTTCATCTAACAGACTAAATACCTCACGATGTCCTATTCTGGCAGAGATGTATCCTAAAGCCAATTGAATGGTTACCTCATATTCGTAGATCCAATCTTGACCTAACACAACCTCTTCAAGTAAATCTTGGTCGTGACACACTAACAGTTTTTGTTCCATGGTGTTGTTACCAAGATGCAACGGTAAGGTGATCTCTCCTATGCACTGAGTAATAGTTCCTCCTATTCCTATCAATTGGGCCATTGATGGGCGTATTGTCTCTTTGAGTTTTTGGGTCAAAGAAAACTTAATGCAACTTACAGCGGCACCTGTGTCAATAAGAGCATTTACGAAGTGATACTCCGTTTTTCCGGCTCCCAAATTTAGGTAGGGTTGTGTTCTTTGCGATCCCAGATTTTGAGTGGCTCTAAAATTAGCCATCGGGATGAGTTCTTCTCCTTGACGATATCTTTCATCTCGCTCTCTCATCCACTCTTTTTGTTTCTTTATCCTTTCCAATGCTTCTTGTCTCGCCTCTTCCCGTATTCTCTCCTGTTCTATGCGTCTATTTTTACATTTGAGTAATCGTGACATAATTTCGTCAGTTAATGGTTCTAGGTATTTCTTTACTCTACACCCGCTGATGTAGTTTGGTAACACATCTCCATCTAGAGTTGCTAAGCTGATGGCTCCACCTGTAGATATACGATTAATGATTAATGGGCCATATCCTCTCTTTTGCAATTTCTTAGCATGTTGTTTCAAAGTGTATACCAAAACTAAATCTCCTTCCTTCAATTGTTTGTCCTTGATATGCGCATCAAAATAAGCTTTTTGTCGTCTTTTAGCAGCATAAATACCCGCTACTGCTTGTAACCTAGTTTCATGAAGCTTTTCTATTTGGTCCAATTGTGCTGATAATTCATGTCCGGTCCACTCATAAGTAGTTGCAACTCTAAGAGTGGGAATCAAGAAATCAATTGGCAAAATAGCGTTTTGTCCATACACTAAGTTAAAAGGAGTAGTGCCTATTGCAGTTTTATAGGCTACTCGGAATGCCCATAAAGCATGGTGTAACTGCTTATCCCAATCTGATCTACCGTTGTTAACGATTTTGGTGAGAACAGTACACAAGATTTTATTTGAACTTTCTGCTTGTCCATTTGCTTGTGGGTGATAAGGAGCAGATTTCTTATGAATTACTAAGAATTCATTCAATAAGGCTTCTATCACTTCATTAACAAAGTGCGTACCTCTATCACTCACAATCTCTATCGGTAGTCCAAATCTAGTGAAGACGTTCTCGAAGAGAAACTTGGCTGTAGTTCTTGCGTCATTTTTCGTTGTTACCTTTGCTTCAACCCATTTGGTCAGGTAATCTGTGGCTACAATTATGTATTCGGCATGTGACCCTTTTGCTGGTGGGCAAATAGGTCCTATAAAGTCTATTCCCCACTTCGTGAAAGCTCTAGCACTCATCATGGGTCTAAGTGGCATCTCATCTCTTCTAATAGGATATTTCGTTCGTTGACAAGTATCACACCGCTGCACATATGTTATGGCGTCTTGATGTAGAGTTGGCCACCACATTCCAGCAAAGAGGATCATTTTTGCTGTTTTGTCTGCAGAGAAGTGTCCTCCTGCAGCTCCTGTATGGGCCATCTCTAAGACAGAGAGATATTCATTTTCATGAATGCACATTCTTAGTTGGTTATCTTTCCCACGTTTAAAGAGTTGTTTTCCTATGATGGCATAATCCTTACTCTGTTCTTCAAGAGCACGTTTCCTTGCTAAGGTAGCTCCGTCAGGGTACTCTCGAGTTTTCAAGAACTTTACTAGAGGCATGCTCCACCTTGGTGCTATTGTAGAATAGCATAATGTAGAGTTCTCGTCTGGGATTTGTTCTTGACAGGTTTGACAGGTTGACACATAGTTATGTGCATCTCGTTGCATGGTTGGCCAATATATGCCAAATCTCTTGAGTGCTTGCCACGTTCCATTTGCATTCAAATGAGTGTTCCATTGATTTATGTGTGCTTTCTGAAGCCACATTTCTTGTTCCTCTTCTTCCACGCATCTCATTAGTAATCCGCTTGAATCCTGGTGGTACAAACTTCCCGCAATGATGTGAAGGTTTTTAGTCCTCCAGAGATCTTGCGTTTGGTTTGGCGTGATCCCATCTTTAGGTCCATGTGTAAGTATCGGGATCAATTTTTCTGCCCACTGGGGACATACTTCCAGGTTAAAAAGGTAAGTATCTGGCAGATCATCAGGTACTCCTACGGGTGGTTCTCCATGGGTCATACGAGATAAGTGGTCTGCGCTTATGTGGGTGTTTCCTTTCTTGACTATTACCTCAAAATCAAATTCCATTAGCAATAAAAACCATCGCACTAGTCGTCCTGTATTGCAAGGCTTGTTGACTAAGTACAATAGGGCTTGATGATCAATGAAGAATTTGAATTTGTTTGCCAGTAAGTAATGTCTGAATTTCTTGACTGCGTATACCATCCCTAGGCCTTCTCTCTCCGTAGTAGTATAATTGCGTTCTGCTTGATTTAACTGTCTACTGGCATAGGCTATCAGGTGGTCTAATTTTCCTGTGTCCGCTGGTTGAGCTAAGATGCAACCAATGGCAAACTTGGAAGCATCAACATGGATGTGAAACGGTTTATTCCAGTTGGGGACTCGAAGGATGGGTGCTGAACTCAATCGATCCTTTAACTCATTAAAAGCTTTTTCACATTCTTCGGTCCAATTAAATAGAGTCAATAATGCATAAAGAGGTCTAGCAATTATGGTGTACATATGTATGAATCTTCGATAGTAACCACAATGTCCCATAAATGCTTGAACTTCTTTAGCAGTTTTAGGTCTTGGTAAATCTAAAATTACTTTAATTTTGTCTTCATCTGTGGAAATTCCATTCTTAGAGATAATATGTCCTAAGATTTTCCCTTGTCGCACCATGAAGACACATTTTTCAGGATTGAGGCATACTCGATATTGTCGACATTTAGCAAAAATCTTTTCTAGTTCAGGGATGTGCTCTGATCGTATAGCCGAATATGTACAAAGATCATCCACGTATACCTCCATGCTTTTTCTCAGAAATTCCTTGAACACATGACACATCAATCTTTGGAAAGTAGCTGGGGCATTCGTTAAACCAAAAGGCATGACTCTAAAGGCGTATACTCCCCATTCAGTTGCAAATGCAGTCTTATGTTGGTCCTCAGGAGCAATGGCTACCTGATTATACCCTGAAAAGCCATCCAGAAAACTATAGACTTCCTTCCCTGCTACCCTTTCCAAGAGATGATCAGTGATTGGTAAGGGATAACTATCCCTTATGGTTGCGGCGTTCACTTTTTTCAAATTGATGCACACTCTTAACTTTCCATTTTTCTTTGGTACAACCACCAAGGGTGACACCCATTCCGTGTGCTCAATTTCGTAGATGAATCCAGCATCTAATAACTTATCTATTTCCTCTTTTATCTTAGCTGAATACACATCATTATAAGTATATGGTCTCTGTTTTGAAGGTTTGGCTTCAGATGTCATGGGGATTCTATGCGCACATATAGATGGATCTACTCCCTTTAAGTCCTTATAAGTCCAAGCAAAGACATCCCGGTATTCTCTTATGAGTCGAATTAACTCTTGTTCTTCTTCTAATGAGACATCCTGTCCTATGAAGGTACATCGTTCTTCTCCTCCTTCCATAGTCACAACTATTTTTTTGGTTTGCTCCTTATTATCATATGCTATTCCAGGTTGTGCTTCTCTTTTAGGCATTTGAATAGCAATTTTCCTCTCTTCCACTTCGTATTTTTTAAAATGAGCTGGTACCTCAAATTGGTCTTGGGGTTTGTTTTCTTCATCTTCAAATTCCCTTTCAACTTCTAATTCCCCTTTCTGTGTAAGTTCTTGGTGTTTCTCATTGGTGGTGATATCTATGTTGGTGGTACTAATCCCTAGATCCATGGGTTCAGGTTCCATTTCAATGCTCTCGTAGTCCTCCTTCCAGTCTTTCTCGATCACTTCTCCTTCTTCTGCCTCCTGAAGGACTACCATATACAGACTAACATCATAACCTTCCTCATCGATACATTCGTTCATGGTCACTACTTCTTCGTTTACACAGACATCGAGGGTGGCTAAGATTTCCATCCAACCGTGAGGTTCGAATTCTTCATCCGGAAATACTTGTGGCATATAGGCTGGGTCTTGTACAGATCTCACTATTCCTTGTTTCTGCTGCCATCCTTTTCTTCTCTCCTCTTCCTTCTTTGCAGCTTGACATATCCATAGATGAGTGTCCTCGTTCATCCAGGATTGATCACTAGAACCTGCACTATGAACAGATTGATCGTCTTCCTCTTTGTGGATTTGATTCCATTGTAGAGGTGGCACATCTTGATAAGTGTATGTATGTAGGTTTATCCTAGTGGTGGTTCCTGCGTGTTGTAGATATACTGCATCTTTTCCCCAATCTTGTACGACCTTTAGCTGTCTCATGAAGGGCCTTCCCAGGATCATTTCATAATTGCTTGGCCTTTCGAAGTGACATATTGCTAAAGTATGTTCAAATTCCACTCCACACGTGGTGAAGACTACTCGTTCCAACAATCCTAAGGGTCTTTCCGTATGTCCATCTGCCATTTGAATTTTCATGCGTGTTGGTCTTAATGCTGGTTGTCCCCATTTTTCCCAAATTTCTTTGGTAGCAATGCCAACACCAGCTCCTGAATCTAGTATGGCTTTGGTAGTGTAACCCCTATAGGTGATTGGAAGGCATGTATTTCCTTCATCTCCTTCACTAAAGTCTCCTACCTTATCCACTGGAATTCTTACTGTTTTTACTTCGTCAGCTATCTCTTTCTTTTCCTCCTTGACTTCCCATTGATTGATCAATTTCTCTTTTAAATGTGGTTTTACCTTTAACAGTTCTTCAAATGTCAGGGTACATGGGATTTTCACCTCTCTAAGACGTTGTATGATTTCAGATGTTTGGACTGATGGGTTCGTTTCTCGTCTCCTTATTGATGGAATGCGATACAATTCTGAGTTGTGCTCGTACTCCCCGGTGTAGTTGGGTAGTTCCTTTACACTTTCTTCTTCCTTGTCACTTGCATCCATCGAAAAAATTTCTTCTGAATTTAGTTCAGGTATTGACCCCTCTATTTCATTTTCTGCTTCTAATTCTTCAAAGGGCGGTTCCATTCCTTCTACCTTTTTCCACTTGTCCTCTTGCACTCGTGCCCATAGATCCTTAGTCCAGTCTCCTTCTACTTCGGGGACTATGGATCCTTCCTTTCTCTCAATACCAAGTTCATCGTTCTGAGGTCTCTTTACTTCAGGCTTTTCCTGAGTGTTTAGGCATTCTTGGAATTCTCCTTCGGAAATTCGGGTATTTGGTAAAGGTGTTGCGGGTTTTTCTAAGGTTTGTTGGGCAACTTCTATCAGTTTTTTGCAGATTTCCAGTCTTTCTTTCTCTAAGTCGCCTCTCGGATATTCTCTCTCATGTTGCTCTATGGTAGGTCCTGCTTTTATTCGTGCCTTATATGCCTGAATCCACATGGCTAATTCTTCAGGTATAGGATCTGCTAAGACTGATCCTACCTCCTCCCTTTTATTCTCATTTTTATTTTCTTCTTCCACTTGCGGTTCCTTCGTTGGTTTCTGTTTATTCTTTTCATTTTCTTTCCTTTTGTAATAACTTTTTTTCTTTTATTCTATCTCTCCGGTTCTTCCATCTCTGGGATCTTTTACTGGCGATACTTTTCTCTGGTTCTTCGGAGTCTTCTACTCTGTGAGGGATGGGTATATTCCCCTCTTTGTCGCTTTGATTACTCTCGTCCGTGTTATCAGGGTTCTCTCTAGCCTTGGCTCTTGTTATGGCCTTCAAAGGTACGGTGTACTCTTTATCACTCCCTGATGATTCAATCACTTCTATCACATTAATCTGCACGTTAGATGTGACTTTGTTGGGGTTCTTAGGACAATCTCTGAAAAGATGTTCCTTCCCACAATCGCTACAGTAGCCTTCCCAAATTCGTTGTGGTGGTGGTGGGTTTGGTAATGTACATTCTCTAATATAGTGGTCACCTCCACATCTGTAGCATGGTCCTCTGGGTACAGGCTGTCTATTCATTGGTCGAGGTGGCATGGTTGCTCTAGGAGCTGTGTACATTAAGGACACATAGTCCTGCTCATAATTATATGAACTCTCTGGTGTCTCCATGCCATAAGCATATGGTTCATGCAGTTGTCCATATTCCATTATTGAGCTTTCATAACTAGGGTATGCTCCTTGACTAGGGTCATAAAATGAGTCATATGGTTCACTACTAGTCAAAGGTGTGGCTGACACTATAGCCCTTTCTAGGTTTTCCTCTGGTTGTGCAATCTTGACTGGGACAACGTTCTGAGGGTGGGGCGGTTGTTGTCCTAGCACTGGCTGTGGTTGCGTATATCCCTGATATGCGTATGGTCGTGGTACTGGTGCCTGCGGCTGATAAGAGGGATATCTAAAAGCTTCACCTCCCTGTTGATTTTGCGGGTATCCATATGGTCTCACATAAGGCTGGGTGGGTCTGGTTTGCCTATTGTAAGGGCAGTTCTCGGTGCTATGGTTTGTATATCTCTGCTCTATACTGCAGTATTGTAGCGGTCCGGGGACAGAGGGTCTATGAGGAGCATAGGCAGGTGGTGGGACTACTCCCCTAGTACACAAATGAGAAGGATGATCTCCTCCACACTGCATACATCTTCTAAGCATAGGCAGTCTCATAGGATTAGTGGGATAATTCCTCTGTCCTTGAACGTTCAGTTCTTTTGCTACTAAATCTGCTATTTCTTCCACATTGTTTTTAGCATTTGACGTGCTACTGGCTGACTCTTCGCTTTTCAAACTACCTTGGGGTATTTTCAAGTCTTCTGCAAGGTTATCTTCTAGGTCTATACATTCCTTCATACATTCTTGCAACGTTTGAACTCTCTTTACATACACTAATGACCTCAAAGTTCCGTTCAACAGTCCTTCCAAGAATAATGATACCATTTTGTTTTGCGTCGGTCTCTCTTCTACGGGGCACCTATCCACATACTGCTTGAATCTCCTTGCTGCCAATCTTACTGACTCGGTAGGGACTTGTTTGAAGCTGTGGATTAATGACGAAGAATTGTTTTTAATTCCTGATTTGGTAAATTCTTCAATCATTTCTTGATATACCTGCTCCATGTTCTGAAAAGTATTCGGGTCCAATGGCTGAAACCAGGCCAAAGCTGTGTCTGACAAGGTAAGACCAAAGGACTCATATTGAATCAGGAAGTCATCTACCTGCTCGGCTCTAACTACTTGTTTAAACTCTGCTATGTGGTTGTAAGGTTCACTAGAGCCATCATAGTGATTTCTCATGCACTTGGCAACTTGGATCGGCCTTAGCCGTCTTCCTGCTTCAGGTTGTCTAGGCATTACTGGGAAAATGGGTCTTCCTATTGGTATGCCTGGTCCTCTCACTACCTGTGGTCTGACTGGAGCATGAACTCCATGTCTTGGGTCTATAGCTGGTTGTGGCCGGTAGTTAGGATTAATGGCAGGCATTGCAAATTGCACATGTGGTCTGACTGGGATCTGGGCTTGTTGTGTTTGTTGTGTTTGTCCCGACTGTTGATATGAATCATTCTGCGATGTTCCAAGTGGATTTCTTGAAGTGGTGGCTTGGTCCCTAGGGGGGAACACTGGGATGTTCTGATATTTCAACTCAGCTCTCTCTAATTCTGTTATTGGCCTCTGAGCAGGTGCTCCATCCCATTGATTAAATACACATCTATTAGAGTGTCATCCTGGGGAATCAGGTCTCCTCTCCAAATTTTTGTAATCGTAGATCTCCCTCTAGGAGTGGTTACTTGCTCTTCGTTTCCACCGCCATTTAAGCTTGAAGCATTATTTTCCTCACCACGCTCATTAATGATTTCCGGATGTTCTGTGACCATGTATTGAATATCTTGTTTGTCCATGTACAGTCCTCCTACGTACTTGACTGCTGGTCTGGGCACTATGTAAGCCTCTGATGCTTTCTGTAACCTAGCCACAGATCTGTTTAAGCCGTCCAAATAGATAGGGATCTCGTTGTGGTTTGTGTTCACATACTCCAAGGAGGTTCTGTATTCTCCCTCAATGATTGACATCATGCCAATCATGGGTACTGTGTTTTGCATATCCTCTGAAGCCATGGGAATTTCTCCTTCTGACTCACTGGAGGTTTCAGAATAATGTGAACGGCTACTTGGCTCGGCTACACTCCCTACGGAAGAAATTACACTTCTTCGGCTTCCTAGGGTTCTTCCGGATCTCAGGTTCATCCACTTAAAAGCTCAGATCAGCCCTTGCTAACCTCTAGCTTCTAGAACTCCAAGCTATGGCTTAGAATTCTAGGAAAAATTAGGCTGGAAAATGACTGAAAAATAACTTTTTCCTTGGCCACGATACTTGACTTCTCAAAATATACGATACACGATCTCTAGAATCGACGATACTTGATGTACGTTCAAACGATACCGATACTTGACAAATATCGCGACACCTAATAAACGATACCGATCACTGAGTGAAACGATACCGATACTTAGAGGTACACGATACACGATACTTGAAAATAGACGATACCTGATATATGGGAAGTATCGCGATCTTTACTCTAGACGATCTCTGGATGAAACGATACTTGGCTGGAACGATACACGACACTTGAAATCCCACTATACACGATATCCGACTGAAACGATCGACGATACACGATAGCTGGCAAATATCGCGATCTCTGAGGATCAGACGATACACGATATTTGAACCAAACGATACTTGGTTAAAAACGATCGACGATACTTCAGCACCACGATACTTGATCCCTCGAAAACGATCGCTGATCCAACGATACACGATACCTGTCAGGTATCGCGATCTTTGACCAAACGATACTTCTCAAGTATCGCGATCGGCACGAAACGATACACGATACACGATACTCGATCAACGATCGCTGGAAAAACGATCTCTGACCAAATATCGCGATCGGTATGAAACGATACACGATCGATGGGAAATATCGCGATACTCAACCACAGGAGCAAAACGATACTTGTGAAGTATCGCGATACTCGACCGCAGGAGTAAAACGATACTTGACCCTTAGACAAATTTTAACCAATGTTTTTGAAGTTTTGATTTTGCCCCCTTGATCACCTAGCTCCACTCTCCTCTCTTCACTATCTGTATCAATCAAAACACAACTTTTTGCCCCCTGTACCTCTCAGACGATACTCAGCGCAGATCGTTTTGCACAGATGATGAATTTTTTGAATGATTAAAAGGATCTAGCACTGGAGGGACTCACCTCTGAAGCTCAAACACACTCTTCTAGCACCTTTCCTAGCTCAAAGGCACTCCACAAGCTCTGCCACGATATTCAGCTGCCCACGATACTCGACTCTCGCTCTCACGATACTTGTTCAAACAAGTGATTTTTCAAATGACTTTTTTTGGCTTTTATACTTGGAGTTTTCTAGCTTACAAAAAGGAAACTTTTCTGAACAAAACTAAAATCTACTCTAATGACTTGGTCCACTCTCTACTCACTCCTACTCTACTCCTTCTACTCACTTCCCTAAACTAACAACTCACTACACACACTCCAAGAATGAGAAGTAGCAAGTGCGGCTGAAAATGACTTACCAAAGAAGAGAAGATTTCCACTCCTCCACTTACTTCAATGCAAAAAGCTACTTACCATCACACGAATGCCTCGGTTTGATTCGTCACTCCCCGGCAACGGCGCCAAAAAGTGTGTTGACCTAAGTATCAACTTAGGGACTTGCGGAGAAAGAGACTATACCTCAATCCCCTCACAAGTGCATATAGTGGGGATACACACCTTTAATTATCAATCCAAAGAGTATACAAACCTAGCCGAGTGTATGAGGACATGCAATCATGTAATGGTCAATGCAAATGAACTACTCAAAGAATGTAAATGAGGCAAAGACTTATCCAAACAAGCTCCAACTGTTGGTCAAAGCGAAACGATACTTGGTGCAGCAGCCGTCAGTATTTTGGACTTTTCTCCCAGTTCCGAACTCCAAATATAGCGAATAGCATATGCGTTTCGAAGCTCTCGAGAAGACGCATCCAATGGCAGTGGTTTCACTCAATTCCGACGCTCCTATTTCAAGTTATGAGTGAAATACTGAGTCGCGGGAATACTTTCCTACACTTCAGCACTTCCTACACTTCGCACACACCTTTCCTACAGCAAAGAAACGCTTTCATGGACAGACAACACTCACAAGCACTCTTTCCAAGCAATACACATGCATACAAGCTCACGAAGAAGAAGATAAGGAGGGAAAAAGACACAAATTCGAATTTCTGTGCTCTCTCTTCTCACAATGGCCAAAAGTTCTTTACAAAGAGTCACATTTGACTTATATACTAGTGCCCTAAAAATGGTCCTTTCACACAAGTGACCGGCACTTTACTCACTAAGAGACTAATTTCCTACTATTGTACATGGGTATTCTCTACTTTTCTGTGGGGATGCATCTAGAGGACTCCTCTAGTGCATTTATATGGGAAAATATATTACAAGGATGAATATGATACAAAAATATGTAGTCCAAATCGGAAAAATTTTGGGGCCCGTCTTTTTCTCTGCTTTGTGCGCTCTTTAGCTCTGCAACAAAGTGTATGTTTTTCAATCTCGTGGTCTTGTGAAGAAAGGGCATGAAAACAAAGTGTGCAGGTTGAAGAAGGCATTATGTTCTGGTATGAAAACATACATGCCTACTTGATTGCACATGGTTTTGAGAACAGTCAAACTAAGAGCACCTTATATGTTAAGCATGCAAATGATGTGTTTCTGCTCATTGTTGTCTATATTGATGACATGTTGCTCACTAGTACTAATGAAAAGCATATTGCTAGTTTTAAGGCTGATTTGCATGCCTCATTTGAGATATCATATTTGGGGCATTTGCATCATTATTTGGGAATTCAGTTTATGCAAGTTGATGGCAGAATAGCTTTGTGTCAAACAAAATATATTGACACATTATTATAGCACTTTGGCCTTGAAGACTACAAACCTATTGCCACTCCTATGGAAACAGGTTTACGATTGAGTCTTCATGATGTCGGAGATGCATTTGATGTTGTTCTCTATCAGCAAGTTGTTGGATGCCAACCAGATATTCAATTTGCTATCTCACATATGAGCAGGTTTATGCATTGCCCATGTGTCACACATTGGTAGGGAGTTAAACACATATTTTGCTACTTGAGTGATATCCAACTACTTGGATTGTTTTATCCCAAGGGGGGGATCACTACCTCTAGATTTACATGTTTTATATGATTCTAACTGGTCTAGTCACTATGACACTCATGTGTCCACAAGTGGCTTTTGCTTCATGCTTGGTAGCTCATGCATATCTTAGTTGAGCAAGAAGTAGCCTAATGTGGTCACTTCTAGTTGTGGGGCTGAGTATAGGGTAGCTTTGACAGTGATTGTTGAGTTTGTGTGGCTCAAAAGCTTTGTGGATGATTTGGGTGTTGTTCAGTCTTCTGACACCACCATCTTTACTGACAGTCAGAGCACATTGGTAGTTGTGAGGAACCTTATGTTCCATGCTTGCACTAAGCACATTGAGGTGCACTATCATTATGTTCCACGTAGGAGAACGTTGTAGACCTTTTCACAAAGGCTCTACCTATGGAGAAGTTTGAAGATTTTAGCAAAGCTTTGGGCTTACTTCCTTTTGTGGATTGATTCCACATAGCTTGGCACTTGCTTATACATGAGTGCCAACTCCTTGTTCACCACATCACTCCTAGGGGGGATTTGTTGATATATTTTGGTTGTGATGTGTGTGAACACACTAGGACCAACGGGGTACTTTTTTCCTCTTTAGGAGGTTTTTCCCCCCAGCTTGTAAATACACCTATAACCCTAAGGGGTCACTAATCTTAGTACATTCTCTTGGTAATACATTCAGTATTGTGTGTTGTGCTCTAAGCTTCTTCTTATTCCTTGTGTTGTTTGCGTGCTTCCATAGAGCTCAAACTTCAACATGGGTCTACCATCGATCTAGGGCTGAAATACGCAAGTGCATCCACAATGTTTGTAGAATTGGAACTGGTAGGTGATGCTTGACCAATAGGTCATTCTAGTCACCCTGGAATTTCCAAGTCTAGCTTTTGGATAGGTTATAGTTCTTCTATCAAAGGTGCTTTTTTGCTACTCCAAAACCTTGGGAAAGTAGCTGCAATTCATTCCTCTATAAGCATCCTCCACCCTTCTTAGGTAGTGCTTGCTTTTGTCAATGGGTCTTCTAAAACTTTCGTGATATCTACTACAACTTTTGGTGGGGATTCAATTTGCACAAACTCATTATTCGACATCTTTTCATTCTTGACAGCACTAGACAACACCAAAGTTTCACCAAACACCCCAAAACTTTCACCAAACACCACTGAAGGTTCATCAGACACCACCAAAGTTTCACCAGACACCATCAAAGAAGTTTTTGGTATGTCCCATAGATCAGAAACTAAGAATAGTGTTGGGGGGTTGCTATGACTCGTTCATTAGACATTATGACTTTGTCTACTTTGCATTGTGGTGTTCTTAAAGTATTGTTCACTCGCATGGGATGTTTGTCACTCTATACTTTGGGTACAGTTCACCGAATGACGTTAGCAACATGTAGGCTATAACAACCACGTCCCAAGGGGATCACTCTTACACTTATGTGTTCATCGAGTAGCTTTGATGTGAACCTTTTCCCTATACATGGGCACTTTTTACTCTAGTGCTGGCTAGAGGTTTTTTCCCCATGTTACCACATACATGATTCACTCATATGTGGTGGTACTTTGTATTAGGGATATTATTCAGCTCTTACTTCAGTTCACTTCATCGTCAATAGAGAGAGCTATTCCAGCCATCGTCTTCTCCATGTGTCGTGTTGCGTTTGTGCTCCTTGTGTGTGCTTCTCGTGTGTCTCTCGCACTTCTACACACACCCAACAATGGTATCAGAGCATGTTCAGCTTCTTCTCAAGTTTTGGTGTTGGGTTGTAGGGTATGCACACATCCTCAATTGTGCACAAGAACCCTCTCTAGACCATGAGAAATAACCTTTTTTTGTATATATGTGAGTGTCACATATGAACACTCTCCTAGAGCACTTTTTAATATTCTCTTATATACCATACTGAAGAGGTCTCTCATATATTTCACCTTTTTGGCTCCTTAGAAAATCCCACGTAGAAAGAAATTCTCACGCATGCCCTTCATTGGGATTTGGTGGTTACATAATTGATCTTGGATTATCCTAGAAGATTGGCAGTTAGAGAGAGAATCACCTTTTTTACTTTTCAAAAGAAGCACATGGGGAATAGAGCTTAGCCTATAAATAGAAGCTCATTTTGTAAAGAGGGGAGCTTTTTGTCGACGTGCTCTCGTGTAATATCTGTTATCAATGGAAGAGGCTCTCATTTACTCCAAGACTTATTACATTTACATGTATTGTTGTCTTTGTGAGTGTGTGAGAGTGGTGTGTGTGTGCCTATGCATGTGTCACTCTAGCACAATGGTGAGTACCAACGTGAGAAGATTCACCTCATAATTGTCAATCCGTGGAGACGTGAGGACTAGTATGAAGACTATGAGCAAGTGAAGGCACAAGTGTGTGAGTGAGAAGCACACAAGCATGCACACACATACACACACACGCGCACACAAGGCAAGAACAAGGAGAGGAACAATGGAGTTCTTTGCATTAATAAAAAAGTCTCTTACATCAGCTCAATTCACAAACAATCTAACCCCAAAAATGAGCTCTCTAGCTCTTTTTATAGTTTTCTAACTAGCTTTGGTCTTGTCCAGACCTAGTGTCCGGCCTAGTTAAAAATTAGGTTCTAGAGTCTATTTGAGGGCTCAAACAGAGTCTAAAAATTATGAAAATTGATATGTCGCTAGTTCTAATACTCCTCAAGCTCGAGGACTCCTCGGCTTGCACAAAATGGAGTCTATTCTACCAAAAACGGGATTTACAATGTTTGTGTAGTGATTAAAATCACTTGAGTTGTAAATAGTCCATGGAAAAAATGATTTGGCCTTGTTGCGGTATTGTGCATGACTCCTCTGTTGCTTTGTATGCCAACACGCCCCCCTTCCTAACGTCTGTCGCCCCTGACAGACCTTTGTTCTCTCGGGTGGTCGATATAGTATTGGATGACATTGGTGGCAAGTTCATGTTCTCCTATCCTTAAGCCTCTTGCTAGATCAGCTTCCAATGCATCCCAATTTATTGCACCAGGGGCCTCTGGTTGCGGGGTGGTGTAGTACTCAGAGTACATTGCTTATTCACAAGCAAAAAGATGGAGCAGGTGTGTTGGCTTCGGTGCGAAAATCTCCGAGTGATACTCCCAGAAACCTGATCTGAACATTTCTTCCAAGGTCTGTTTGTAACATGCAGGGAGGTATTTGATGCGTGCATGCCAGGCGTAAGCCACACGAATACTGGGGGTGGTGCTCATGTCATACACCAAGTCATAATTTCCATTGCTAAACCCCGGGAGACGTACCTGTGGTGCGGCTGCATTTCTAAAAGTTTTCAGGACTACCTGCATCATATCTAAGATTTTAAGCATCATTTGCGCTGCTACATCTTGCATGGGCTTCAATCGCGGCATCCAGTGGCGAATTGTTCCCATCATGTATGCTACCGACGGTGGTCCCTGTGGTGGCGTAATGTACGGGTAGTTTAGCCATTCCTTGCATTGCGCGTTGTTCTGCACTTTGATATTGAATGCCTTCCAAGACCTGCGGCGTGGAACTGGACCGTAGCATGGATTGTATAAGAGGTGTAAAGGCGCGTTGTTCCATGTGCGTAGCATTTCTGGATATGTCTCTAGAAGTTTCTGCCGCCAGGTGGGTTGACGAATTTTGCCTTTTTGCACCTCTGGAGGAAGGTCTTCGGGTTGAAATTGGGTAGCAAAGGTAGGAATCTGACCCGTGACTCTCTGTATTTCTGCATTATAATCAGCCAAGATAATTGTATTGGAGTTCACATGAGAGGATAAGGCGTCTCGATGACAGGTTCTTGAAGTAAGCCGATTGTAGCACAGTTTCCTCTATGACCCTCATGGCCTGATTTTGCACTACTGTGCGCTCTTCGTGAGAACTCCCGATTTCCTCCACTTGACGTAGCCATGGAGGCCGTGGTGCCTCGAATGTGTCCTGAGCTTCTTCTGTTTGTTGGCCTCCTGGGAATGGTTGTGGGTCATATTCTTCTTCAAACGTTTGTTCCACAGGAATTTGTATTACTTCTTCGTCAGTGGGAGCCTCTGGAGGGGAAGGTGGTCTCTCATATTGTAGTAGACGTGTTTGCAATTCGGTGACCTGTTTCTGGAGATCTTTTAAGGCCTCTGAGTCTGTGGGAAGTGAAGCCGCGGAGGGGGTGGTTGGAGAGGCTGCTGTTGTTTCTTTTTGGTGTTTCTGCTTCAGTTGGCCCAGTTCCTCCGATAGCTGGTCATGTGCTTCAAGCAGCATGGCATAGTCTTCCAATATGATCTTGATATTATCGGGGGTCACTGCTTGAAACTTTGATGGGCTGATGGGTGCCCCCGGTGTGCTCTCAATAGCTGCTTCCAGGTTCTCTTGATTTTGTACTTGCAGGCGTCGATTCTCTTCCTGAGCGGCCGCAAGATGGCGTTTGAGTAGAGCCATATTTCGCTGAAGCTTTGAATTGCGTTCCAGCTGTGTCCGTAGGTGACCTTCTACCACCTGTATCGCTTCCTGATCTGTGTTCTGTAACTATACCTCCAATATGCCATGAGCTTCTTGGAGAGTTTGGAACTGTGTGTGGAGGCGAGCATTTTCCTCCTCTAGTGCCGCAAGGCGGTGCTGTAGTGTCTCTGAGTGCTCGTGCAGGCGTTCATTCTGTTGCTGGAGCTGATTGTAATCTGTCCTTAAGTTTGATATACAAGCTAGCATGGTGTCCAATGCATTTCCTATAGATGAGTGGGTGGTGTTTACAGTGGAAGATGCATGGGAAGGGAATTGGGGAAGGGGAAGAGTGAATGATGTGTCTATTGAAGTCGTGTGTGTGGGTGAAATTGGTGGAGGGGGAATGGGAGGAGGTGGAATCGTGGGGGGAGGTGCCGTGGGTGGTGAAATGTCCATACTTTCAGGAGTGGGTGCGAGTGTGGGGTCTGCCATATACATTGGAATGGTAGGTGGTGTGTGTGTGAAAGTGGTGAATAGATGAGAAGTGGGGTGGGGAGCTGAAAAGAAAGGAAATGGTTGAGACCTGGGTTGAAAAGTTCTAGCAAGGAGGTCATGGAGGGATTGTAGAAATGGAGAGATGGAGGTCGGGGGTTGAGGTCGTAGATTTGAGGAGCGCGTGAAGGGTTGCGTGGTAGCAGGAAAACCCATGAATGTGGATCTAGGGTCAGGATGACCTATGGCGGAGGGCATGGGGGATGGTTGTCCTAGGGCAGGCTCTATGAGCGGTTCGGTGGATTGTGTAGTGATGGGGGTTGCTTCAAAGATTGGGTTATCAGAGGTAGAGAATAGGGTTGAACTAGAGATAGGAGTACGTGTTGGAGAAACAATCACTAATTGGACATATATTTGAAGGTCAAATCTTAGGAAGAAAACCCCATGCCTATGTGAAGGGAGAAATTCACAAGTGTATCATATTTGTAAAGATAGTTCACTTTAGTTCTAGAAGTTTTTTAAAATCACGAGAATGAGAAAGTCTATATAAGTTAGTTAGTATTAACTGACGCGGGGAGAAGAAGAAGGAGGAAGAAGACAATGAGAAAGTGAGAAGAACTCATTTTTGTATGACTGAGTATAGTCGGGCTTCTCTGAGTGAGAAAGCATCTGTAAAACTTCTGAGTTTTTTATAGTTATGAGAAGAACTGAGTAAAGTTCTGTGTATGAGCCTCTCTCCATCATCTCCATGATTACCTACTGTGTGATGAGTTACAAAGATCAAGTTTTCCAAGCAACTCGATGCCTGGCATCGAATCTCTGATGATAAGTCATATTTCCTTTTATATTTTTCATTCAGTACTGAAGTGTTTGAAAAACATGATGTTGTTGGAGCAACTCGATGCCTGGCATCGAATTCCAGTTGATAAGTCATATTCTAAGTGTGCATGAAATCACCTATAGTTTTGGTGTCCAAAAGATCAAGACTTTATGTGGGAAGTCGATGCCCGGCATCGAATCCCTGCTGAAAAGTGGCCAAAAACATCCCAAGTCGATGCCCGGCATCGAATTCTCGTTGCAAGTCGATGCTAGGCATCGAATTCTAATTTTAAACAGGCGCTCTTACTAAAACAGGTAAAATTTCCAGTTTTGGAAGGTCATACAGGGTCATCTTGTGAAGGCCATAACTTGAGTTCTAGAGGTCCGTTTGATGCATATGTTAGCTTGTTGGAAAGCTCTACTTTTCTAGTTTCAGCCTATAAAGTTTCATGGAGAAATAATACTTGAGCTAGGAGAAAGTAGCAAAATACTGAAGGTATGTCATTTCAGTGACTAGGAATTTCTGTAGAAGCAAAGTTCTCACTTTAGGCTATCATTTCTCAAAGTTTGGAGTGGCAATGAGTTAATGGTGACCATAGAGGTGTTCTAGTGTCACATTAATTCATTTCTTGTGGTGTTTCATACATCTACAAGTGGTATCAGAGCAGAAAGATTCTCGAGAGCAGAAGACGACAAAGGTACGAGAAGTTTTGTAAAGTTTTCCATTAAAGTTTGAAAGGTGAAGCATTTGAAGACACAAGGCATCAAAAGGTTACTTCAAAAGTATCCTCATACACAAAGAACTTCAAAAGGTATTATCCTTTATCCTTTAAGCTCACAGGTTGCAGCAGAAGGAAAGAACTATGGCAGATCATATTTCCATTGACAAACTGGACAGAGATAATTACCCCGCATGGGTAATGAGAATGGAAGCCTTACTTATGAGTAAGGATCTCATGGTATATGTAACAGGTGAAGAAGAGAAGCCAGTATTTGAAGATGAAAGCCGACCAAAGAAAGAGGAACTTGATGCTTTAAAGCATTGGCAGAAGAAGGATGCAAGTGCAAAAGCCTACATTTACAATACAATCTCTGATCATTTGCTACCACACATGAGAGGATTGGAATCATCTGAAGATATATGGAATGCATTGGAGTATCATTTCCAAAGTACTACCAAAGCAAGGAAAGCAAGTCTATGGTCAGAGTTTACAACATTCAAGAAGAAGCCAAGTCAAACCATTAGTGATTATGTCACTAAGATGAAGGATCTAGCAGATAGTCTTGGATCCATAGATGAAGATGTTGAAGATCACAGATTGATTGCTCAACTACTTGCAGGTTTGAGAGGGGATGAAAGGTGGAAACCTTTTGTCTTATCAACAGAACTTTCATTTAATCATTATGTTCCTGATTTGAACCAGTTGCTTGGTTTGATGCTCACATATGAGCAAGACTTGAAGGGAGATGGAGATAAAGGACAAAGTTCTGCAATGTACATGAAGAACAAGAAGAAAGGAGATAAAGGTAAAGCAAAGGATGAAGAGGAGTCTAGTTCTCAAGCTTATTATACAAGAGGTAAAGGCACTGGTAGAGGAAGAGCAAGATGCTTTGGAAGAGGAAGAGGTAATCAAAATAACAACAAGAAGGCTTGCTGGATCTGTGGATTGAGTAATCATTTGGCTCATGACTGTTGGCACAACCAACAAGGATCAAACCAGAATCAAAACAACAATAGCAGAGGCCGAGGTGGAAGATATCAAAGTAATTTTCAAAGAGGTAGACAAAGTCAAAGAGGAGGCTATGGTAGAGGTGGAGGAAGAAGTTGGGGACAGAATCAATCCTACAACACCACCTACTACAACTATGCAAATGACACACAGAATGAAAGTCATACATCATTGATGATGAACTCAATCAACACATCAGATAAAGAAGATCTAAAGGTATTTTACATTGACTCTGGATGTTCTAATCATTTGTCAGGAAACATAGAATTGATGTCAGAATTGGAAAAAGGTATTTCGAGTCACACAGTTCAAACTGGTGATAATACAAGACATAGTGTACATTCAATTGGAAAAGTGAAATGCAAGAGTGGAGCAGATTTGCTAACCAATGTTTTGTATGTTCCTACAATACCTAAAAACTTGATTAGTGTGGGACAGACAGTTGAAAAAGGTTTTCAAGTCAGGTTTACAAATGAAGGAGTATTTGTGGAAGATCCAGAGAATGGATATAATCAGATTGTCTCTGGTAAGAAAGAAGGTAGACTCTTTACTTTAAGAGTGCAAGGAAACATTGGTCAAGCTTTGCTCACACATGGTGAAGCAGTGATTACAGAACTTGATCTCTGGCATAAGAGATTAGGTCATTTCAATGAAAGAGGAATTAAAGCTATGGTTGCTAATCAGTCTGTACTAGGATTACCAAATGTGCAAAGTCAACATATGGTTTATAAATGTGAAGCATGTCAAATGGGTAAAGCACACAGGTTACCATTTCAGAAGAAAGGATTCAAACATGATGGATTACTAGAGCTCATTCATACAGATGTATGGGGACCAACAAAAGAAGGATCTATCAGTGGCTCAAGGTACTATGTTCTTTTCATTGATGATGCTACAAGATGGATAACTTTATATGTCTTGAAGGAAAGATCAGAAGTGTTTGGAGCTTTCAAGCATTTTCATGCATATGCAGAGAGAGTCACAGGTCAAAAGCTTAAGAGACTGAGGTCTGATGGAGGGGGAGAATATTTCTCCCAAGAGTTCAATGATTATCTTTGGAATGCAGGTATTAAGAGAGAAATAACTTGCAGGTATACACCACAACAAAATGGTGTAGCAGAAAGAAGGAACAGGACTTTGGTTGAGTTTGCTAGAGCTATGCTAAAGGAGAAGAACTATCCAAATTATCTTTGGGCTGAGGCTGTAAATACAGCTACATATCTTGTGAATAGATTACCATGTGCACCTTTGAATGGAATGACTCCATATGAAGCTTGGTGGGGTAAGAAACCAACACTAGATCATTGTAGAGTGTTTGGATCAATTGCATATGCTTATGTGCCATCACAGCTTAGGCATAAACTTGAACCAAAGGCAGAAAAATATGTGTTCATTGGTTATGATGAAAAGCAGATGGGTTACAGGTTGTGGAATCCTCTAACAAAACAATTTCTTGTTTCTAGAGATGTTACATTTGATGAACAGAAAAGTTGGTATGCAGATCAAAGTCACACAGCTGAAGAATTTGAAGAAGAGGTAAGAAGATGTGAGAAAGGAAAATCAATTGTGCAGGTAAATAGAGATGAAGACTATATGCAAGCAAGTACATTCAGAAGTGGATTAACAAGAAGAAATGAAGAAGCTCCTATATTTGATGAAGAGGTGTATCCAGACACATATGAAGAATGTGAACCAAGAAGGTCAAGCAGGACTAGAAGACAACCAGAAAGGTATTCTTATGATACTTCTTACATAACTTAGAAGAACTATGCATATATGGTCAAAGATGATGAAGAACCTCAGAACTATGATGAAGCTAAAGGTAAGAAGCAATGGGAAGAAGCAATGAAGGAAGAATTCAATGCACTGGAGGAGAACAAGACATGGGAACTTGTTCCTAAACCAAATGGTAAGAAAGTAATTGGAAATAAATGGGTTTATAAAGTGAAGAAGCTTGCAGATGGAAGTATAGCCAGATACAAAGCTCGACTGGTGGTGAAAGGCTATGCCCAGACCTATGGCATAGATTATGATGAGACATCCAGTCCTGTAGCTAAGATGTCAACTATAAGGACAATCATTGCTATTGCAGCTTCAAAAGGATGGACTCTAAGTCAATTGGATATAAAAAATGCATTCTTGAATGGATACATATCAGACGAGGTATACATGGAACAACCTCAAGGGTTTATAGATTCCAGGTATCCAAATTTTGTTTGCAGGTTGAGAAGAGCATTGTATGGATTGAAGCAAGCTCCAAGAGCTTGGAACTATAGACTGGTGAAGTATCTCAATGATCTTGGATATCAAAGTTCAAAAGCAGACCCAAGTCTACTTATCAGAAGAACAGAGGAAGGTACAATCTACATTTGTATTTATGTAGATGACATTATAATCACAGGTACTTCAGATGAAGGAATCAAGGAGGTAAAGAGGTTACTTGAGAAAGAGTTTAAGATCAGTGACCTAGGAAAGTTGTCATACTTTCTTGGAATGGAAGTTACTTATACAGATCATGGCATATATGTGTCACAAGAAAGGTATCTTCTGAACTTGTTGAAGAAGTTTGATATGGAAAATTGCAGAGAAGCTTCAACTCCACTTGAAGTTAATCACAAGCTCAGTAAATATGATGGTGCAGAATACAAAGATATGAGGAAGTATCAATCTCTTGTGGGTAGTTTGATTTATGCTACACTAACAAGACCTGATCTTAGTTATGCAGTGGGAGTTTTGTCACAATTCATGCATTGTCCAAAGGACCCACATTGGATTGCAGGTCAAAGAGTTCTCAGATATATCAAAGGAACTATAAAGGAAGGATTATATTATCCTTTTACATCAGATTTGAAGTTGAGAGCCTATAGTGATTCAGATTGGGCAGGTCATAATGACAAAGAGCTTGGATGGTGTGAAGACCAGTAGATTCAAAAGCATGGCAGGAGTAAAAGAAAAGAAGAAGATATGAAGAAACAGGGAATGTCAATTAGTGATTGAGGGGGAGCTGTTGGAGAAACAATCACTAATTGGACATATATTTGAAGGTCAAATCTTAGGAAGAAAACCCCATGCCTATGTGAAGGGACAAATTCACAAGTGTATCATATTTGTAAAGATAGTTCACTTTAGTTCTAGAAGTTTTTTAAAATCACGAGAATGAGAAAGTCTATATAAGTTAGTTAGTATTAACTGACGCGGGGAGAAGAAGAAGGAGGAAGAAGACAATGAGAAAGTGAGAAGAACTCATTTTTGTATGACTGAGTATAGTCGGGCTTCTCTGAGTGAGAAAGCATCTGTAAAACTTCTGAGTTTTTTATAGTTATGAGAAGAACTGAGTAAAGTTCTGTGTATGAGCCTCTCTCCATCATCTCCATGATTACCGACTGTGTGATGAGTTACAAAGATCAAGTTTTCCAAGCAACTCGATGCCTGGCATCGAATCTCTGATGATAAGTCATATTTTCTTTTATATTTTTCATTCAGTACTGAAGTGTTTGAAAAACATGATGTTGTTGGAGCAACTCGATGCCTGGCATCGAATTCCAGTTGATAAGTCATATTCTAAGTGTGCATGAAATCACCTATAGTTTTGGTGTCCAAAAGATCAAGACTTTATGCGGGAAGTCGATGCCCGGCATCGAATCCCTGCTGAAAAGTGGCCAAAAACATCCCAAGTCGATGCCCGGCATCGAATTCTCGTTGCAAGTCGATGCTAGACATCGAATTCTAATTTTAAACAGGCGCTCTTACTAAAACAGGTAAAATTTCCAGTTTTGGAAGGTCATACAGGGTCATCTTGTGAAGGCCATAACTTGAGTTCTAGAGGTCCGTTTGATGCATATAATAGCTTGTTGGAAAGCTCTACTCTTCTAGTTTCAGCCTATAAAGTTTCATGGAGAAATAATACTTGAGCTAGGAGAAATTAGCAAAATACTGAAGGTATGTCATTTCAGTGACTAGGAATTTCTGTAGAAGCAAAGTTCTCACTTTAGGCTATCATTTCTCAAAGTTTGGAGTGGCAATGAGTTAATGGTGACCATAGAGGTGTTCTAGTGTCACATTAATTCATTTCTTGTGGTGTTTCATACATCTACAGTACAGAAGATGAAGGTTGGTTCGGTGGGTTGAGTGGTCGAGGTGATTTCCACGGTTTCTGCTCTAGGAGGCGATGGTGGGGGTGTGGGTGGTAGTGGCTCGGTGGATTCCTCATGGGTGACTGGGTGCTCTTGACTAGCCGTTTCGGTTGCTTGGGAGGTTGTCCTGATGGGTTCAGATGTAATAGTTGGCTCTTCTGCAGTTGTAATGGGAATCTGGATATTCTTACCTGCTCGTGGTCGTGTCTGGAACCTTCGTGGATCATATTGAACTGGAGACCTCCTAATGGCAGTGCGCACTGCTTCCACTACCCCATATGTTTCTACCATCAATAAGAGACCTTCCCTATATTCTGAGTCAACTCCTGCTTCTTCCAACAACTGAGTCATGAGCACTCTACTGCTCTGTTCGGTGAGCAGTTGTTGCGATCGCACTCTTTCCATATTTTGATACAACCTTCGGAGCTCTGCTGTATAGGCTGGGGCTTCAGTGGTCTCCTCTTCATACGCTCCTTCTTCTTCTAGGTGTCCTTGTTGTTGACTTTGCTGAGCGTCACTCCAATGTACATGTCGGCCGTCTGTAGATTTTCTTCTTCTTCGTGAAGATGTGCCTTGTTCCTCTGCATCTGAATAAAACTCCACATCAGAGAATTGTGTACTTTGTAAGAATGCTTCGAAGTCCTGGGGGTCCATTCCTTCAACATCTCCAGTTGCAGCAAATTCAAATTCAGGTGGAGCAGGAGGAGCTGAAGGGGTAGCTTGTGTCGTAGTTTCAGATCCCGACCTGGGTATCCTAATGGTAAAGGGAGGTACAGTGGTCTCCCTTCGTGGCGATACCTCTGGAGTAGTCAGAACTTCCCTTGTCTGGACACAAGGGATCGCACCCCTCATGCGCTTGGATTAATGTGTGGATGTTTTGAGCTTCTTAAACATTTGTAATTGTGCCCAAGTTAAGGCACGTTGAATGGGAACATCATATGCTAGGCACCGGTAATAATGCGTGTGATTGCACAGCAACCGTTCACCACTAATTTCCTAGAAGACCTTTTATTTGCTTCATACAATTGATCTATAATCCATATCGGTAGCTTAATTGGTAACGCACCTGCTTCCGCTAAGTAGAGAGCGAACCAGATTCTCTTGTGTGGTTGTGTGAAGCGGTCTTGGCCGGGGAAAGCAAAATGTTGCATGCACATACGGAGAGGGATGGACACGTTTGGTGTGAGTGCTGCCATGTCTTTAAGCTTCAATAGTTTCCTATCCTTCATGTTAGTGGGATCGAGAGCATCCTTTTCAGAGGGTACATGTGTGCCGTGCATATTCAAAGCGTCGCTCACCAACTCCACAATAAGTTCAAACCTCTTCAACTCGTTGTTGCCCAGCAAGGAGGGAAGAACAAATGATCCTGGTTTGTCCTTTTCTTCATTAGCTTGTAATGTGGAGACCAAATAGTAGCATCGGAGTAGATCTGGTTTAGGTAGTGGTGCTTCAAAGTATTCTGCTAGCCCGGCACATTGCCATATGGTCTGGAGATCCTCGGTGTTCTGTAGAGTCTCGAACTCCTTGGAGAAGAATTGGAATCGAACCCACGATCTGTCATACTCGCACTTAGACTCCCAGATATACTTGGCCTCTCCTAATGGACCTGGCATGCCATTGAACCAATGAGAATTGGCATGGACTCTTTCTGTGATCCCTGTGGGTGGATCAGGTACCGGGATTTGCTGAAGGTGTTGCAGCTCCACCGGTCGTTCAGTTGGTGGCACCTCCACAGGTAGACTATCCACATCGATTCCTGCAGTAAGTATTCCTACTTGTGAGCTCGGACCTGTCGCTTCTGCCATGTTACTTCTTGCCCTCTGATTCTGTGAGAATATAGAAACATGTGTTAATATTGTAAAGGACAAGTTAGAATTGTTTTTGTCCACATTACAACATTATCATGAGGTTCGGGAGAGATTAGTAGGTTAATAAGTGCTCGGTGCTTGTGTGTGTAGTTAGGAATTGGTTGGACCTAAGAACTAAGTGGAATGATGTAATGTGAGAGTGACGTAGTTAGTAGGTGGGCATGGATTTACAACTGGGTCTGGGGGTTTATTACAAGTTTTAGGTTTCCAAATACAGTGGATGGCTTTGGGACTTGGTTTTGTGAATACTCGGGAGGGTTGCATGAGTAATTCTGCTGGGAGTTGTTGTGCCATTGGGACCCATTGACGAGTGAGTCTGTGCGTGCTTCTAGGTGGTAGTGTGTTCAAGTGTATCAGACAAGAGTGGGTGGCGGCTGCTTGCGCGAGTGAACCCTGTGGTGTATGATGTGAATTGTGTGGGGATAGTTGAGCCCGCCACCAAGCCTTAGGCACCCAAATTTGTCTTGATTGTGGGTCAACCTTCATCGACTTCTTGGGTATCCAAATGGACTTCACTTTCTCAACAGAGGTTTTAGGAGTCCTCTTATTAGCATCAAGTCGTTGATTACTAATAGGAAGTTGAGACCGGTGTTGCAGCTTAGTTACGGCCGGCAGCTCGTCTTTCCGCACCCACATTTGCTTCATCGGCTGAGTTGTTCTGCTTCGCGCGTTCTTTTGGTCTCTCGTCCGCAGAGTCTTTAGTGATTGATCTGCCCTTAGTTGCTGCCTCCTTCTGGCCTTTGGAAAAGAAGGGAGTTCCATTGTGGTTCTGACTCCTTGTTTGAGATCTTCATTCTTCTGCATCACATAGCCTTGGACAAGAACAGCATGGTCAACTTCATGTGCACCCCTGGAGGGACCAGGAGTCCATGTCTTTTCTAGTTCCTTGAGTGCTCCATTATTTAACTCAATTGTAATTCTAGTTTGATTCACCCATACCTGAAGAAGTCCACTTCTTAGGTTTAAGTTGACTGCTTGGTCATATATCCAGTCTTGACCCAAGACAAGGGGTTCAGTGAGATCCTCATCTTGACACACTAGTACTTTAACTGTCATTGCCTCATCATGAATATAGAGGGGAAGTTCCACCTCGCCTATGCAAGGGGTTTCCACGCCTCCCAATCCTATGAGATATGCTTCCATAGGATTGACAGTTAATTGCAACTCTTGACAGTAAGACAATTTAACAGCACTAGTGGATGCACCTGAGTCAATCAAGGCTCTTACAGTCCTTGCACTCTTTCCTTGTCCTATATCTAAGGTTATGAAAGGACGTCGATCAGTTATCTTATGTGAGCTTACACCTGAAACTTCACACATAGCCATGTCATATCCTTGATCTACATATGCATCTTCCCTAGGGTGCTCTCTCCCTTGTCTTCTTAATTTCATTCTCCGTATGCGCTCTAGGGCTTCTGCTTGAGCTTCTTCTCGAATTCGCTTTTCTTCCTCTTTGCGTTTCTTAGCAGTATTGAGTCGACTTAGCATTTCCTCTGTGAGGGGTTCCTGATACAGCTTGACTCTGCATCCGCTAATATAGTTTGGGAGAACATCACCCTCTAAAGTGGCTAATTGTACTGCTCCACTCGTGGAGATCCTATTGATGATCATAGGTCCGTAGCCTCTCTTCTCCAGTTTCCTCGCATGTTGCTTCAGTGTGTAGACTAAAACTAAGTCGCCTGCCTTTAAACCCTTATCCTTAACATGGGCATCAAAGTATGCCTTCTGTCTCTTCTTAGCTGCGTATATCCCTGCTGCTGCTCTCAGTCTGGTTTCTCCTAATCGTTCAAGGTCAAAAAGTCTAGAGGAGAGTTCATGACCCGTCCATTCATGCTCTTGTGCCACTTTCAATGTAGGTATCAAAAAGTCTAATGGTAGCACAACATTTTGACCAAACACCATTTGAAAGGGCGTGGCTTGGAGTACCGTTTTGTAGGCGACTCGGTATGCCCAAACAGCGTGGTGTAGCTGTTTGTCCCAATCAGAGTGTTTGTTGTTCACTAATTTCGTCAATACACTGCATAAGATTTTGTTGGTGCTCTCAGCCTGGCCATTTGCTTGAGGGTGATAGGGTGCAGACTTCTTATGTATTACCAAGAATTCTTGGAGCAGATTTTCAATAACCTCATTTAAGAAATGAGTACCTCTATCACTAACTAGCTCTATAGGTAGCCCATATCTTGTGAATACATTTTCAAACAAGAATTTAGCAGTTGTTTGAGCATCATTCTTTGTTGTGGCTTTTACCTCTACCCACTTAGTTAGATAGTCTGTTGCAACAATGATATATTCTGCATGGGAACCCTTAGCTGGGGGATTAATAGGACCTACGAAGTCTATTCCCCACTTAGAGAATGCACGTCCACCCATCATAGGTTTCAGTGGCATCTCATCTTTACGTATAGGATACTGAGTTCTCTGACAAACATCACATCGTTTCACATAGGTATGTGCATCCATGTGAAGGGTATGCCACCAGAAGCCCGCAAATAGTATTGCCTTGATCACCCGATCTGGTCCAAAGTGTCCTCCTGCTACACCTTGGTGAGCAGTTTCCAGGATCTTGAGATATTCACTTTCATGGACACATAGCCTCAGGTAACCATCTTTACCACGCTTATATAGATTATCACCAATAAGTGAGTAATCCAGGGCTTCTTGTTCTAAACTCTTCTTCCTAGCCAGAGTCATGTCTGGAGGGAATGTTTTCGTCCTCAGGAAGGATACTAGAGGTTCACTCCAATCTGGCACTATGGACACTTGATAAAGAGTGGCATGTTCCACAGGTGGTTTAGTGCCACAGATTGGGCATTCTTTGCACAACTTTTGAACATCAGCTTCCATAGTTGGCCAATGCACTCCAAGTCTCTTTAGGGCCTGTAAGGTTTGTTGCTTTGAGTAGTGTTGCTCTAACGCACCTACATGTGCTAATTGCAACCATTTAGCGTACTCATCCTCTTCTACGCAACAAGCCAAGATCCCTTGATCTGTGTGCTTGTACATACTTCCAGCCATGATGTGGTACTTTTGGGCTTTTACAACCTCTCTATTCCGTGTGTTTACCACTGGATGATTAGGCCCATATGTCAATACTGGTACCAATGGCTTAGCCCACTGCGGCACCACTTCCAAATTAAACAAGTAAGCATCAGGAAGGTCATCTGATACTCCTTGTGGGGCTTCTCCCGATGTGAGCCTAGAGAGATGATCTGCTCTTAAATGAGTCCTCCCTTTTCTCACCACTACCTCAAAGTCATATTCCATGAGCAAGAGAAACCATCTCACTAATCTTCCTGTATTGCATGGCTTGTTTACGAGGTATAGCAATGCCTGATGATCAGTAAAAAATTTAAACTTATTTGCAAGCAAATAGTGTCTAAATTTCCTAACTGCATATACCATGCCTAAACCTTCTCGCTCTGTAGTGGTGTAATTCCGTTCAGCCGCATTCAATTGTCTACTGGCATAGGCAATTGGGAGATCCATATTACCTTCACCAGTAGGTTGTGCAAGCACACATCCAATAGCATAATTGGATGCATCCACATGAACATGGAAAGGCTTATTCCAATCTGGTGTGGTCAAGATTGGTGCTGAACACAATCTTCGTTTAAGCTCCTGGAAGGAATTCTCACATTCATCCGTCCACTCAAAGTTTGTCAGAAGTCCGTACATGGGCTTTGCAATGACAGCATACATGTGTATAAATCGTCGGTAATAACCACAATGCCCCATGAAAGCTTGTACTTCCTTGACATTCTTTGGCCTAGGTAGCTCTGCTATGGCTCTCACTTTCTCTTCGTTAGTAGATATGCCATTCTTTGACACTATGTGTCCTAGAATCTTGCCTTGCCTGACCATGAAAACACACTTTTCTGGGTTCAGGCAGACTTGATATTCTCTACATTTGTCAAAGATTTGTCTGAGTTCAGGAATATGGGTTTGCCTAATGTTGGAATGGGCACAAAGATCATCAACATAGACTTCTAAATTCTTCCTCAGGAACTCCTTAAATACATGGCACATCAGCCTCTGGAAGGTCGCTGGTGCATTGGTAAGCCCAAATGGCATTACTCTAAAAGCAAAAATGCCCCATTCTATGGCAAAGGCTGTCTTATGCTGATCCTTTGGAGCTATGGCTACTTGATTGTAACCCGAAAATCCATCAAGGAAGCTGTACACTTCCTTGCCTGCCACTCTTTCTAAGAGATGTTCTGTGATTGGAAGTGGATAGTTATCTCGAATCGTGGCTGCATTGACCTTCTTCAAGTTAATGCATACACGCAGCTTTCCATTTTTCTTGGGCACCACTACGATGGGGGATACCCACTCAGTGTGCTCAATCTCATAGATAAATCTAGCTTCAACCAGTCTATCTTTCTCTTCTTTGATCTTAGCAGCGTAATTATCGTTATATGTGTAGGGCTTTTGCTTAGAGGGTTTAGCATCTGAGGTCATGGGGATGGTGTGTGAGCATATGTCAGGGTCAACACCTTTCAAATCCTTGTAACTCCAAGCGAATACATCTCTGTATTCTCTTAGCAAGGCAATTAACGCATGCTCTTCTTCCTCTGTTAGGTCATGGCCTATGTACGTGCATCTCTCCTCTCCTTCTTCTAGGGCCACTACTATTTTCTTGGTGGTTTCTTTGTTATCATAGGCCTCCCCTGATTGTGCCTCTCGTTTAGGCATTCTTATCATGACCCTCCTGTCATCTATCTCATATTTTTTAAAATTTTCTGGGACCTCAAACAAAGATTCTCCCTCTTCTGGTGAGACTTCTCTCTTCTTTCACTTCTTTACTTCTTCCTTCGGGGTCACATGTGTGGCTAATCTTACATCGTTTGTAAGCTCTCCATGCCTCTGGGGTTGAAATTCTACCTCATGGAAGTATTCTTCATCTGATGCGAATGGTGGGTCCATGATGATTGACTCTAAATCGGAGTCACTTGCATCCTCAAATGCATCAGGGCTAGGTTCGCATTCTTCTAGAACTGCCTCTCCCATGATTGGCTCTATGGAGAAGACTGAAATGTCATAGCCATCCTTATCATAGTGGGGTGTCCATTGCTCCTCATTGACGGCTACGTCCATGGTTGCTAAAATTTCTGCCCAGCCATGGGGTTCAAATTCCTCATCTGGAAAAACTACAGGTGCATAGGCTGGGTCTTGAATTGATCTATGTGTTTCTTTTGCTCCTACCTCTCTGGCTTTCTCTCTCTTCTCTTCTTCTACTGCTACTTTGCACATCCATAAGTGAGTGTCTTCATGCATCCATGAGGATCCAGACCCTATGGAATGCACCGATTCTGTATCATCTTTGGCTCTATGGATGGGATTCCATTGGATAGGAGGGACATCTCTATGAGAGTAATCCTTGAGATTGACTTTGGTCGTAACACCTAAGTGTTGCAGGTATAAGGAATTAGTTCCCCAATCTTGTACCACTTGCAACTGTCGCATGAATGGTCTTCCCAAGATCATCTCATAGGCATGATTTTTGCTAAAGTCACATATAGCAAATGTATGCTCAAACTCGACACCGCAGGTGGTGAGCGTTATTCCTTCTAGCAATCCTAAGGGTCTCTCAATATGACCATCGGCCATCTGCAATTTCATTCTCGTTGGTCTGAGTGCTGGCTTGCCCCAACGCTTCCATAGGGAAGTAGTGGCAATTGCAACTCCTGCACCTGAGTCCAAAATTGCCTTGGTGGTGTACTCCTGGTAGGTGATGGGAAGATAGGTGTTCCCTTCTTCACCTTCACACATATCTCCTATCTTATCCAAGGGAATTTCTGGCACTGTCCTATGGGATCCTACCTGGGAACGAGGTTTGGCTATTTCTGGTACTTGTTTGGCGACATGTTTCCATAGTTCAGGTCTAACCTTGAGTAGCTCTTCTAACTTGAGATTGCACTGCACGTTAGTGTTCTTCACTACCTCTGTGTTCCTAGGTATGACTGAATCTTCGTTTCTTACCATGACTGTAGGTGCTCTCATACAGGTGGACCTTGCTTCCCATGGGCCTGTGAAATGGGGTAGTTCTTGTAAAGAATTAGACTCGAAGTCTAATCTTTCTTGAGATTGGATACTCTCCTGCTCTCCGTAAATGGATGGGATGTCTTGTGGGAATTGGTCATGTGCATCATCCACAAGTTCAATGGGAGGAGGGACTTCACTTTCCTTAGCCCATTTGTCTTCTTGAATCTCACGTAGGAATTCTGGTGTGAACCGATTCATAGAAGATGATGTGTCTGGCTCCGTAGAGTTAGGCACATAGGCTTCTTGGGCAGGAATGCTTACTCTTTCACTTGCCTTGCCCTTGTGTTGAGAGGCTGGTTCCTTTTGTGATTGTGCCATTAGATTCTCTATTCTTTCTAGGGAGGGGGAATTGTCTGGTTCAATGGAAGTTGGCACATAAGCTTTCGGTGGGGGATGGGTCCTATTTTTGCTGGCGTTATCTCTTTCTTGATTTTCTTCTTCCTTGGCAGATCTTGCAATTATGCCCTCTAACTTCTCCAGAAGTCCATCCAAGTGTAATTGCGTCTTGGCTGAGCCCGAGTAATTGAAAAGGTGACTGGCTTCAAACATAGTCTGAGCCAATGCGACCATTTTCACGCAAAGCTTAGTCCTTTCTATCTCTAGGTCGGCTCTAGGGTAACACTTGTCATGATCCGTGACATTTGGCCCTTCTTGGATTCTGGCCTGATATGCTTTAAGCATCATGTCTATGTCTTCAGGAGTGGGATCAGCTAATACTGATCCTGCTTGGGGTGGTGGGTGGGTTACGTGGGGTATCTTAGAGGGTGGAGGGATGGAGGGTGATGGGGATGGTAGCGGTGGGAATGTGTGAGAGTGCGGTTGAGATGTGATCTCTATGATTTTGGCCTTGGTTTCTCGTAGACTTTCCTCAAGTTCACTCATCTTCTTTGCCCACTGCCTTTTCATACGTTCGCGGCTATCTCTCCAAGCTCTAGTCCTTTTCTTATTTTGGCTCTCAGTATCGCTGGCTTCTGGGCTCTTTTCCTTGCTTACCCCTTGGTTTTGCTGCACTGCTTGAGCTCTAGTGACTACCTGCACGGGTGCAGTGGACGTCACACTTCCTGTGGAGTCTACCACCAACCCAATAACGTTAATAGGAGTGATTTTTGGCATATTATTAGGATTCTTAGGGCAATCTCGTAAGAGATGCTCCTTTCCACATTCTTGGCAGAAGCCCTGAATTGTTACTGACTGGGGTTGTGTTGGTGGAGGTAAGGGACAATCACGAATGAGGTGATCTCCTTGACATCTGTAGCATGGTCCTCTAGGGAATGGGGGTCTTACCTGCCTAGGTTGAGGCCTAGGGTTGGGGTTTGCATACATGACGTTTGTGTAATCTGACTCCCAACTAGGTTCGTTTGGCTCTTCGCTATAGTAGGACTCACCATGCTCAGGAGACTGCATGTAGTAGGCCTGGGGACTATCGACATGTGTAGAATCAAAGCTATGGTCACTGGGGTCACTTTTGGAAAGCAGTGGGGTTACCGGGACTATAGCTCTATTCAGGTTTTCTTCTGCTGCTGCATATTTTACTGGGATCGCATTAGCTGGGGCAGGGGGTTGTTGAGCTAACACAGGCTGAGGCCTTTGGTGGTTTTGGTATGGTTGCTGATAAGGTTGTTGTGGCTTGCCATATGGCTGTGGAGGGTACGGGTTCTCGTATCTTCCCTGTTGAGGGTATGGCTGAGGGTAGGGTTGCCTAACCGCCTGCTTGTTGTATGGGCAATCTTGCGCAGTGTGATTGGTGTACCTTCGTTCTATGGTGCAGTACTGGCTACTAGGATTAACTTGGGGTTGAGCCATAATGGGACATACGTTCGCCATGTGGTCTCCACCACAAGTATAGCACCTTTTCACAGGGGCAAACCTTGGGATTTGTTTGCTAGTTACACCTAGTTTCTGAGCTACTTTCTCTGCAAGTTCCTCGATTGATGTGGATTGCGTGGAAGAGAGGTTAGAGGCACTATCCGAATCTTTGTATATCTTGGACAGCTCTAACTCCTCCCCCAGGTTATCCTCGATGTCAATGCACATGCGTACACAATCTTCAATGGTCCTAGGGTCCTTCAGGTACACATAAGATCTCAATTTGGTACTTAGCAATCCATCCAAAAATAAAGCCACTTGCTTAGCTGGTGTGGGTAGCTCCGAAATAGGGCATCTTTCTAGGTATTGCCTATATCTTCTTCCTGCAAGTCTCACGGTTTCTTGAGGGGTTTGCTTGAAGCTGTGAATTAGCAAGGAGGTATTATGCCTTATGCCACTCTTAGAGAATTCAATAATGAAAGCCTCTAGGAGTTGGTCAATGCTCCTGAACTGCCTCTCATTTAGTGGCTGAAACCATGTCAGGGCAGTGTTCCTAAGGGTCAGACCAAAGGCATTGTACTGCGTGAATAGATCCTCCACTTGTTCAGCTCTCAAGACTTGCCTAAACTCAGCCACATGATCGTATGGATCTCTAGTGCCATCGAAGTAGTTCTTCATGGACTTAACTAGCTGAGTCGGTCTCAAGGTTCTTGTGTGCTCTCTAGGTCGTGGTAGAGGGAACTCATCCGCATTTCTTTGATTCCTGTGAGCTCTAAGCATCTCAGGTTCTACTCTATTTGTTTCCGTCCTCGTTCTTTCTCTGCCCACTGGGTTGGCAAAGCTTACTTCCGGCCTTTCTCTATGTCTGTCTCTTTGAGTTCCATGAGCTTGGGATGTTCCAACTCCAGGGTGACCAAAGGATACATTCGATCTTGGTTGGGGGAAGACGAATTCACCCTTCCAAGTGTAAGCATGCCTATCATTTTCCATAACCACAAAGGTCCTCTCCGAAGCGTGATCTAAGTAGGTCACTCTGCCTGGGCTATCAGGATCCTTAAACTCATAGATCATGATTGTTCCTATATCAGTTGGCTGATCAGATTTATACCTCCAAAAGGCTTCGTCAGTTTCTTGATTGAGGAGCAAATCTATGCTCTTATTATCCTGGGGAATCCACTCTGGTGTAATAATCCTAGTGAGAACCGATTTGCCTCGAGGGGTTCTAGGTTCTGTACCCATGTTTCCTTGCTCTAGGTCCCCTAAGTCCGCTTCTGAGATCACATTTCCAAATTCGTCCGTCCTATCTGGGTGACTGGTGACTACGTATATGGTTCCTTCTTTGTCCAAGTATGCTCCGTTTTTGAACTTGACAGCTGGGTGCTCTAGTCCAATGGATTGATCAGGATTCTTAATCTGTACCACAGATCTTCCTAGGCCGTCCTCATAGATGCTGGCACCTAATCGGTTGGTCCTAAGGTATTCCAACTGCGTTTTGTACGGGCCTTCTACCCTGTGCAAGTAAGGCACTCCTGAACTTCCCATAGGTCTGTCCATGCCTTGAGACATCTCTGACTCACTGGTCTCAGAGCTAGGGTAGTACGAGTGGTGGCTCAACTACTGGGCCCAAGACCTAGCAGTGTGGTTAACACTAGCCTCTGAAGATCTAAGGCTTTGTCTCTCCCTTACTAGATGTCATCCTGATCTAAGGTTCATATGCCTATCTAAGTAGCCCAATTCTTTGCCCAGAGTACAACCTCGTTGCTGGTTACTTTATATTAGTCGCTTGGTTCTTTTTAGTTATTTTATTGTGTTTATGGTCTTGTCTGATATCACATCGTCAGGAATATTTGAATGTTGTTTCGCACTTACAGTTGATCGTTCCACGTTAAGTTCTTTCCCTTTAAAATTCTCGACAGTACAAGGATTATGCCCTTAGCTTGAGCTTGAAAGTTTAGGTATGCTTCAACTTGATAGTTGCCTATCGTCGCCCTGACTTACTCCTACTTCTAATCATTCTTAGCCTAAGCTAGGAATTGACGAAGAGGAGCAGAGAGTATTCCGACCTTTCTTGCTGATCCTTGCTCTTTAGTGCTCGAGAAGTTGATTCGCAAGCTTGCACAAAACCCTTGCTTGGACGCTCTCAATTGCTTCTCAATAGACCTGCATCAGTCCCAAGATTAGCTCCAAGTTGACCTTTCAATTGACAGACAATTTATTTCAGACACTTTTTTAATGACCCTTGTTCCCCCTTTTGTATTGCTAGAAATTTCCTCTAGAGCTCCCTTGGTGTTCCTACCCCTCAGTGTGCCAACTTCCAAATATCCTATCTGAAAAGCAACTCATTATTCTTACAAAAAACAGTTGAGGGTGCGTAGTATATGCCACGAGCTTTCCGACAAGCCCTAGAGCTCAAAAAATGGACTTCATATGAAAAAGTTATGGCCGTTCAGGGTTTAGGGGGTTAACTAGATAAACAGAACCTTTCAGGGGTTTTAATGCATTTTTCTAAGGCCTTTGCAAGTGTATGAGTATTTGAGAGTGCAACTATGCCCAAAGTTTTAGCCTAAATTTCCAAAAAATTTACCCCTTAATTTTTGCCAAAAATGTCTATCTGTCGCGATAGACGGTGTCTGTCGCGATAGACACAAACTATCGTGGGGGCTGTCTATCGCGATAGACGGTGTCTGTCGCGATAGACGCTCTCTATCGTCTGTCGTGATTTGGTCTGTCGCGATAGACGGTGTCTGTCGCGATAGACTGGTCTGTCGCGATAGACGGTGCCTGTCGCGATAGACGCTGTCTGTCGTGGAATTTTGGTCTGTCGCGATAGACGGTGTCTGTTGCGATAGACGGGGTCTATCGTGGGTCTCTGTCTGTCGCAATAGAGTGGTCTGTCGTGATAGAGTGGTCTGTCGCGATAGAGTGGTCTGTCGTGATTTGGTCTGTCGCGATAGACGGTGTCTGTCGCGATAGACTGGTCTGTCGCGATAGACGGTGTCTGTCGTGGAATTTTGGTCTATCGCGATAGACGGTGTCTGTCGCGATAGACGGGGTCTATCGTGGGTCTCTGTCTGTCGCGATAGATGGTGTCTGTCGCGATAGACAGTGTTTGTCGTGGAATTTTGGTCTGTCGCGATAGACGGTGTCTGTCGCGATAGACGGGGTCTATCGTGGGTCTCTGTCTGTCGCGATAGATGGTGTCTGTCGCGATAGACAGTGTCTGTCGCGATAGACGGTGTCTGTCGCGATAGACTGAAAAAACGCAAATTTTTGAGAAACTTCTAGTGATTTAGAGTGCTCTAATGGTGTAGGTTACCGTGCCAAACACGCATTCACAAAACATTAAGTTTTTCTATCTGTCGCGACAGACAGAGGTCGTCGTCTCGGGACCCATGTAGAGTCTGTCGTACCTGCGCACACTGCTGGAGGAGGTGGTACAGCAAGTTCCTGCAACAAAAGCTCAAAAACACACCAAAAACAGATTGCATGCAAGCTCTCTCTCGCTCTCTCTCACAATGAAATGAGGGAAATGAGGTGGGAGGTGTAATATGACCAAAAACTGAAATTTTTTGTGGAGATGGAGATGGAGATGGGAGATGGTGGAGATGATGATGGTGATGATGGTGATGCAAAAGTAAGGAAAAAATGAAGAAAAATCAAGAGAAAGAAGGATATTACCTATAACTCCAATGTCTCAACTCGACGTCTTACCATCACACGCTCGTCCTCAAAGCTCTCTCCCCGGCAACGGCTCCAAATTTGGTGTCACTCTAGCACAATGGTGAGTACCAACGTGAGAAGATTCACCTCATAATTGTCAATCCGTGGAGACGTGAGGACTAGTATGAAGACTATGAGCAAGTGAAGGCACAAGTGTGTGAGTGAGAAGCACACAAGCATGCACACACATACACACACACGCGCACACAAGGCAAGAACAAGGAGAGGAACAATGGAGTTCTTTGCATTAATAAAAAAGTCTCTTACATCAGCTCAATTCACAAACAATCTAACCCCAAAAATGAGCTCTCTAGCTCTTTTTATAGTTTTCTAACTAGCTTTGGTCTTGTCCAGACCTAGTGTCCGGCCTAGTTAAAAATTAGGTTCTAGAGTCTATTTGAGGGCTCAAACAGAGTCTAAAAATGATGAAAATTGATATGTCGCTAGTTCTAATACTCCTCAAGCTCGAGGACTCCTCGGCTTGCACAAAATGGAGTCTATTCTACCAAAAACGGGATTTACAATGTTTGTGTAGTGATTAAAATCACTTGAGTTGTAAATAGTCCATGGAAAAAATGATTTGGCCTTGTTGCCGTATTGTGCATGACTCCTCTGTTGCTTTGTATGCCAACAGCATGTCTCTCCTTTGTGTGAGTAGAGTAGTTGCATTCTCTTGTATTTTCCTCATGGACTAGGATCCTTGACTCCCTATTCTCCTTGTTTTCAAGCATGTGGCAAAGCATGGGGTTGTTGCCAATGGCTTGAACATGTGGGAGGTAGGGGTGAATGAGAGGAGAGTCATTCTTGAGCTTTCCTTCTTGCTTCCATGCAAGGTGGTGAGGGTTTTTGGTCGTTCCTTGCTACAAGTTCAACACTTTTTGGCACCGTCGCCGGGGATGGTCAGCCTTTCATCACTTGGAGAGCTCAAGAACATGTGGTAAAGTATTGGGTTGCAATCGTTTTTGCTCAATTACGTAGGATTTGAGTTTTTGCATGGCACTTTCACCCTTCCTTTGGGCTAATTGCTCCCATTTTCTTGCTTTTGTAGGATGATTTTAGTTCAATTTGAATGTTTCACAAGAACAATCCCTAAACCCCTTCTCTCTCTAGCATCAACCCCATCTCTGTCATTTCTTAAAGTTGATGTTCTTCTTGAAAATAGGGATGGGTATCCCCCTTTTCTCCCTCCCTCTCTTCAAGTGAAAAATAAAACTCAAGGATTTCGGGTGGTTAGTGAAACAACATCCTTTCTCTCGTGGATCTATTTGAATGAACTCCCACACGTAGAAGCACAGTACCTCTATAGGTTACGATTTACACGGTGGAACTCTATGGGAGCATAGCCTTAAATTACTGGTCTGGGGGGGTGGCTTCCTCTCGGCCCATTTTTCTATAACTGATAAATGCTAGAGTCCATTCGAGGATCTGACATTAGTCATGGCATATGGTGGGAACTTGGGGGAGTAACTCCCCTCTGCTTTTCTTGTATTCCGGTTCAGTCACCACCGTGTTTGGGGGGTTGGTGGAGATTTTAATTATCTCCACTCTCTCTCTCTCTCTCTCTCTCTCTCTCTCTCTCTCCTTGGTTCAAGAACCATCGATGCTTCCATCTTCCTAATCCTCAGGTCGCGTTGGGGTTGGGACATCAAGTCTTTGTGTTGCCATTGTGGGGTTGAGACCTCGTGTCTTTCCTTGTGCTTCAGGTGTAGAAGGAAGTTGGGGCTTGGCTACTCCCCATGCCTACTTCTTTGTGGAAACGCAGCTGTGCGCATTCAAGTTCTTCTCTTGAGCTTTGGGTGCTGAAGGAAGCTGTGGCTTGGCTCCTCCCCACACCTACTCCTCTGTGGAAACACACATGTGCGCATTCAAGTTCTTGCGTTGAAAAACTTAAGCTTGTTTTATGTCTATTGATGTTCTCCTAGGTGTCAGAAGGTTTATCTCATGTATGGTATGCTCAACTCTCCGTGTTCTTCACTCCAAAATCTTCCAGCACTACGCCTGACACACGGTTGGGGTTTGAGCTCCACCTTGCGCTTACTGTTTGTGCACCATCCTCACTGGAATAACATGAATGGTTTCCTTCCATTGTCGAGTTGAGAATAACCACTCCATGCTCCTTATTTGATTTGCCTCCGTAGATTCCCCACCAAAGATCCTTGTTAGCTAAATAGTTGCTCCTCAACAGGCTCCTTTACTGTTGGATTTGGGTAAATGTTTTGGCCTTTTAATCGTCTGCTATGAGGGAGGGATTCTGGTGGTATTCTTTCACGGTACTTCATAGTAGTAGAATTGATACTGGTTTGGTGTTGGTCTCTGTGCTTGTTTGGGTCCTTCTCTATACTACTTGATACCTCGGGTTGTGCCCCATCTCCCATTGGGCACCTTTGTCAGCCCTTAGTGCTACCACATCGATCGGAGATAAGGACTATCACATTCATTTTGCCTCAGGTTTGATCAATTCACTTCGCTGTGGATCTTGCTCATTTGTGTTGGAAGTTTTCCTGGTCACTCGGGACGTCTCTTCCAATCATCTGGTTTTTCTCAGTCAGGGGACAACCTTAAATCACACATACAGGGGGAACATAATACTCTTGCATTCCTCATTGTCGAACGTCGACTGTACCTTCAATTTCCTAAAGTTATAAACATTGGATCTCGTTCACGCCTTCTATTTCATCCTCCGATTGTGCTGCCCCAACTCCTAAGGGAATCCGGATGCCTGGAGGTTGAGCGACATGTCATTGCTCTAGCGACTTTAGTTTCCAGTTCCTCTGAATTTGGGGGAGAGCTCCTTGGGAGCATTCCCATCTCCTCTCCCTCTCTCAAGATGGGACTCATTCTGGCACAACCTTGCTGTTTTGTTTCCGTCAACACGAAGTGGTTGTGGTCTGCTTGTAGCAATACCTTTCGGGAGTTATCTACTGCTCTTTTACTGATGAAGGCTTTTGGGTGGATACTTGAAGGATCTGCTCGAGCTCTGTATACGATGATAAGAAGGCTTATCAAAGCTTTTAGACTGATGAAAATGGTTTGGACTCCACGATAGTGGCCAAACCTTTCGGTTCTGATCTTTAGGGGTACTATACCTAAAGGGATGCATTATCTATCTCTGAAACTATGGACCTCAGAACTGTTTTGAAAATGTTGAAGTATTGCTGGTTCAGCTATTTTGATAAACTTGCGTGCAATGGTGTGATTATCTTTTGTTGATTGATGTACTTCTGGATATGTTAGCTGTTCTTGACTAATACTTTGTTTTTACCCATAACTACTGAATGATGTTGGACCTAAATTGCACTCCATTACTAGCTGAATCTGACAAGATTGAAGTTTCTTTCCCCATCCATGCACGTATGACAAATAATGTAGTCAATGGGAAGATTTTTGTGACTTTCCCCTGAAGGGACGATTCTTATTACATGAGATTCTCTCTGCATTTGTGTGCTGAATATTTTTTGCTGAGTTCAACAGTGGTAACTTTCTAAAGTGACAAAACTGTAGATTTGCAATGCCCTATGTTATCTATTTTAAAGTTGCAGATCTGATTCTTGATAGTATTGGGAGGTGGATGGTAGAATGCAGGGAAATTGGGAGAAGTCTTGCTGGTTGCTTTCATTATCAAGGTATGCATGATTTATAAGTACTCTGTGTTATAACTGTTGGTACTTGCACGATTTCAAATGGGGGGGGGGCGACTCATTACTCTAAAACTTGCTGTAGGATCACAAGGGAATAGTTCCACTTAATATGCATATGAATGTAATAAATGGACAGATGATGAGTAAATAAAACTATTTGTAGATCTTTCTATCATAGTACTGTGTGGCAACTTGTGCATTCTGTTGGCTCGACGAAACAAGAACTGGTGCGTCGATTTGCTAAGAGTTCTTGGCAACAATAGTGCAAACCTGATGCAACTGGAACGAATTTTTGTTGGGAGCTTGGAGATTGCCTAGATGGAACTCATGTATGTCACTATTGTTTTGTGCACTGAGAGGTTGCACATTGATCTTGTCCATTGAATTTTGTCCTTTGAAGTCTTTGCCTCCTTCTATTGACTTCGAATTTTCTCTAATAGACAGTTCAGTAAGCACTTCCATAGTTCTGTGTCTTTGTCTCATGTCTCCCTTTGTGAGCTATGGTTAAAGCATCTTGACCCCCCTACCAATCTCTAGAATGGTTGGATTTATGAGCTCATGTAATCTCTACTTGTAGGATATCTACTTTAATTTTCCATGCTTTTCTAATGCCCTCATTCTAGCTGATTAGGGTGCAAGGAGGCCACATTACAGTCATGATGATGGTTGCTCATTTGTAAGTAGACACCTCTTTCCATTATGTATGCGTATGTTTTGATAAGGAAGTTCCTATTTGTGGTAGGCACAAAGTAAGTTATGTTCATCCATTGTGTCCAAAGAACTTGAATACATATTTCTTGGTAGACGATATATGAATCAAAATCTTTTTTACTTGACTTGCGTATGCATTTTTCTAACGATTTCACATGCATTGAGTGATGTCTTGTAGCTTAAAACGGCCATGGATCTTGGTGTAGCATTTGATCGTGGATTTCTTATGTGAATGTATGTGGATTTCTCGTGGTACGAGAGAGTTGATCTTTCAGAGTAATCAAGATATGTCTTGAATCAGTACTCTTTGTGCGAATGCTTGCCTGTTAAAAAGGTAGATCTGTGCATCATTTTTCTAAGCCAAGCAGTACTTTATCTAGGGAATTATGTCCACAAACAATCTTGTGGAAGTCGTCTTGACTGATCTAGAATTAAAGAATTGGACCCACACGTGCACAAATGCAATGATGAATGATTGAACTCTTTCCTTTTGTTTATAAAGTGGGAAATACCCAAAAGTTTGTTGGTGCCTCTAAGACCCAATTGTGTCCTAGATTTGTCCTTCCTATGGCTGATAGAACATGTTTTTGAAAGATGTGTCTAATGCAGGGGTTACTCATAGGTTTTTTAGGGCAAGGGTACTGATAATTGTTGAAAAAGCAATCCATGTTTTCGATGCAATATCCTTTATCCATCCATATCTTAGAGGCTTTTTCATTCATGTTGACTCTTCCTAACTGAGGCATCCATTATTACTCATTAGATGTGATAAAAGATGATTAGTTGACTAGAACATGATCCATTAGGGAGTACTTCTACTAGACCAACTAACAAATGATTTGAAGTCTGGAATGCACTTATTTGGGAGGTATCTTCCAATGATCTTGATTTTTAGACAACTACGCGATGAATATAGATATTTTATGCAGGATTGTAGTTCTCGGCTATTCTGTTCTCATGTGATATGCAGGACGGACTGAAGTAGTGTTTGGCTGGAAAGTTACTCATGGGGTTGATAGATGCATTGATGTTGGTTGTCAAGTTTTTGTGATTGCCATAGGGGATAAGGTCCAAAATTCCATCTAGACTAATGGAAGGAACTCTACTCTAACTGTTTACGTTTTACCTTGGGCATGCTAGAGGTTATCTGTTTTTCTTTCTAGCATAACTATATTCAGTCATTGTGCTGAGGTACTTCACCCTGATAGACTATAACGATAACTGCTTGAGTGATTTTTTTTGCCAGAGAAGTAACCTTCTGGTTTCACAATGCTCATCTAAGGCTTATTTTGCATTGCAGGCCAACACACTCAGAACTTCAGCACTAATCCTTCTCACCTAGATGACTTGCTACTATGCTTAACATGAATAACTCTGGATAAGCTGTTTGAATTTCAGGAATGCTTGTAGAATGATAAGAGTCATAATATTGCACTATTGTCTAATCTTTTAACTCATTGATTAGCTAGCTTACTGATATGAGCATAGTATAAATGATGGCAAGACCTTAATGTAATCATGAAACCACATTCATCTCATGCAATGCAATACAATATGTCTCACACTCACTTGGGGGTAGCATATTTAGGAATGACAATATGACATCACAAAGATATAAGGGACATATGGGTTCTTATGATGTTCCTTTCTCTTTAGTTATAATTCTTGGATTGTAGGAACAATCAGATTTTTAGGACTTCTCTCTAGAAGAAAGTCTTGCAAAAGAGGATGCCCCGAAAGTGGAAACTAAATGTGAAGTGAATGTTTATCTCATTACTAGATGCAGTCTACTTGCTCTTTTGTATGTCATTTCCGGTTTGGGAGCTTCTGGAAGAGGCATTTCCAACCTTACAAAAGACTGCATTGTGGGAGGAATGTTGGGCTGACTGCCCCCAAGGGAATTGTGTCGCTCAGCTTTGAAGATTGAAGAGTTGCAAATTGAAGTAAAGACTGAAGACTTGCAGCCTGAAGCTTTGCAGACAAAAGAATTGCAGATTTTGAAGAAGTGAAGAGTTTCGAGACTTGACTCCAACTTGGAAAATTTAGTTATGTATGATCCTTTTCTCTTAGCTTTGTCAAGGACGACAAAGTCTAGGGTGGGAAGAGTGTTGGGTTGTAGGGTATGCCCACATCCTCAATTGTGCATAAGAACCCTCTCTAGACCATGAGAAATAAACTTTTTTTGTATATATGTGAGGGTCACATATGAACACTCTCCTAGAGCACTTTTTAATATTCTCTTATATACCATAGTGAAGAGGTCTCTCATATATTCACCTTTTTGGCTCCCTAGAAATCCCATGTAGAAAGAAATTCTCACGCATGCCCTTCATTGGGATTTGGTGGTTACATAATTGATCTTGGAATATCCTAGAAGATTGGTAGTTAGAGAGGGAATCACCTTTTTGACTTTTCAAAAGAAGCACATGGGGAATAGAGCTTAGCCTATAAATAGAAGCTCATTTTCGTAAAGAGGGGAGCTTTTTGTCAACATGCTCTCATGTAATATCTCTTACCAATGGAGGAGGCTCTCATTTACTCCAAGACTTCGGAGCATAGAAGAGTGAATTTCAGCAGCCAAGAAATATTTCCACCAGTGCGCTGGGGTTTTACCCCCATTTCAAAGCTATTTGTGTAGTCAGAATCGCCATCAGAGTGATGGTTTGTGAGCTAAACTTCAGCACTCATTTCAACTTTCATCGAAGTGAAGATTTTGTCACATTCTTGTTCCTTTGTGAAATGGCGGGCAACAATGACTTGTTTGGCATGCTTCAAGCTGAAGATAAGCTTGATGGGACCAACTATCTGATGTGGTCTTACATGATGAAGCATGTTCTTGTTGCTAAACAACTTTGGAACATAGTGGCTGATGTAGATCGAAGACCCGCAAGTGCTTCTACTTCACAATCTACTCTCACAGAATGGAGCTTCTTCTTCAAATACAGTGGTTTCTCCTTCTCCACCTACACAGGAGCAACTTAGATGGGATGGAAAAGATGTTCAAGCTCATGCTTTGATTGCGCTTTCAGTGAAGTGTCATATAGTTCCACACATTCGGTCATGTTCTACATCACGACAGGCATGGGACACTCTTGCTTCTTTGTATGCCGTGCGTAATGAAGCACGTGTTGCATACTGGAGGAAGCAACTTGAGGATGTATGTATGGATGAAAATGAGTCGGTGGATCTGTATGTGACACGCATAAAGGACTTGAGAGAGCAATTGGCAAACATAGATGAGATTATTCCGGATGCATCACTCATTTCTACACTGTTGAAAGGATTGCCAGAATCTTTTCAAAGCTTTGCTACTACACTCCATTTGGTTGCAAAAGGAAATCCTAATATGTATGCATGTGATGAGATTGTGTCTCTTCTTTTGCAAGAAGAGCAATCTAGAGTGAATAGGAGTGGTTTGATTGAGGGAACACAAGCACTTTCTATCTCACAAAAGGGGAAAAGCAAGTATGGTTCAGCTTTGGGTTCATCAAAACCAAAGCCTCAATCTTCCTCTTCCACTCATTCCTCTAATGACACTGATTTGCAAAAGAAGAAGAGATGCAAATATTGTTGGAAGGCCGGTCATACTATTGATGAGTGTAGAAAGCTTGCTAAATGCAATGAAAAGAAGAAGGAATCCGGCTTGTCTATTGCTGAAAATTCAGCAAATGTAAAGAATGATGAAGCTAACATGGCTCAAGATTTTTGGGCATATGTTGTTACATGTCATTATGATAATCTTTGCATTCTAAATGTATGGTTATGAGTGAGGCTGATTCGGATTGGTTCTTTGATAGTGGTGCTTCAAAGCACATAACATCATGCAAAAGATTCTTTGCCTCTTTGAAAGATGCACCCAAAGGAGGACATGTGGTGTGTGCAAACAATGCCTCTTATCCTATCATTGGAGTAGGAGAAATTGAGCTTACGGCTGCAAATGGAGGTGTGATTCTCTTGAAAAATGCATTGTATGTGCCCGGTATAAAGAAGAACTTGATTTCAGTTCCGTTGATTGCCAAAGCTGGACTCCATGTACACCTTGTTGATGATAAGTGTATGGTTCATGATTTCAGCAATGGCGATGTTATCGTGATGTCCGGTACATTATGTAATGGTTTGTATCACATGGATACATACAAGAGGGCTACCTCGAATGCCTTGGTTGCTCATACTTCTTCCATGGCTGAAATGGAGCTTTGGCATGCTCGTTTTTGTCACTTGAACTTCAATAGTTTGCTTTACTTGCAAAAGAAGGACATGGTTATTGGTTTGCCTACACTTGAGTCCATTGAAAAACATGCATGTGAAGGTTGCATTCTTGAAAAAATGCATCGTGGTTTTTTTCCAAAAGATAGTCATACACACTACTACAAGAAAATTGCAATTTGTTCATAGTGATGTATGTGGTCCCGTCAAGACTCCATCTTTTGGGAAGCATGTATATTTTGTTACCTTCATTGATGATGATACTCACCATACATGGGTGTATCCTATGAAAGAAAAGAATGAGGTATTTTCTTGCTTCAAAGCATTTTTAGCTATGGTTGAAAATTTTTCTTCACAAAAGCTTTTGACTCTACGCACGGATCGTGGTGGTGAATACATGTCACATGAGTTTAATTATTTTCTTCGTGAAAGAGGTATTTCACACCAATGTACGGTGCCATATACACCTCAGCAAAATGGTGTTGCCAAGCGTAAAAATAGAACTCTCTTGAAATGACATGATGTATGGTTAACGAAAAGCATCTTCCTGATACGTTTTGGATGGAAGCGGTCATGTGTGCAAATTATGTGTTGAATAGCTTCCCTACAAAAGCATTGAGAGTCATCACTCCTCATGAGGCTTGGAATGGTCATAAGCCTATGGTTAGTCATATGCGTGTGTTTGGTTGTATGGCATATGCTCTTGTGCCATCACAACAATGTCACAGACTTGATGACAAGGCAAAGAAATGTATATTTGTTGGTTATAGTGTTGAAATTTAGGGATATCATTTGTACAATCCATTGATGAACACAATTATTATGAGTTGAGATGTGGTATTTGCTGAAAATTCAATTTTCCCTCTACTTGAATGCAAAAAACAGCCAATAGTTAGCTCACAAGATGTGTTCGATACACTCATGCCTTTGTTCCAAAATGGTGCGCTTGACTATGGCCATGTAGACCAGCAAACTAAGGTTCAAAGGGCTGAAAAATTCCAGCCAAATAGGGCTGAAAATTTAGAGAATTTCCAGCCAAACATGGCTGAAAAAATTCAGCCGAAAATTGCCAAAATTGCTTCCAGCCACATATGGCTGAACATTTGCATCAAAATATGGCTAAAAATGAGCATGAAATTCAGCCCACGCATGATGTACATATTGAAGATGTTTTACATAATGAATGCATGTCTATCAAGAGTGCACAAACTATGCCAAAGTGGCTAAAACAAACTTTGCAGGACAGCAAATTGAGTGCACCTTTAGTTGGTAGAACAAGATCAAGCTCTCACCATGCATCAAGTAATTTTGTGGATTATTCTCTTATTGCTACAACATTAATGAAGAGCCACTTACTTTTGAAGATGCATGTGACGATCCTGAGTGCTATGCAATCAGAAATGGATTCCATACATAGGAATGGTACTTGGGAGTTATGTGAATTGCCAAAAGGAAAGAATGACATTGGTACAAAGTGGGTTTATAAGATTAAGAGAAAATCTGATGGTAGCATTGATCGCTACAAAGCTAGATTGGTTGCTATTGTGGTTGCATTGGCTGCCCATCGAGGTTGGAAAGTGCATCAGTTGGACATAAAAACAGCCTTCTTGAATGATGATTTGCAAGAAGAGGTTTATGTGAAGCAACCTCCTGGATTTGCTATGAAAGGGAAAGAGCATATGGTTTGTCACTTGCATAAAGCCTTGTATGGCCTCAAGCAAGCTCCACGTGCATTGTATGACAAAATCCATAAGCACTTGATTGCTCTTGGCTTCACATGTAGTCCGATTGAAAGCACACTCTATGTATGCAAAAATGGGGCTGATCTTATAGTGCTTGTTCTTTATTTCGATGACATACCAAGGCCGGATATATAGTATGCAATTTCCTAGTTGAGTCGATTCATGCATAGCCTTGACACTAAGCATTGGCAAGCGGTGAAACGTGTGTTTAGAGAGAATCTGTTCTATTACTACTACAAAGGATTACAAGCTAGTCTATTGATTTGGTTAGGACTCTTCATCAAAAAAAAGATTCATACAAAATACTTGCTAGTGGCCTAACACATGGGTGACCTTTAGAGGTTTATAAGGCAATTGTGCCTCGAATTAGGGTTTTTAGGCACCCATTTCCTAGTAGTCCTAAGTGAGGATGCACGAGCTCGTGTTGTGATGGTGTTTGTTAGCCTCAGTGTTGGTGGGGTGACTGCATGTGAGCACTGCTTCGAATCTAGGGTTTTGTGTGTGGAAATTTGAGCATATAAGTGAGTGTTAGGCACCCAATTGTTTCTAGCATGAGGGATTGCCTTCATTGAATGCTTTGGTATCCAAATAGTAATAGTCCACCCTAGTCATCTATTGGAAGATTCCTTGGTAGTAGTCGACTACGTTGTACGTGCATCTTTGGGGTGTTGTACGTTTGGTGCATCTTTGGGGTATTGTTGCCAGAGTAGGGGATTGCTCAGTCTTGCACACCCATATTTGGTCACTATCTATGTCACCTTATCTCGAGTTTCCTTTTGACTAGATGTGAGGGTTGTCTACATTCTCTATCTCTAGGATTCTTCTATTTGCTATATTTCCATCAGTTTTGGAAGAGAAGAAAGTTCCATAAGGTCTTTGAATTTGTTGTTGAGAACATCATCCTTCTGCATCACAGAGCTCTAGACAAGAATAGAATCTTTATTATCACGTGTGCTCATAGAAGGACGAGGATTTGGTGTTTTCCCTAGTTCTTGGGGTGCTTCATTTGCTAATTCAACTATGATGCATTGTTGATTTACCCAGGCCTCAAGAAGTCCACTTCTTAGGTTTAGGTTGGTTGCATGGTCATAGGTCCAATCTTGACCCAAGAACAAAGGTTATGTGAGATCCTCGTCTTGGCACACTAGCATTTTGACTCTCATTGGAACATTTGGAAGGTAGATGGGAAGCTCCACCTCACCCACGCAAGGGGTTTCCACACCTCCCAATCCTATGAGATATGCTTCTATAGGATTGATACTTAATTGCAAATCGTGACAGTGAGAAAGTTCAACTGCACTTGTGGCTTTACTTGAGTGAATCAAGATTCATATAGTCCTTGCACTCTTTCGTTGTCCTACCTCTAGGGTCACAAAAGGACGTCCGTCAATTATTTAAGGGGAAATTAATCTTGAGGCTTGGCACATGGCCATGTGATATCTAGGATCTTCATGAGCATCTAAGCTAGGTTGATCTCTACCTTGTCTCCTCAATTTCATTTGTCATATGCATTCTAGGGCTTGAGCCTAAGCTTCTTCTTGAATTTGTTTGTCCTCTTCCTTATGTTTCTTTGTAGTGTTGAATCGACTAAGCATTTCTTCGGTGAGAGGTTCTTGATAAAAATTCATTCTACACCCACTATTGTAGCTTGGTATTACATTACCCTCAAGGGTAGCTAGCTAGATTGCTCCATTGGTTGATATTCTGTTAATTATCATTGGTCCATGGCCATGCTTCTCTAGTTTCCTTGCATTTTGCTTTAGAGTATACACCAAGATTATGTCTTCTGCTTTCAAAATATCCTTGATGTGGCCATCAAAGTAGGCTTTCTATCTCTTCTTAGCTACATAGATCCCTACAACATCTCTTAATCATGTTTCTCCTAGTCATTCTAAGTCAAAATTCCTAGAGGAAATCTCGTGACATGTCTATTGATGTTGTTGTGATACTTTCAATGTGGGTATTAGAAAGTCTAAGGGTAACCCTATATTTTGGCCAAATACCATATGAAAGGGTGTGGCTTGGAGCACGATTTTATAGGCGACTTGATATGCCCAAATAGCATGATGTAGCTATTTGTCCCAATCAAAGTGCTTATTATTCACCAAGTTAGTTAGAATAGGAAACATATCTTATTCGTGCTTTCAACCTGGCCATTGGCTTGCGGGTGATATGGAGGTGACTTCTTGTGAGTAACCATGAGTTCTTGTAACAACTATTTGATGATCTCATTCAAGAAGTGAGTGCCACGATCACTAACCAATTCTATTGGAAAACCATATCTTGTAAATACATTTTCAAACAAGAACTTGGATGTGTGAACTCTTAGATGGGGGATTAATATGACCAACAAAGTCTATGCCCCACTTGGAAAATGCATGTCCTCCCAGCATGCGTCTCACTGGCATCTGATCCTTACATATCGGATATTGAGTTCATTGACAAATATCACACCCCTTCACATAGGTATGTGCATCCACGTGAAGGGTTGGCCACCAAAAACTTGCAAATAGAATTTTCTTGATCACCATATCCGGTCCAAAATGGCCTCCACACAGCTTGGTGACCCGTTTCTAAGATCTTAAGATATTCACTCTCATGGACACATAGTCTTAGGTATCCATCTCTTCCACGCTTGTATAAATTATCTCCAATCATAGCATAGTCTAGTGCTTCCTATTCTAAGATCTTTTGTGTGGTCAATGTCATCTCTTGAGGGACTGTTTTCATACTCAAAAAAGGCTACTAGAGTTTTGCTCCAATCTAGCACTAAAGACACTTGATATAGAGTGGCATGTTCCACTGGTGGTCTAATAGCATAGATTGGGCATTCCTTACACATCCTATGGGCATCTACTTCCATTGTTGGCCAATAGATACCTAATCTTTGTAGAGTCTATAGGGTTCTATGTTTAGAGTGATGTTTTTGTAGTGCACCTACATGTGCTATTTGGAACCACTTCGCATGCTCATCTTCATCTACACCGCAAGACAGTATGCCTTGATCAATGTGCTTATACACACCGCTTGCTAGTATGTGATAATTTTCGAGACCTCACTACTGCTTTATCTTTGGCTTTTAGTATGGGATGCTTGGGCCCAAAGGTTAGAATAGGCACTATGGTTTTGGTCCAATTAGGCATGACTTCTATATTGAACAAGTAAGCATCAAGAAGTTCATCTAATAATCCTTGAGGAGACTCTCCTAAAGTTATTCTAGAAAGGTGATCCTCCCTAAGGTGAGTCTTATCTTTCCTAACCACAACTTCAAAGTCATATTTCATCAATAAGAGATTTTTGTGGACCCACATGTGTAATCACCCATGTTGAGTTGCAACTAACTTTTTAGGCTCCCACATTTGTCGGATACCTTTTGGTTGAGCTTGTTCTCATTGCTTGGTTCTTCTTTTAGCATGATTGGCTTGCCAGAATGGGAATTTTTTAGGCAAGGTTGGTGGTTGTGTGCCTTTGCATACCCGGATCTAGTTCATGCCCGTAACTACTTTCTTCTTGAATGTTCTTTGTCTACTTGATAAAACAGTTTTCTTTTACTATTTCACTTGCCTCTTTGGTTGAATTGTTGTGAGTGGATTAATCTTTGAAAAAAAGGAGGGATCCACTCGCTTTTGAGTTTGTTCCTCCATGATTGAGTCATTCATGATCATAGAGCTTTTGACACATACAACATCTTATTTGCTATGAGTAGTCCTTGAAGAACTAACAGAATGTGTGACATTTGGATTTGTGAGCATGCAATTCTCTAATTCTAATGTAAGCATTGTTCATGTACCCAAACTTGAAGAAGTTGACTTCTTAGGTTTAAGTTGACTGCATGGTCGTAGATCTTGTCTTGACCCAAGACAAGTGGTTCTATAAGGTCCTCACCTTGACACACTAGCATTTTGACTGTCATTGGGACAACTTGAAGGTAGATTCGAAGTTCCACCTCGCCCAAACAAGGGGTTTCCACACCTCCCAATCCTATGAGATAGAATTCTATGGATTTGGTGTTCAATTGTAGATCTTGGTAGTATGAGAACCTAACTGCATTAGTTGTTGGACATGAGTCAATCAAGGCTCTCACAGCCCTTACATTATTTACTTGCCCTACCTCTATGGTCACAAAGGGACGTCGATCAATTATTCAAGAAGCAATTACACCTAATGTTTGGCACATAGCCATGTGATATCTTGGGGCTTTTGGATTGACATCTAGGCCTAGTCACCTTAACTTATTTCACCTAATGCACTCTTTGGCCTCTACCTCTGCTTCTTCTCTAACCCTTAATTCTTCTTCTTTTCGCTTCTTAGCAGTGTTGAGTCTCATTAGCATATCCTCTATAACAGGAACTTGATATAGCTTGACTCGGCATCCACTAATATAGCTTGGCAATATGTCACCTTCTAGAGTGGCCAGTTGTACTGCAATGCTAGTGGAAATTCTAATTAATGAAAATGGGCCCATATCCTCGTTTTTCCAATTTACTTGCATGTTGTTTTTGTGGATAAACCAACACTAGGTCTCCCTCTTTCAATCCTTTATCCTTGATGTGTGCATCGAAGTATGAATTTTGTCTTTTCTTTGCATCATAGATGCTTGTAGCCGCTCGTAGCCCGATCTCACCTTAGCATTCTAGATCAAATATCTTGGAGGACAACTCATGTCCATTCCACTCATGCTCTTGTGCTACTTTTAACATCAGAATCAAGAAGTCTAATGGTAGCACAACATTCTATATGAGGACCATCTGGAATGGGGTGGCATTGAGTACCATTTTCGTAGGAAACTCGATAAGCCCAAACACCATGATGAAGTTGTTTATCCCAATCAGAGCATTTATTATTTATAAGTTTTATCAACACATTACATCTCTCAGCTTGTTCGTTAGTTGTGGATGATAGGGGGCAAAATTCTTATGTATCACCAAGAATTCTTGGAGAAGGTTTTCAATAACTTTGTTCAAGAAGTGTGTACCTCTATCACTTACTAACTCTATTGATAATAAGTATCTGTTGAACACGTTCTCACATAAGATTTTAGCCATCAATTGAGCATCATTCTTTGTGGTGGCCTTTACTTCTACCCACTTTGTAAGGTAATATGTGGCTACAATAATATATTCGACATGGGAGTTTCTAGTTGGGGGGTTAATAGGTTCCACAAAGTCTATACCCCACTTCCAAAATGCACATCCTCCCACCATTGGACTCAAGGACATCTCATCTTTTCTCATCGGATATTGTGCACGTTGGCATGTGTTGCATTTCTCCACATAGGTATGTGCATCCATATGAAGCGTGGGCCACCAAAGTCCTAAGAATAGAATGGTCTTGATTACTCTGCTAGGCCCAAAGTGTCCACTTGCAACACCACTGTGAGCAGTTTCTAAGATTTTCAAATAGTTTGATTCATGAATGCACAATCTTGAGTAACCATCTTTGCCTCTTCGGTATAGGTTGTATCCTACCAAGTCATAGTCTTCAGCCTCTTGCTTCATGCTCCGTTTTCTTGCTAGACTAGCCTCATTGGGTAGAGTTTCCAATTCCATAAATTCTACCAATGGAGTGCTCCAATCTGGAATTAAAGACACTTGATAAAGGTTAGCATGATCCACTGGGGGTTTCTTCTGGCACATTCGACAATTATTAATCCATTCATGTATTTCTCTATCCATACTAGGCCAATACACTCCTAAACGTTTTAGATTCTACAATGTTTGTTGTTTAGAATAGTGATTTCCTAGCAATCCTTCATGGGCTCGTTGCAACCAACTACTGTTCCTCCTCCTTGACACAACAAGCTAATACACCCTTTGTATCTTGTTTGTACATATTTCTTGCCAATATTTGATATTTCTCTGATTTTACAATTTCTTCTTTGCTTGTTTTCACATTCTTATTTGCAGGTCCGAAGGTTAAGATAGGTACCAACTTATTTGCCCATTTAGGAACAACTTCTAAATTGAATAGATAAGTGTCTGCCAATTCATCACACACTCCTTGCGGTGACTCTCTTGAAGTGATGCGAGAAAGGTGATTTGCCCTGAGGTCAGTTCAACCTTTCCTAACAACCACTTCAAAGTCATATTCCATTAGTAAGAGGAACCATCTTACTAAGCATCCTATGTTGCAAGGTTTATTGACCAAATATAATAAAGCTTGATGATCAGTGAAAAATTTGAAACTTGTTGGCCAATAGATAGTGTCTAAAATTCTTCATAGCATATACTATGTCTAATCTTTCTCTTTCAATTGTTGTATAGTTTTACTCCACCACGTTCAATTATCTACAAGCATATGTGTGTACCTAAGATCCAACCTAGGGACTTATGGAGAAGGAGACTATACCTCAATCCTCTTCAAGTGCATATAGTGGGGATTCACGCTTTATTTATCAATCTGAAGAGTATCAAAACCTAGCCGAGTGTATGAAGACATGCATTCAAATGACGATCAACACACATGAGTTTCCCAAAGAGTGCAAATAAATCTAAGACTAATCCAAACAAGCTTCAACAGTCAATTATGGTGTCGCGATACTTGGAGCAGCAGTCAACAGTAAATTGAGATTTTCTCTCAGTTCTGAACTCCGAATATAGTGAATAGCATATGCATTTCCAAGCTCTCAAGAAGACGCATCCAATGGCGGTATTTTCACTCAATTTTGACGCTTCTACTTCAAGTTATGAGCAAAATACTAAGTCGCAGGAATGACCTTCCTACACTTCAGCACTTCCTACACCTCACACACACCTTAACCACAGTAAACAAACACTTTCATGGATAGACAACACTTCCTAACACTCTTTTCAAGCAACACACATGCATACAAGCTCACAAAGAAGAAGATACAGAGAGAAGAAGACACAAATTCGAAATTCTGTGCTCTTGATTCTCACAATGGCAGAAAGTCCTTACAAAGAGTCACAAATTGACTTATATACATGTGCCCTAAAAATGGTCCTTTCATACAAGAGACCGGCACTTTATTCACTAAAAGGCTAATTTCCTACTAATTTACATGGGTAAGCTACTAATCTTCTGTGGGGATGCATCTAGAGGACTCCTCTAGTGCATTTACATCGGAAAAAATATATTACAAAGTGATTATGATTCAAAAATAAGATGTCCAAACCGGAAAAATTTTGGGACCCATCTTTTTCTCTGCCTTGTGCTTTTCTTTGCTCTGCAACACTCTCCCCCTCTTTGTCTCTGTCGTCCCTTGATAGCCTTTACTTCTTGTCTTCAACTTGTTTAAGAGGTCTAAATACACGCACCCAGCAGTCGAAGCGGCAACAAGGACTGTGAGACAATTGGTTATCTTATCCGAGGTATGTCCTTTGCTTTTGTTTGCCCCTTGGTATTCCTTATATCATGTATCTGGGTTGCTGTATTTAGTTGGGTTTCCACGCATGCCACTAGTGGCTAGGAATGTGCTGTTCTTAGTCACCTCTTTCTAGCTTTCGGTCTTCTGATTTGTCCTGGTTGCACACATCTGACCCTGTTGTATTGTTCTAAGCCTGTTTACTTTGTTAACCATGCACGCTATCAGCGGGAGGATTACTACCTGCCAAGTATCTTCTTGCACTTCATGGATACGTTCCTGGCCCTGGTTCCTCCTTTCCACCTACGTGCTTTTCCTTGCTATGTGCCCCTGGGGGGCTCTGTGCAGAGATGGATGTTGCGCCCCTGCGGGGCTTCCTACAGAGATGTATCTTTCTAATAAAACTTCTTTCTTTGTCTTCTTCTTTTCTTCTTTTTGCTTGATTCTCCCTCAACACTGCCCCCCTCCTGAACTCTAGTGTCCCTGACAGGCTTTGGGAGTCGACGGGAGTATGTTTTTTACACTTTTTGCTCTGTTTCATTAAGCAGATTGGCTTCACGTACCATTAGCTGCTTCCACTGTTCTGCTTTCACACCGTCATGTGGTGGTTGTCTATGATTGGCGAAGAAGCTTAGCTCATATGCCACTAATCTGGCATTCAAGTTAGATGACATCTTTAAGAAGATTTCTGAATCAATTTCAAAAAATCCTGTAAAAAAGGCTTCTTCGAAGGTTTGCATATATGTACTCGGTAAAAACATAAGCCTAGAATAATATGCCATTATTGTGGGTCAGCTAGGCATAACAGACAAGTCAAAAACGAGAATATCTGTTCCTTGATTAATGCCAATGAAGTTCAAAAATGTATATGCCGCGTGTTTGAAGATCTTTAATACGGTAAGTATCATTTTGAGTATTTTATTGGTCATCTTGATAGTAAAATCGGGTACTGTTGCATAACTCTACAGCCAAAATTCAATGGTTTTTATCATGTAGTCTTACGTTGGTAGATAATTATGAGGTGGACTTGGGAGTAGTGGATAATTCAGCCACTGTTTATTGATAGCACCACTCTGTTGCATGTCCAAAAGTTCTCTGGCTTCTCGGTGACGTGGTGTTGGACAAAAAGAAGGATTTACCTGTAATGAGTATGGGGCTGCTTGCCAGTGCACCCGTAATGTAGGATGTTTCATCAAAAATTTTCTCCTCCAAACAGGCTGTGCTGCTTCAAATTCCTCTTGAGTATAGCTGAACGTGTCATTGTTGAACTGCAACTGTTCGTCTGGATTTTTTTGTGTGATCTTCTTTATGTATTACCTTGTTTTCTCTTTCAATAGTCCGTACGGAATATTGAAAGGCTTCATGATCGTCTCCAAGTCTTTACCTTTAATCCTTGCTTCTTTCATGACTTTGATGACTTCATTTTCAAAATTTTCTGTCAATCAGGAAGTAAAGTGATCTCTCCGATACACTGTGTGATCTTTCCTCCTATTCCAATCAGTTGTGCCTTAGATGGACGTAATTCCTCTTTGAGTTTCTGTGTCATTGAATACTTAATACAGCTTACAGTTGCTCCTGTATCAATGAGAGCATCCACTAAGTGGTACACTTCCGTTCCAGCGCCCAAACTCAAATATGGTTGTGTCCTTTGCTGACCTAGGTTTTCAGTGGCTCTAAAATTAGCCATAGGGATGAGTTCCTCTCCTTGTCAATATCTCTCATCTCTCTCCCTCATCCACTCTTTTCGTTTTCTTATTCGTTCTAGTGCTTCTTGTCTAGCTTCTTCTCGTATTCTTTCTTCCTCTAGGTGCCTATTTTTACCCATTATCAATTGTGACCTTATTTCTTCAGTCAATGGCTCTAAATATTTTTTTATCCGGCAACCACTGATATAGTTTGGCAATACATCTCCATCTAGAGTTGCTAAACTGATGGCTCCGCTTGTGGATATGCGATTGATGATTAACGGGCCATATCCCCTTTTTTGTAATTTCTTAGCATGTTGTTTTAGGGTATATACCAAAACTAAGTCTCCTTCTTTCAAGTTTTTATGTTTGATATGAGCATCAAATTAGGCTTTCTGTCGCCTTTTAGCAGCATATATCCTTGCTACTGCTTGTAACCTAGTTTCATGTAACTTTTCTATTTGATCCAATAACCTAGTTTCATGTAACTTTTCTATTTGATCCAATTGAGCTGATAGTTCATGTCCCGTCCACTCATAAGTTGTCACTACTCTGAGAGTGGGTATTAAGAAATCAATTGGCAAAATAGCATTTTGTCCATACACTAAGTTAAAAGGAGTAGTTCCTATGGCGGTCTTGTAAGCTACTCGGAATGCCCATAAAGCATGATGTAATTGTTTATCCCAATCCGATCTACCATTGTTCACAATTTTTGTGAGAAATGTGCACAAGATTTTATTTGAACTTTCGGCTTGTCCATTGGCTTGTGGGTGATAAGGGGCTGATTTCTTATGAATTACCAAGAATTCATTCAGTAAGGCTTCTATAACTTCATTCACAAAGTGTGTGCCTCTATCACTCACAATTTCTATTGGTAGTCCAAATCGAGTGAAAACGTTCTCAAAGAGAAACTTTGTTGTAGTCCTAACATCATTTTTCTTGGTTGCTTTGGCTTCAACCCATTTGGTCAAATAGTCTGTGGCTACGATTATGTACTCAGCATGGGATCCTTTAGCTGGTGGGCTAATAGGTCCTATGAAGTCTATTCCCCATTTAGTGAAGGCTCTGGCACTCATCATGGGTTTCAGCGGCATTTCATCTCTTCTAATTGGATATTTCATTCGTTGACAGGTATCACATCGTTGAACATATGTGACTACATCTTGATGTAGAGTTGGCCACCACATTCCTACAAAAAGAATCATTTTTGCAGTTTTATCTGTAGAAAAATGTCCTCCTACAGCTCCTGTATGTGCCATCTCTAAAACAGCAAGATATTCGTCTTCATGAATGCACATTCGTAAATGATTATCTCTTCCTTGTTTAAAGAGTTGTTTTCCTATAAGAGCATAGTCCTTGCTTTGTTCTACAAGTGCACGTTTCCTTGCTAGAGTGGCTTTTCTAGGTACTCTTAGGTCTTTAAGAACTTCACCAGAGGCATGCTCCATCTTGGTGCTACAGTGGAGTAGCATAAATTAGAGTTCTCTTCTGGATTCCGTTCTTGACAAGTTGGGCAGGCTAATACATAGTTATATGTATCCCTTTGCATGGTTGGCCAATATATGCCTAATCTCTTCAATGTTTGCCATGTTCCGTTTGCATTTAAATGAGTTTTCCATTGATTGACATGTGCTTTTTGAAGCCACATTTCTTGTTCCTCTTCTTCTACGCATCTCATGAGTAATCCACTTGAGTTTTGGTGATACAAACTTCCAGCAATGATATGAAGGTTTTTAGTCTTCCATAGGTCTTGGGTTCTGTTTGGTGTGATCCCATCTTTAGGTCCATGCGTGAGTATAGGGATTAAATTTTTTGCCCATTGGGGACATACCTTGAGGTTGAACAGGTACGTATCAGGCAGATCATCTGGTACTCCTATGGGTGGTTCTCCATGTGTCATTCTCGATAAGTGATCTACTCTAATGTGGGTATTCCCTTTCTTGACTACTACTTCAAAATCAAATTCCATCAACAATAGAAACCATCGTAATAGTCATCTCGTATTACAATGCTTATTGACTAAGTACAGTAGGGCTTGATGATCAATGAAGAATTTGAATTTGTTTGCCAATAAGTAGTGTCGAAACTTTTTCACTGCGTATACCATTCCTAGACCTTCTCTTTCAGTCGTGGTATAATTGCGTTCTGCTTGATTCAATTGTCTACTGGCATAGGCTATAGGGTGATCTAACTTTTCTTTATCTGCGGGTTGAGCTAGGATGCAACCAATGGCAAACTTGGAAGCATCTACATGAATGTGAAAGGGTTTGTTCCAATTAGGTACTCAAAGGATTGGGGCTGAACTCAATCGACTCTTTAATTCGTTAAAGGCCTTTTCACATTCTTCAATCCAGTTAAACTGAGTCAATAATGCATAAAGAGGTCTAGCAATTATGGCATACATATGTATAAATCTTTGGTAGTATCCGCAATGTCCCATAAATGCTTGTACTTCTTTAGCAGTCTTTGGTCTCAGCAAATCCAGAATTACTTTGATTTTGTCTTCATCTGTTGAGATTCCATTCTTAGAGACAATATGTCCTAATATCTTTCCTTGTCAAACCATGAAGACACACTTTTCCGGATTAAGGCATACTCTATATTGTCGACATTTGGAAAAGATCTTTCTTAGTTCAGGAATATGCTCTGATCATATAGCTGAATAAGTGCATAAATCATCCACGTATACCTCCATACTCTTTCTCAAGAACTCCTTGAATACATGGCACATCAATCTTTGGAAAGTGGCTGGGGCATTGGTTAGGCCGAAAGGCATAACCCTAAAAGCATATACTCCCCATTCAGTTGCAAAGGCTGTTTTATGTTGGTCCTCCGGAGCAATTGCTACCTAATTATACCCTGAAAAGCCGTCCAAGAAACTATAAACTTCCTTTCCTGCCACTCTTTCCAAAAGATGATCCGTGATGGGTAATGGGTAACTGTCTCTTATGGTGGCAGCATTTACTTTTTTCAGGTTAATGCATACTCTTATCTTGCCATTCTTTTTCGACACGACTACCAAAGGTGACACCCATTCCGTGTGTTCGATCTCATAAATGAATCTAGCGTCTAACAACTTATCTATCTCTTCTTTGATCTTTGCTGAGTAAACATCGTTATACGTGTATGGTCTTTGTTTGGAAGGTTTAGCTTCAGATGTCATAGGGATTCTATGTGCACATATAGAAGGATCTACTCCTTTCAAATCCTTATAGGTCCAAGCAAAGACATCCCTATATTCTCGAATGAGTCGTATCAGCTCTTGTTCTTCCTCCTTTGAGACATCTTGACCTATAAAAGTACATCGTTCTTCTCCTTCCTCTAAAGTTACTAGTATTTTCTTGGTCTGCTCTTTATTGTCATATGCTATTCCTGGCTGTGCTTCTCGTTTTGGCATTTGAATAGCAATTCTTCTCTCTTCTACTTCATATTTTTTGAAGTGGGCAGGCACTTCAAATTGGTCTTGAGGCTTGTTTTCTTCATCATTTTTTGCTTTATCTAATCCAAGCTTCTCTTCTTGTGTTGGTTCTTGATTTATTTCATTAGCTATGACACTTACTTTTTGATTTCCACTTTCTATTTCCATTTGCTCTTGCTCCATTTCAATGCTCTCGTAATCCTCTTTCCATTCTTTTTCAATTGCTTCTCCTTATTCAGCCTCTTGAAGAACTACCACGTATAGACTAACATCATATCCTTCTTCATCAATGCATTCATTCATGGTTATCACTTCTTCGTTTACACACACATCAAGAGTAGCTAAAATCTCCATCCAACCATGAGGTTCAAATTCTTCATCTAGGAATATTTGAGGCATATAGGCTGGATCTTGTACAAATCTAGCAACTCCTTGCCTTTGCTGCCATCCTTTCCTCCTATCCTCTTCCTTTTTCGCAGTTTGGCATATCCATAAATGAGTGTCTTCGTTCATCCACGATTGATCACTTGAACCTATACTGTGAATCGACTGCTCATCTTCTTCTTTATGAATCCGATTCCATTGCAAGGGGGGAACATCTTGATACGTGTATGTGTGGAGATTTATTCTTGTTGTGGTTCCTTCATGCTGTAAATATACTGCATCTTTTCCCCAATCTAGCACTACCTTTAGCTGTCTCATGAAGGGTCTTCCAAGTATCATTTCGTAATTGCTAGCCCTTTCAAATTGACATATCGCTAAGGTGTGCTCGAATTCAACTCCGCAAGTAGTGAAAGTAACTCTTTCCAATAGTCCCAAGGGTCGTTCAGTGTGTCCATCTGCCATTTGTATCTTCATGCGTGTTGGTCTTAGGGCTGGTTTTCCCCATTTCTCCCAGATTTCTTTAGTAGGGATTCCTACTCCAGCTCCAGAATCTAAGATAGCTTTAGTGGTGTAACCCCTATAGCTAATTGGAAGGCATGTATTTCCTTCATCTCCCTCACTAAAATCTCCAACCTTATCGACTGGGATTTTTACTGTGTTTACTTCATCCAGCATCTCCTTCTCTTCCGCCTTGATCTCCAATTGACTGGTTAATTTCTTCTTCAAATGTGGTTTGACCTTCAACAGTTCTTCCAACGTCAGAGTGCAAGGGATTTTTACCTTTCTAAGGTGTTGTATGATGTTCGATGTTTGGACTGATGGGTTCTGTTCTTTTTTTCTTATGGAGGGAATTAAATATAATTCTGAATTATGTTCGTATTCTCCTCTGTAATTTGGCAAAACGTTTACACTGTCATTTTCTTTGTCACTTGGATCAATTTGTATTAATTCTTCTGAATTTAGTTCAGGTATGGAGGCTTCAATTTCACTTTCTGCTTCTAACTCCTCAAAGGGTGGTTCTATTCCTTCCACTTTCTTCCATCGGTCTTCTTGGACTCTTGCCCACAAGTCTTTAGGCCATTCTCCATCTACTTCGGGGACAATGGATCCTTCCCTTTTATCTTCACAGTAATTTTCATTATGTGTCTCACCTCTTTTGGTTTTTTTGGGGTCATAAGGGATGACACACTCTTGGAATTCTTTTTCGTGGATTCCTGAATTGGGTAGTTGAAGAATAGGTTTTTCGAAGGTCTGTTGGGCTACTTCAATTAATTTTTTGCATATCTCCAACCTTTCCTTCTCCAAGTCTCCTTGAGGATATTCTCTTTCATGTTGTTCGATGGTAGATCCTGCTCTTATTCGTGCCTTGTATGCTTGAATCCACATGGCTAATTCTTCAGGCATGGGATCTGCTAAAACTGATCCTACCTCTTCTTTTTTTACTTTCCTTTCCAAATTTCTTCTTCCTCTTCTTGTTTCTCTTTTGGATTTTGTTCGCTCTTTTCATTTTCCTTCTTTTGTTGTAGTTTTCTTTTCCTTCATCCTATCTCTATGGTTCTTCCATCTCTATGTTCGTTTATTTGTAACACTTTTCTCAGGCTCTTCTGATTCTTCAACTATTTGAGGTGTAGGTATGTTCATTTCTCTGTCACCTTGATCATTTTCTTTAGTTTTGTTTGGGGTCTCTCTAGCTTTGGCTCTAGTTATTGCTTTCAACGGTACAGTGTACTCCTTATCACTCCCTGATGACTCTATCACTTCTATCACGTTAATCTGCACGTTAGAGTTAACTTTGTTGGGGTTCTTGGGGCAATCTTTGAAAAGGTGTTCTTTACCACAACCACTACAGTATCCTTCCCAGACTCGCTGTGGTGGTGGTGGGTTTGGTAGTATTCTCTGATATAATGATCACCTCCACATCTATAACATGGTCCTCTAGGTACACGCGGTCTGTTCATAGGTCAGGGGGGTATGGGTGCCCTGGGGCCTGTGTACATCAATGACACATAATCCTGCTCATATCCGTAGGAACTATCTGGTGCTTCCATGCCATATGCATATGGTTCGTACATTTGCCCATATTCTATTATAGAGCTCTCATACCTGGGATAGTTTCCTTGACTATGGTCATAAGATGAGTCATATGGTTCATTACTAGACAATGGTGTGGCTGGGACTATTGCTCTCTCTAAGTTTTCTTCAGGTTGAGCTATTTTCATCGGGACAACATTCTGAGGATGGGGCGGTTGTTTCCCTAACACTGGTTGTGGTTGAGTGTAACTTTGATAGGCATAAGGTCGTGGTGCTGGTGTCTACTGCTGATATGTAGAATATCTGAAGGCTTCTCCTCCTACATCTCTTTGAGGGTATCCATAAGGTCTCATGAGCGTTTGTATGGATCTTGATTGTCGATTGTAAGGACAATTTTCTGTACTGTGGTTTGTGTACTTTTGTTCTATGCTGCAATATTGTAGAGGGACCTGATTAGGTGTTCTATTGTAAGCATAAGCAAGTGGTGGGACTACTCCCCTAGTGCACAAATGAGAAGGATGATCACCTCCACAATGCATATATCTTCGAAGCATGGGCACTCTCATTGGGTTGTTGGGGTAGTTCCTGTGTCCTTGAACATTTAGTTTCTTTGCTACTAAGTCGACTATTTCCTCCACATTGTTCTTAGGGTTTGATGTGCTGCTCGCGGAATCTTCACTTTTCACACTACCTTGAGGTATTTTCAGATCTTCTGCTAGATTGTCCTCTAGGTCAATACATTCTTTCATGCATTCTTGCAAGGTTTGAACTCTTTTCACATATACCAGAGATCTTAATGATCCATTTATTAACCCTTCCAAAAAAAATGACACCATCTTGTTTTGGGTAGGTCTCTCTTCCACTGGGCATCTATCCACATACTGCTTAAATCTTCTTGGTGCCAATCTCAATGATTCTGTAGGAGCTTGCTTAAAGCTATGGATCAATGAGGAAGAATTATTTTTAATCCCAGATTTAGTGAATTCCTCAATCATTTCTTGATAGACTTGTTCCATGTTTTGAAAATTATTAGGGTCTAATGGCTGGAACCAAGCTAAAGCTGTGTCTGTCAAGGTTAGACCAAAAGATTCATACTGAATCAAAAAATCTTCCACTTGTTCAGCTCTGATTACTTGCTTAAATTAAGCTATATGAATGTAAGGTTCGCTAGATCCATCATAATGGTTTCTCATGCATTTAGCAACTTGAATAGGCCTTAATCTTCTTCCTGCTTCAGGTGGTCTAGGCATCACTAGGAAAACTGGTCTTCCTATCGGTATACCAGGTCCTCTTACCACAGGTGGTCTGACTGGGGCAGGAATTCCGTTCCTTGGGTCAACAGGTGCTTGAGGTCGATAGTTAGGGTTATTTGACGGCATAGCGAACTGTACATGTGGTCTGACCGAAATATGTGTTTGTTGTGTTTGTCCTGACTGTTGGAATGAATTATTCTCAGAGGTTCCATGTGAGTTTTGTGAAGTAGTGGCTTGATCCCTAGGGGGGAATACTAGAATGTTCTGATATTTCAACCCTGCTCTTTCTGACTCTTTTCGAGGCCAGTATCTCCTATAAATTTTGTCCAAATATGTGATAATGGTGGGGAATTCAGGGTCTTGTAACTCATAGACAGTAACTGGGTTAGGGGCCACTTCCCATAATGAAGAGTGGGTTCTAAGGAGATGCTCCATTCCATTGATCAAATACACATCCATTAATGAGTCATCTTGAGGAACTAGGTCTCCTCTCCAACCCTAGTCATAGTAGATCTCCCTTTGGGCGTGGTTACTTGCTCTTAAGTTCCTTCTTCATTACAATTACGAGCATTGTTTTCTTCCCCAAGTCCATTGATGTTTTCAGGGTGCTCTGTAACAACATACTGGATATCCCTTTTGTCCATATGAAATCCTCCTACATACTTAACAGCTGGCCTCGACACTATGTAAGCATCTGAAGCTTTCTTTAGTCTAGCCGCTGATCGGTTTAGACCAGCTAGGTATATGGGTATCTCATGTTGATTGGTGGTCACATATTCTAAAGATGTCCGATATTCTCCCTCAATAATTGACATCATGCCAATCATCGGCACTGTATTCTGCATGTCCTCGAAAGCCATGGGAATTTCTTCCTCTTACTCACTAGAGGTTTCAGAATAATGTGAGTGACTACTGGGTTTGGCTACACTTCCCACTGAAGAGATTACACTTCTTCGGCTTCCTAGGGTTCTCCCAGATCTCAGGTTCATTCACTTTAAAGTTCTATTTAGCCTTAGCCAACCTCGAGCTTCTAGAGTTCTTCACTAAGGGTCAGGATTCCAAAGAAAATTTGGTTGGAAAAGGACTGACAGGGAATCCACAACTCACGATACTTGACCCAAACTAATCCACGATACTCGATATTTCACCCAAAGAGTATGTCACGATACTCGATACCTGACACACTAGAAGGGTACCACAATACTCGACCACTTGAATAGAGATGATACACGATACTTCACAGAAGACGATCTATGACACTTGGAGAAAACGCGGTACTCAATACTCACAAAACACGATACTCGATAGTCGGCCAATATCGCGTGCCAAACACGATACTCGATACTCGAGGAACTAGATACATGATACTTGCTAGTATCACGATACTCAACCACAGGAGATCACGATACTTAGGTATCGCGATACTTGACCGTGGGAGAAAACGATACTTGACACTTTTCAATTTTTTGCAAGTGTTGTTTTGGATTTTGAGAGCATACACATGTGTTTTGAGTGCATCTAACCTCCCCTCTTAGCCTGAATCAGAAAAATACTTCTTCTCTACCCCGGTATGGCCTTCACGATACTTACCGTAGATCATTTTTCTAAAAAGTTGGTTTCACAAGTAGTTTTGCACAAAGATTCAGTAGTGTGCTCACCTTGGAAGCTTTTCCCAACTTCCTTATCCCACTGGTTTGCTCTACAAAGCTCCAAAAATCCCTGGTCTCAGCTCACGATACTCGACGGAGTGCGCACACGATACTTGGTGTGGGAACAAGTGATTTGAAAAGGCAATGTTTTTTGGTTTTTATACTCTTTTCTTTTGGAAGATTCTTTCTAACTACAAAAACTCACAAGACTAGAATTAATGGCTACCCTAACTTCCTCACTACTCTACTCACTCTACTCACTTCCCTAGACTAATGACTCACTACACACACTTCAAGAGTGAGAAGTAGTAAGTGTGGATGAATGTGACTTACCAAAGAAGAGAAAATCACCACTCCTCCACTCACTTCAATGCAAAAAGCTACTTACCATCACACGAATGCCTCGGTTTGATTCGACATCCCCGACAACGGTGCCAAAAACGTGTGTACCTAAGATCCAACCTAGGGACTTGCGGAGAAGGAGACTATACCTCAATCCCCTTCAAGTGCATATAGTGGGGATTCACGCTTTATTTATCAATCCGAAGAGTATCAAAACCTAGCCGAGTGTATGAAGACATGCATTCAAATGACGATCAACACACATGAGTTTCCCAAAGAGTGCAAATAAGTCTAAGACTAATCCAAACAAGCCTCAACAATCACTTATGGTGTCGCGATACTAGGAGCAGCAGTCAACAGTAAATTGAGCTTTTCTCTCAGCTCGGAACTCCGAATATAGAGAATAGCATATGCTTTAGAAGCTCCCGAGAAGACGCATCCAATGGCGGTAATTTCACTCCATTCTGACGCTTTTACTTCAAGTTATGAGAAAAATACTGAGTCACAAGAATGACCTTCCTACACTTCAGCACTTCCTACACGTCACACACACCTTAACCACAGTAAACAAACACTTTCATGGATAGACAACACTTTCTAACACTCTTTTCAAGCAACACACATGCATACAAGCTCACAAAGAAGAAGATACAGAGAGGAGAAGACACAAATTCGAAATTCTGTGCTCTTGATTCTCACAATAGCAAAAAGTCCTTACAAAGAGTCACAAATTGACTTATATACATGTGCCCTAAAAATGGTCCTTTCACACAAGAGACCGGCACTTTATTCACTAAAAGGCTAATTTCCTACTAATTTACATGGGTAAGCTACTAATCTTTTGTGGGGATGCATCTAGAGGACTCCTCTAGTGCATTTACATCAGAAAATATATTACAAAGTGATTATGATACAAAAATAATGTGTCCAAATCGGAAAATTTTTGGGACCCATCTTTTTCTCTGCCTTGTGCTTTTCTTTCCTCTACAACAATATGATATAGTCAAATCTATATTTCCTTCACCTGTGGGTTGTGCTAGCACATATCCTATTGCATAATTGGATGCATCTACATGTACATGGAATGGTTTATTCCAATAAAGAGTGGTCAGTATTGGTGCTATGCACAAATGTCTCTTTGGCTCATTGAAGAAAATTTTGCATTCATTGTTCCACTCAAAATTTGTCAACAAAGCATAAAGAGGTTTAGATATGATTGCATACATGTGTATAAACCTACGGTAATATCCATAATGGCCCATAAAGGCTTGTACCTCTTTAATGTTCCTTGGCCTTAGCAACTCTGCTATAACTCTTACTTTGTCCTCATCCATTGATATTCCGTTCTTAGAAACAATATGACCTAATATTTTACCTTGACGTACCATGAACACACACTTTTTTGGGTTTGGACACTCTTGATATTCTCTACACTTGTTGAAGATCTGTCTGAGCTCAGGGATGTGGTGTCTTCTTTCTTGGTAATGAGCACATAGATCGTTCACATATACTTCTAAGATCTTTCACAAGAACTCTTTGAAGACATAACACATGAGCCTTTGGAATGTTGTAGGTGCATTGGTAAGCCCAAATAGCATCACACAAAATGCAAAGATTCTCCACTCTATGGTGAAGGCAATCTTATGTTGGTCTTCTAGGGCAATGGCTACTTGTTTGTAACCAAAAAATCCATCAAGGATGTTGTAAACTTCATTGTCTGCAACACGCTCCAATAAATGTTCAGTGGTTGGAAGTGGAAAGTCATCTCTAATTGTAGCGGCATTAACTTTTTTAAGGTTAATACACACATGCAACTTCTCATTCTTCTTGGGCACTACTATGATGGGGGATACCCATTTAGTATGCTCAATCTCATAGATAAATCCAGCTTCAACCAATCTGTCAATTTCTTCTTTTATTTTGGTTGTAGAAGTGTCATTATATGTGTACGGCTTCTCTTTGGTGGGCTTGGCATCAACTGTCATGGGGATCGTACGAGAGCATATCTCTAAATCTAACCCCTTCAGGTCTCTATAGGTCCACATGAACACATCCCTATATTCCCTTAATAAAGCTACAAGCTCTACTTCTTCTTTTGTACTTAGGTCTTCTCCTATGTACGTACATTGCTCTTCGTTCCTTTCAATGGTTACTACAATTTTTTTGTCTTTTCTTTATTACCATATGCTTCTCCTATGATTTCCTCTCTCTTAGGCATTCATAATTTCTTTGGTCTTCAACTTCATATTTTTTGAAATTCTCTGGTATTTCAAACAATGATTTGTCCTCTTCTTGTTTCACTGCTTTTTCTTTTCCTTTTCTTTTGACCATCTTCACTTCCATCCTTTGAATTTATAGTTTGGATGCTTGTGAGAGGTTCTTCTTCTTTTTGGGTAAATATTCCCATGTTCTCTAGATAGCGCTCCTCTGAATTAAAGCAACTATCCATCACAATGGACTCTAGATCATTGTCATCCTCTTCTTCTTCTTCTTCTATGACATCATTAGGACCACATTCTTCTAGCAAGGGCTCACAAATGAACACAAAGATGTCATAACCCTCCTCATCACAATGAGGTGTCCATTGTTCTTCATTGACAGTAATGTCCATGGTGGCTAAGATTTCTACCCAACCATGAGGCTCAAATTCCTCATTTGGAAAGATCATCGGTGTGTAGCGTGGGTCTCTAACTGGTTTGTCTCCTTGAGAAGTTCCTTCCTCTCTCACTTTCAGGTGTCTTTCCTCTTCCTCTGTGACCTTGCACATCCACAAATGAGTATCTTCATGCATCCAGGATTGATCAAATGAACTTTCAGAATGCACAGAGATTGAATCTTCTTGCACCTTGTGGATAGGATTCCACTATAGGGGTGGTACATCTTAGAAGGTAAAATCTTTTGGATCGACCTTGGTTGTGACCCCAAAGTGCTGCAAGTACAAGGAGTTGGTTCCCCAATCCTGTAATATTTTCAATTGTCATAGGAAGGGTCTTCCTAGGATCATTTCACGGACATTATTTTTGCCAAAGTCACTTGTCATACTCTATTACCAAGAACTTTCTCTCCAATGTGTTATCCATATAGACAACTTTGTGTAGTATCTTAGGATCTTTGAACTCATAGATGGTGACTCCACCTATTTTGTTAAGTTGATCTTGCTTGAATCTTCAAAAAGCTTCCTCCGTTTCTCTATTCAAGAATAGTTATATGCTTTTGTTGTCTTGGGGAATCTGCTCTTGAGTAATTACCCTGGTCAAGATTGACTTGCCTCTAGGAGTCTTGGGTTCTTGTCCTAGGTCTCCTTGCTCTAGGTATACTATCTCGTTCTTGGGAATGACATTTCCAAACTCATATATCATATCTCGTAAGCTCGTAACCACATACATGGTCCCTTGCTTATCAATATATGAACCATTTTCAAACTTGAGCACTGGGTGTTCATGTCCGAAGGGTTGATCAGGATTTTTGAGTTGAACAAATGATCGCCTCAGACCATCCTCATAGATGCATGCACTTAATTGATTGGTCCTAATATACTCCAACTGTGTTTTATAGGGACCTTTTGGTGTCTGTAAATAGGTAGTGCTTGAGCTACCTGGGGGTCTTTCCATGCTAAAAGACATTTCTGAATCACTTCCCTCCAAACTTAGCACACAGGGATAACCACTAAGTTGTTGTGTCCATGACCTAGTTGTATGTTTGCCACTAGCCTCAGGTGATCTAATGCTTTGTCTATCCTTGCCTAGGTGTCTAGATTTCAAGTTCATAAGCCTTGTCTACTAGTCCCAATTTTCCCCTTTGTATTTCTCACAATCCTTTGGAGCCCCCTTGGCTTCCTAGTCCCACTTGAAGGTCAACTTCAAATTATCCTTTCCAATGAGCTCTAGAGCTCAAAAACTGATTTTGGATGAAAACGTTATGTCAAATAAGGCAATTGGGAGTCAAAACAGGGAAACAAGATCGCAAGATCTCATGATACACGATACTCATTAAGTATCCCTGATACATAAGAGCAAATGATACATGATACTTATCCTTGGATGACACACAATATCAGTCTGGAAGATATGATACTTAAGCTTGGTGATACTTGGAATTTCACGATAGGATACCTCACTCCAACATGATACACGATACTTTGGCTAGAAAATACACGATACATAGGAGATATGATACATTACTTGGTTTCAGACGATACATGATACACAATGGAGCACGATACATGATACTTATCATCATGATATGATACATGGCTCCAACACAATACATGATACTTGCATGTGCAATGATACACGATACTAGATTTTCACGATATGATACTTGAGGCCACGTGATACATGATTCTTGGGCAGTATCATGATACACAACCAGGTGATACACGATATGTGATACTCAACCCGATGATACATGATACTCATGAAGTATCACAATACATAGGGAGTAGGTATTGGTGATACAAAATACCTTCCAAGTATCGCAAATTCAGGTATTGCAATACCTGAACTCAGTCGACCATGATACTTGGACATTTTGAAGTCCAAATTCCAAAATTTTTGCAACTATGTGTTCTTTGTGCTCTCCTTGTCACCGCTACTTGCTTGTAGATGCAAAATATGTATGCAATATCACGATACCACACTCACCATACCTATTACAAGTCATTTCAACCCACATGATGCTTCACTCAAATCTTGGTGTATTGAGCATGTGAAGCTCAGTATTTCCTCCACATTTCAACTCTACACTCTCTCTAGACTCCTCGCACAAACACAGACAAAAAAATGAGGCAGAAAGAGGGAATTTACAGTCAAAAAATGAAAAAAAACTAAGAAGGTGAAGATGGGAGAAGTTGGTGATGATGATGATGGTGGAAAAAAAATTAGAAATTGAACAGAAGATGACTATTTTTAACCTGTTTTTTGTGATAAAAGTCACTATTTTTATAGGGATTTCTTTTGGAGATTTTACATGTGCTTCTTGGAGCTCCCTACATGCTCCCTCTTCTTGTGTGTCCACTTCCTTGATGCGCACCCATGCTTGTGGTTGACCTTGAGCACCAACAGTGTCCTAGATGCTTGTGTTCCGTGAACATAAGACCACACTTTTCTAGGTTCAGGCAGACTTGATATTCTCTACATTTGTCAAAGATTTATCTCAACTCAGGTATATGTATGTGTCTAATGTTTGAATTAGCACATAGATCATTAACATAGACTTCCACGTTTTTAGGCAAGAACTCTTTAAATATGTGACACATCAACCTTTGGAAGGTAGCAGAAGCATTGGTGAGCCCAAAGACATTACCCAAAATGCGAATATGCCCCATTCTATGGCAAAAGCCATCTTAAGTTGGTCTTCTTAGCAATGGCCACTTGATTGTAGTGAGAGAACCCATCAAGAAAGCTTTATAATTCCTTGCCTGCTACTCTTTCTAATAGGTGCTCGATGATAGGAAGCGGATAACTATCTCTAATAGTGGTTGCATTAACCTTCTTAAAGTTAATGCAAACAAATAACTAGCCATTCTTTTTGGGCACCACATTGATGGGTGATACCCATTCAATGTGCTCAATTTCATAGATAAATACGGATTCCACCAATCAATTTATCTCTTCCTTGATCTTGGCAGCATAATTGTCGTTATATGTGTATGGCTTCCACTTGGAGGGTTTGACGTTAGAGGTCATGGGGATTCTATGTGAGCATATGTTAGGGTCTACTCCTTTTAGATCCTTATAACTCCATTTGAACACATCTCTATATTCTCCTAATAATGAAATCAACTCTTCTTCTTCCTCTTCAGTCAGGTCATGGCCGATATAAGTACTTCTCTCTTCTCCATTTTCTATAGTTACCATGATCTTCTTAGTTTTCTTTTTGTTGTCAAAGGCCACTCCTATGAGTGTTTCTTCTTTATGCACTCTAATCATGACCTTCCTATCCTATACCTCATTTTTTGTAAAATTTTCAAGGACACCAAATAAAGTTTCTTCCTCTTCTTGTGGGAGTTCTCTCTTCTTTCTTTTTTTGCCTTCACTCTTAGTGGTTACCTATGTGGTTAACCTCACATTGTTTGTATGCTCTTCTCATCCTTGAGGGTGAGCTTCTCATTCTAATTCTTGAAAGAAGTTGGAGAAGCTTGGAAAGTTGAGTTGTCAAGTGGTGAAGTTGGTCCAACAAACTAGCATAGGAACAACCCTAGCTCTTTGGATATGTAAAATAGACCTTGTAGGCTTTTGGTTACTGCAATAAAACCCAATAGGTACTTTGGAACATCAAAAGAACAATTTGATGCAAAATAGATAACTTGCACCTTAACTAGCTCACAAAAACCTTCTAAAAATGGATGGAAGTTATGACTTCAAACACTGAGAGTAGTCAACACAATTAGAATTGGAAAAATTCCTCTTAAGGGAGTGTCATACATAGGATTATCTTGCTAATGCATAAAATCCCTAATTTATAACAACCAAAAAAGTAGGAATCACCTTAACATTGATTGGATGTCATCCCGATTTTTCGGGGATGTGCAAAAGATGACCCTAAGACTCTAAACCCATGATTTTTCTACTAAACTGTAAGACTTGAAAATTTGTACACATAAACTAGACAGTGATACCTTTCCAATGAATGCTTAATCGCTTGATTTAAAGCTCTATAGAGAGAGTAGCAACCTCTGAAGTTGACTGAGTTTGAGGAAGAAGGAGCAAAGAATGGAAGTGGCACCAAGCAATGATCAAAGAGTATATGTTGCTTCAAATAAACACTATAATTAATGTACAAATGATTTGGAGTCTTGAGGATCTATCCATGCATTTTCTTTATGAATTTTAATTCGAAATTAGGCATGTTTGGTAGTTTAGATTGATTGGAATATTTTCCTACAATCTAGGAAAAGAGAAAGTTGAAGTTATATCTACTTCTTGATTGATTGATTGAGAATCAATCTCAACCACTCCAAACTTGTGGCTTGTTCGAAGTTTACTCTTCTCTTTACAACGATAAATGCTTTGGTAATTCCATAAGAAGGTGATCACATGATCAAACTTTCAATACAATAAATGAATGCACATAAGTGCTTAAGAAATGTATCCTCTCCAACATCCATATGATGTTTTGAGATAGAATAGGGTCATCTCAAGCATAATGAAAGCTTGGTGATCCAACATCTCCCCCTCAAGCTAAATAATGCTTGAGTCTTCTTTGATAGGTTGAATATGTGCCATGGATTTGAATCTGCATAACTTTATCCCATCAAGTGCATTTGTCATCATATATGCTATTTGATTCTCAATAGGAACAAATGAAATGTCAATTTCATTTGCCATAAAATTCTCTCTTATAAAGTGGTAATGAATCTCTATGTGCTTGTCCTTGCATGGAAAATTGGATTTAGAGCTAGATGCCTGGAACTTACATTATCTCCAAGTATGTGAGGTTTAGAACTTACAAGTTCCAAATCTGAGTACAACTCCTTAAGCCATATTGCTTCTTGGGTTGCAATAATCAGAAATCTATATTCTATTTTAGTTATATCAAGCTACCAACTAAGCTTTGATACTCTTTAGGATCATCAATCTACTCACCTTCATAAACACTTAGTTTATGATTCAATCCCAAAGGTGTATATGCAAGCTTTGTGCTCTCCATTCTGAACTTGAGAAGTAGGTCTTGAATGTATCTTCTTTGAGTCATATACATCCCTTCATCGATATAAATCACTTGCATACGTAGGAAATATGTGATCTCACCTAAGTCATTGAATTTGAACTCCTCTTGCATGTGTCTCTTGATCCTTTGAATGCCATTCAGATCATCACCTGTCAGAATAATGACATCTACATATGCACACAGATAGATAACCTTATTGTGATCCCTTTTTATGAATAAAGAAGGATTTGAGTTGCTAGGTTTGAACCCTTGATCTTGAAGATGTGTAAGCAACCTACAATTCCAATCTCTAGGAGCTTGTTTCAATCCATACAATGCTTTCCTAAGTCTACAAGCATAAGATGTATGATTAGGCTTTTCAAACCTGGTGGTTGTGATATGTATAGCTCTTCATTTATCCAACCATTTAGGAATGCATTTTCACATCAAGTTGGAGGATTCTCCAATTTCCTGTAGCAGCTACACTTATCAATGTTCTGATTGTAATCATCTTTGCAACTGGTGAAAATGTTTCCTCATAGTCTATACCATGAGTTTGTGAGCATCCTTTGGGAACTAATCTTGCCTTGTACTTGCAAACTGATCCATCTAAGTTTCTTATAACTTTATATACCCATCTACAAACAATTACCTTTTTATTGGATGACATTGGAACCAAATCCTAAGTGTTCATCTCTTTGAATGCATCTATTTCTTCTTTCATGTCCTTTTCCCAATTAGGGCTTCCCTTTGCCTCTTCATAGGTTGAGGGTTCCTTTGAAATTGATTCCTTTGGCAAATCGATTGAATGCTTTGTAACAAATGAGGAATCATATCCATATGTTTCTCGTTGTTTCTTCTCCCTTGTTGACCTTATAGGTGCTTGCTTGGACCATTCTCCATAGTCTTGCATTTTGGATTTGCCTCTTAACTTCCATAGCTTGTAATAATTTTCCCTTTCATCTTGGTCATCATCTATATCACTTATTGGATCTCGGACCTATGCATTATGCTTGCTTCCTAATTGATGAGAATTAGAATCAAGATCATATAATAGACTTACCATATGATTTGTTTGTCTCCATCATACCAAGACCTATGTTCTTCAAAGACAACATCCCTACTTGTAGTGAATTTCTTGGTTGAAAGGTTATAGAACCTGTAACCCATCTGAGTTGATTCATACCCAATAAACACCACCTTTGTTGCCCTTTCATCTAGCTTATCTCTAATTTGTGAAGGTACATGAACATAAGCTAAACAACCAAAAACCTTGCAATGTCCAAGACTGTTGGAAAACATGGTTACAATGTCCCAATAAGTACAAACTATTCACAACATACATGAATACGACTCAGAATTAGTTGTCCTACAACCAAAAGGCGCCAACGTGCTCGGCTACGACATCTACCTCCCATAGCACGCACCTGTGTTCGATCCCCACCTGCAGCAGATTTCGCAGAAGAATTATTTTTATGTTTTTACTTTTCATAAAAGCACACCGACGAATATGGCGACGCGTTTTCGACTTTTTAACGATAGCAATAGATTGAGTTTTGCATGAGTGATTGCTTTATTATCTGCTTTTCAAGATGGACAAACTACTATATAAGAACAAGCTGGGTCACTTTCTAATCATCCTTCACCTAGTTTTCAACACAAGCCTTGAGCTTGGACCTCAATAGAGGTGGTGTTTCTCCTAGCACATGGGGCAGCCATGGTGCTAAATTGAAGCATGTTGAGGAGCAGCTATGGAGTTCTTCTTGGAGAAGATGTAGAGTGTGCTCACACTCTTGCTCATGAAGAGGAGGTTATCTCTTGTTCGTGGAAAGAAGACTTGGTCATTAGCAGCTTGATGGTGAGGATCGGCCATCTACATGTTGTAGTTGAAGATTGTCTTCTACATGAAGATTTCAGACTACTTCAAAGGCATCGGATGGTGTTTAACATAAGATTTACATCTTATGTTAAGTATTCAGGTACATATTCTCTTTATGCACACAGGTACTACTTGAATTTTATGGAGGTAGTAGCATCCATATCAAGAGGAGTCCTATTCAGCATAGGTACAAGCGAATCAGTACATATATGCTTTATGCATATTGGATGAGGTGTTGGAGAAGGTGTGTTCACATGAGTTTGAGGATTTCTGGCAGCAAACTTGTTAGCATTCTTAGCTACTTTTTAAGTATGTGATCTTTTCACACACGTATCTGACTTAGGGTCTTCCATAGCCTAAGGTTAGATGAGGGTTTGTTGATTATCAGTTTCACACTGATCCTTCCTCTTTAAGTCACTCATATTCACTCTTCTATAACCTATAAGGTCACACATCTCATGCATATTCAGATTTCTGCCCATACATCTGAATATGTTTGTTACATTTGTACATTCACGCATTCATCTATTTCTCATCACATAGAGTGGTTGAGAGTTTTGCTCCCACATTGTACATTGAACATTGGTATATATGATACTATGAGTAAGCAATGGCTTATGTAACACCTTACACATGTCGTCTATTCTTTCTCTATCTTTGTCTCATCATTTGTATGATTAAGTTGTGGTATGTTCATGTTTTGTCAATGGGAAGTTTGCTAGATTCTATGTTGTAGATGCTGGACCTATGGAACCATGGACCTGTGACATGAGCTAAGGGCCTACCTCATTTCCAACATTTGGTATCAGAGCACTAAGGTTTTGGTTTCAGAGCTTTAGGACTTTGGCATCAATGCATTAAGGCTCATTCATATTCTCAGGTTTTCCAGACTTCCAGGTTTACAACATATGATTTAAGGGCATCTTCTAACATTTTACATTTGACATACACACTTAATCTAGATGCGTAGAGATTTGAGAACTAGACAATTCAGTCACATGTGTATTTATGAGTGTGGAGTACGAAGTTGATGATCTGTTAGTAGCCGAATATTTTTGGAAGAGTATGAAATTACTTTACAAAAGTATTATTTGAAGACCAAGACTTGATGAATAGAAGACTACTTCAAATTCAAGGAAGAACAATGCTTTAGAGAAGATGAAGGAATCAGATCAACATCAAATCACAGGTATCAATTTCTACTATCAGATTACCATTTGCAGGTCATATCTTAGAAGAGCAGTTATGAAGAGATTTGAAGAAATTTAAGGAATGCTTTTATACACTTTCATCATTTGAAAGTTAAAGGCTACATCAAAACAGGTATCTAGAGGTTTTTGCTAGAGAGTTTTCAGAGATCTCTTTCATGGCAAGAAAGCTCATCTGAGAAGACAAATGTGGAGATGGGATGAGTTTTGTGTTCAGCCAATTTTCTGTTGTAAGTTGGTTGGATATCAAGGTACAAATGGTATCTAGAGAAGGTAACTCTAGAAAGGTAATTCATCATTCATACAAAAGGTTGGTGAATTTAGTTATTTCAGACATTTAAAGCAGAATTTTGATTCAGAGATATGAGGAGATGGTAAAACATGATTCTATATTCACTTCCATTTATATACCATGTTTATTTTGTCTTTTACTCTTAACCCTAGAGGAAGAGAAAAAGTTCATTTGAAGAATTCAAGAGTGTTTGCTACTTCAAAATGAAGAAAACAAAAGGTATGGAAGAGAAGTTTGAAGATGTTGACATCATCAGGTGGAAGAAAGATACAGAAGAAGAAAGTCCATCATTTCCAAAAGAAAAGTAAGGCTTCCTTTTCTCATATATTTTCCATATACTTTTCCTATTTTATCCTCTACATTCAAAGACAAGTGTACGAAAACATCTTGTGTTAAAGAAGAAGCAGTTTCTTGTTTTGCATGATGCTTGGTCATGATTTAGTAGAGTTGACAAAGAATCGCATTGAGAGAAAGAAAAGCAGCAGATTTTAAAGACAACTTATGTCTTGACTCAAATCTATGAGTTATATATAAGTTGAATATTTTTAAGCAGGCAGCTTATATTTTCCCTCAGAGAATTCTTGGAATGTCAATACAGAGCTACTTGGTATATGACAAGTTGCAGAGAAGTATATTTCTTCTTTATCTAACTCTTAAGGTAAAAGAGTTTTGTAGCAGATGTTGAAGACTTAGGTTGAGGTTTTATGTTTGGAAAAGGTTACCTCATATTCAGTATTTTTAGAAAACTTTAGAAAACTCAGATTTGTTGATGTACAAGTCAGTTAGTAGAATATGAAAGTTATGAAGTATCAACTTGCAGCTTTTGGAGTTCTCAAGGTGAGAAGTTTTGTCCACTTATGTTTCAAGTAGGAAATTCTTGGAAGGATTTGTTTGAAGAAAAGTTTTACAAATTTTTGAGAAGCATGGACACTTGGAGACATTCAGGTAAATAAATCAAACATTCAGTCATGAAGGTTTGATGAAAGCAGATTCTACACAGGAGAGATCATTGATCTTGATAGATCTTGAATGATCATGAAAGATGTTGAGTATTTATGAGTCAGTTGTCTATCCTTTGTTTGTAAGGTTCTTTGCATTGGAAGAAGTAAGTCAAAGATTCAGATTCTATCAGATTTGTGTTGCACAGAAATAGAAGAAGATACTTGTTATGTTACAGAAGGTTATGAATCCTATAAAGCTTTCAGCAAGGTTTTGTTATGTTAGGTTCAACTAACCTTATTCTACAATTTGGAAAGCTGAGGAATGACATGGAAAGCTATTGGCATGTGCACAATGCTAATAAAAAGGGTTAAGATATTTTGTTTCAGATACAGGTATTGATCACTGAAGATCAGATTTATGAAGGAAGACGTTCCAGATTTCATAAGTCTGATATAATTTGAAGAATACTGGATACTAGTGTTAAGTCATCCAGGGGGGTGATGAAACATGAAGACTTATTTTTAGCCATATGTGAAAGAATATAGAGTCATACCTATAGGTATTCCTATTTCAGGTATTCCTATATTTCCTTTGGTAGGTTCTCTTTATGTTCCAACTTTGAATGTCTAGAGAAAGTTCCTGTTAGGTGTTCCTGTTCAAGAGAAAGTTCCAGAGTTCTATTAAAGAGAAGCTTGATTTATTTCAGACAGGTATGTTTTAGAAGTGCGCACATTTATGTTTATACAAGGTTCTGAAGGAAAGAGGTATGAAAGACTTATAGATAGAACAAGGATGATGTCATGATGACATCATAGATTCTTTGACTTGAGTATAGTCAGAGATGAACCAGCAGTGTTCATAATACACTAAGTTGTGAGTTTTCAGTCACAGGTTCCAGGATTTAGTTCTTGATTAGTGTATTTACATGATGCAGCAGAAGTACATTGAGAAACCATTTTGGAAGGTAAATGCAAATATATGGATCCTAGTGTATGTTTTCAGGTTTTTGAAGACAAGAGATAGCAAGTTCAGAGACAGTTCATGTTATATTTGTTGTCAAGCAGTGATTGCTTGATGGGTACACTATTGGATATCTAGTTTGCATATTTTCTCAAGTATTATGGTTCATATTCAGTGAATTCAGGTTTTTTGAAAGAAAGTCAGATTCAGTTTTGAGGAAGACTTTTTAGACTTTTTAAGAAAAAGTTCAAAGGTCACTTCTAAAGTGCGGAAGTACAAGCTTGAATCTTGTGATAGTTTGCAGCTATGACAGTTTGCAGATCTAGTTCAGCTTGTACCATTATGACATTGGAGGGGGGATTTTTGGAAAACATGGTTACAATGTCCCAATAAGTATAAACTGTTCACAACATCCAGCATGAATATGACTCAGAATTAGCCGTCCTACAACCAAAAGGAACCAGCGTGCTTGGCTACGACGTCTACCTCCCATACCATGCACTTGCGTTCGATCCCCACCTGCGGCAGATTTCGCGGAAGAATTATTTTTATGTTTTTACTTTTCATAAAAGCACACCGACGAATATGGCGACACGTTTCTGACTTTTTAACGATAGCGATAGATTGAGTTTCGCATGAGTGATTGCTTTATTATCTGCTTTTGAAGATGGACAAATTACTATATAATAATAAGTTGGGTCACTTTCTAATCATCCTTCACCTAGTTTTTAACACAAGCCTTGAGCATGGACCTCAATAGAGGTGGTGTTTCTTCTAGCACATGGGGCAGCCATGGTGCTAAATTGAAGCATGTTGAGGAGCAGCTATGGAGTTCTTCTTGGAGTTCTTCTTGGAGAAGATGTCGAGTGTGCTCACACTCTTGCTCATGAAGAGGAGGTTATCTCTTGTTCATGGAAAGAAGACTTGGTCATTAGTAGCTTGATGGTGAGAATCGGCCATCTACATGTTGTAGTTGAAGATTGTCTTCTACATGAAGATTTCGGGCTACTTCAAAGGCATCGAATGGTGTTTAACATAAGATTTACATCTTATGTTAAGTATTCAGGTACATATTCTCTTTATGCACACAGGTACTACTTGAATTTTATGGAGGCAGTAGCATCCATATCAGGAGGAGTCCTATTCGGCATAGGTACAAGAGAATCAGTACGTATATGCTTTATGCATATTGGATGAGGTGTTTGAGAAGGTGTGTTCACATGAGTTTGAGGATTTCTGGGAGCAAACTTGTTAGCATTCTTATCTACTTTTTAAGTATGTGATCTTTTCACACACGTATCTGACTTAGGGTCTTCCATAGCCTAAGGTTAGATGAGGGTTTGTTGATTATCAGTTTCACACTGATCCTTCCTCTTTCAGTCACTCATATTCACTCTTCTATAACCTATAAGGTCACACATCTCATGTATATTCAGATTTCTGTCCATACATCTGAATATGTTTGTTACATTTGTACATTCACTCATTCATCTATTTCTCATCACATAGAGTGGTTGAGAGTTTTGCTCGCACACTGTACATTGAACATTGGTATATATGATACTATGAGTAAGCAATGGCTTACATAACACCTTACACATGTCGTCTATTCTTTCTCTATCTTTGTCTCATCATTTGTATGATTAAGTTGTGGTATGTTCATGTTTTGTCAATTGGAAGTTTGCTAGATTCTATGTTGTAGATGCTGGACCTATGGAACCATGGATCTGTGACATGAGCTAAGGTCCTACCTCATTTCCAACAAAGACTAGGTTTTCTTCCATACCATGCTTCATAAGGAGTCATACCTTGGAGTGATTTGGATGGTAGTCTTTTGACAAGGTACATAATAGTTGAAATAGCCTCTATCCATAGATAATGTGGCAACCACTTTTCTTCAAGCGTTGTTCTAGTTGATCCATCCAATGTCTTGTTTCTTCTCTCTACAATTCCATTCAATTGAGGAAAGTAACTAGTAGTCACTTCCCTCTTGATACCTTTATCCTGCAAGAACTCATAAAACTCTTTGGAGAAGTATTCTCCCCCTCCATCAGATCTGAGCATCTTGAGTGATCTACCTGTATGGTTCTCCACATGTGCTAGATACTTGTTGAAGCAATCAACCACTTCATTCTTACTTTTGGTAAAGTACAGAATAGTTCACCTACTATGGTCATCAATAAATGAGGCATAATACCTTGATCTTGCTAATGAAGGTTCTTGGCTTGGCCCCCATAGACATGTATGTACTAGGTCCAATAAATTGTTGTGGATGTAGCCTTTGTGGTTTAATGGTTGTCTTTGTGCATTCCCAATCTTACATGCATCACATCTTTTGATCATTTGTTTCTTTCATATGTTTGATAGTCCTAGAACACTTTGATCACTACATATATCCTTCAAGGGTCTTTCATTCACATGAGCTAACCTCTTATGGTGCACTGCATGATCACCTAGGGTTTGAGACCCAACATTGAATAGAGCTATGTTTTTGGTTTCTTCTACTTCAAAAATAAAGAGCCTATCATGCTTCTCACCTTTGGCTATCTTCTTGAAGCCTTGACATGGATCTTCCACAAAAGCTCCATGTTGGGTGAACCTAACTTGCAAGCCTTTCTCAACTATTTGGCCTACACTTATTAGGTTTTTGTAGTAGTGGGAACATAGAGTATCTTGCTCAGAGTGTTTGTCATGCCATTGGAACCTTTGAAATTACCAATCTTCTCCACACTATGCTTTGTATCATCCCATTTTTTAACTTCATGTCTATGCTTTGGACTTTCCAAATCAGGTAAGAGAGCTATGTTGCTTGCAACATGATTTGAACATCCTCAATCTATGTAGAATACGGTATCATCTTTTTTTCCTTCCTCGTGGCTTAGATTCATCAAAAGCAATGAGTCTTCATGTTGTTGATCTTCAAAATAGCTCTTGTAGTCCCTTCTATTATGGCCTCTATTTTTATTGTTGAAGTTGTGTCCACCTCTACCTCTATTGCTGCCATATACACCTCTTCCACTTCCTTTCAAGGTATTCCCATTGAACCAGCAATTTTGAGTCGTGTGGTTGGTCTTATCACACATAGCACAAGGTTGAACATTCTAACCATTGGTTTTGTCATGCTTTGTGTGAGGAGATGGTTGGGTATGCTCCAGAGATGAGATGGTGTTGCACAAAACTTGCTCTAAACTTCCCAAGTTGACTTCAAAGATGCTTAGTAGACTCTGTTTGATTCACAATAATGCATTTACAACCACTAGCTACTTTGGAACATCATTGCCAAATGTTTGCACCAAAACAGATAACTTGCATATGCAAGGAATGAGAGAAAATCTTATATTTTGGGATTATAGGTGCTCATAATTTTGCTCAAAGCTCACAACCTTGTATGAATTGACCAAAGTGCCTTATAGACATCTAAATCAGTTGTATAGCTAACTAATACAAGTTATCGCATGAATTTAGAGGCACTATACACTGAGAAATGAGTTTAGCAAATAAGGGGGTCATCCTCACATTTCAGGAATACGATGTTTGTATACATAGTCGACTTCATCAGTTCATATCTCGAGATTTGCTAAACCAAAAATAATGAAACATGATAGTTAGATAAAAGACACATCACTCTAAAGATAACAAATTAAAGTGCATCAAATGGTTGAGTACACACAAAGATATCATCTTTGTAAAATCATTAAAATGCTCAATGATGTAGCTCAATAACTCTCAATAATGGCACACTTGCCCCATGACTAAACCACCTCTATTTATACTCATCTCTTGAGTTTGAATTTTGAATTTCCCTCACCTAATAGTGTTCCTACACTTTAGGGGTGACTTGAGTTGATTCCTTCACCAAACAATCTGGGGCTTGACTCTCCTAAATCCATGAGATTCCATCTTCTTTTAAATTTTACATTTGTCTAAGGTAATTATGCCAAAATGACAAGCATGTGTTCACATGAACTTCCTCACATGATGAAGAAGAAAGTCTAGTCTTGAATATCTAGCCAAGAACTTAGGCTTGCTAAATGTACCAACAGCTCCCCCTCAAGCCTAAGATGCTTGAGTCTTAAGCCCTTTATAACTTCATGCAAACCCATTATGTATTTGAATCTATTCAATTTTCTTCCATCCAATGCCTTTGTCATCATGTCTACACATTGTTGATGTGTGAATACATATGAGAGTTATATCTCCTTGCTCATGATTTTTTCCCTGACGTGATGGTAGCAAATTTCAATATGTTTGGTCCTGGCATGATAGATAAGGTTAGTAGCAAAATGCAATGAACTAATGTTGCCTCCAAATATGTGTGGAGTAGAAGTTTTCAGCCCTGAATCTAAATATAGGGTCTTTATCCACATAGCTTCTTGAGTAGCCTTTGTTAGTCCTCTGTATTCAACTTCAGTTGATGAGAGAGCAACTGTAGGTTTACTTCTTTGAAGACCATGAGATCAATTTTGTACCCGCAAATGTGAGATAGCCTGATGTGCTCCTCCCTATCATCTTTGGAACTTGCCCAATCTACATTAGAAAATAATTTGACATCTATATCAAATGTGTAAGGGTAGTATAACCCTTGTCGGAACACCAATCTTAGAGTATGCTTGAGGTGGATTTGATCTAAATGAAAACAACTATGGTTTGGATTATGCCAAAATATCCATTGAAGCATTCTTTTACATATGCTCATTTATTGTATTTTTTTAAAGATTTTTCATGGATCATCCATCATTTTAAAAGCCTAGAGCTTTACACATGTAAAAGGATAAAAAGAAATCCCAAATTCTCTGAATTTTGTGGTGGTTGAGTTGCAATCAATCAATCAATCAATCCCTTAAAAGTAGATCAAACTAGGTCTTCACTTTTTCTAGATTGTAGGAAAGTGAATTGATTCCGTCCAACAACTAATCTTGCCTTCATTTGAATTCAAAATACACTTGTAGAAGTCATCGAGAACTTCAAGAGTCTACATTAAGACTTCAAATCAACTTGTACATTACATGGAACCAATATACATACACTTGTGGCCATCATAGTCTTGCTCCTTCATTTTTCTACATCATCTTCTTCAACAATAGTAAGCTTGTAGAGGCTATTACTCTCTCTAAAGAGCTCCAACTTGCATGTATGAGAACTCATTGGAAAGATGTTAGTGTCTAGTTTTTGTGTATAAATTTTCAAATAATTTGGTCTTGTATATTGGGACAAATATTAGGTTTTTGTCTCAAGGTCTATCTTTGTGCATTCCTGAAAAATAGGAGGTACCACTATTGAGTGTCTGATTCATTCCAAAAGCATATTTTGCTTATTTCTTGTAATATTTTGCATTCTATACACTCAACCCTATGTGTATCACTCCTCCAAAAGGATTTTTCTAATTGTTATCATGTTGGTTGCTGTTGGTAGTAGTCATGGCACTCAAGGACTAACGAGACAAGGAAGCCAACTGAAAGAGTCAGAGCAAAGAGAAGGACCAAGTAGGCAAAGCAATCAATGCAGATCCGGCAAACAGGCCCTATAATTTTTCATGAAGCAATATTTTCCAAATAGTGATCATAGTCACTTCACACCATTGTACATACCATTTTTTATTATTCCTACATTTTGTGCAAGTCGAGGAGTCCTTGAGCTTGAGGAGTACTAGTAATATTTATGTACCAATTTTCATAATTTTCAGAGCTCATTTGAGGCTTCAAAATAGCCTTAAAGCCTAATTTTTAACTAGGCTGGACACTAGGTCTGGATAGGACCAAAGCTAGTCAAAAACTATAAAAAGAGCTAGAGAACTAATTTTTGGGGGTAGCTTGTTAGTGATTTGAGCTTGTATATGAGACTTTTTGAGTAATCTAAAGAACTACATTGTTTCTCTCTTTGTTCTGAGTCTTTGTTTCTTACCATGACCGTGGGTGCTCTCATACAAGTAGACTTGGCTTCCCATGGGCCTGTGAAATGGGGTAAGTCCTGTAGGGAGTTAGACTCGAAGTCTAACCTCTCTTGATTTTGTGCACTCTCCTCCTCTCCATAAATGGAAGGAATATCTTGTGGGAATTGATCATGTGTATCATCCACAAGTTCAATGGGAGGAGGGACTTCACTTTCATTAGCCCATTTGTCTTCTTGAATATCTCATAGGAATTCTGGTGTGTACCTATTCATAGAAGAGGAGGTGTCTGGTTCAATGGAATTGGGCCCAAAAGCTTCCTGTGGGGGAAGGCTTATTCTTTTTCTTGCCTCATCTCTTCCTTGATTTTTTTCTTCCTTGGCAGATCTTGCAATTATGCTCTCTAACTTCTCTAGGAGTCCATCCAAGTGCAATTGTGTCTTAGCTGAGCCAGAGTAGTTGAAGAGACGACTGGCTTCAAACATGGTCTGAGCCAATGCGACCATTTTCGTGCAAAGCTTGGTTCTTTCTATCTCTAGGTCAGCTCTGGGGTAGCACTTGTCATGCTCCGTCACATTTGGCCCTTCTTGGATTCTGGCCTGATATGCCTTAAGCATCATGTCTATGTCTTTAGGAGTGGGGTCAGCTAATACTGATCCTACTCTAGGGGTTGGTGGGATGGTATGAGGTAGGGGGGCAGATGGTGGGTTAGATGGTGATGGAAATGAGGGTGGTGGTGGTATGTGAGAGTTTGTTTGAGAGGTGAGTTCAACAATTTTGGCTTTTGTTTCTCTTATGCTTTCTTCTAAGTCACTCATCTTTTTAGACCATTGTCTTTTCATTCTCTCTCGGCTATCCCTCTAGGCTCTCAACTGTTTCTTGGCTATGCTCTCGATCTCACTAACCTCTGCACTCTTCTCTTGACCTATTCCTGGGTTCTGTTGCAAAGCCTGGGCTCTAGTGACCACTTGCACTGGTGCAGTGGAAGTGACACTTCCTGTTGAGTCTACAACTAAGCCAATAACGTTAATTGGAGTTATTTTTGGTATATTATTGGGATTCTTTGGGCAATCTCGTAAGAGATGCTCCTTTATGCAATCTTGACAAAAGCCTTGTATTGTTACTGATTGAGGTTGCGTAGATGCAGGCATTGGGCAATCACGAATGAGGTGGTCTCCTTGACATCTGTAGCATGGTCCTCTAGGGAATGGGGGTCTTACCTGCCTAGGTTGAGGTCTAGTATTGGGATTTGTGTACATGATGTTTGCATACTCTGGATCCCATTCACCCGGTTCTTCACTATAGTAGGATTCACCATGTTCAGGAGACTGCATATAGTAAGCCTGAGGGCTATCAATGTGAGGGCTATCAATGTGAGTGGAATCAAAACTATGATCACTTGGGTCACTTTCTAAGAGCAATGGAGTCACTGGGACTATGGCTCTATTCAAATTTTCCTCAGCCGCTGCATACTTTACTGGGATCACATTGGTTGGAGCAGGGGGTTGCTGCACTAGGACTGGTTGAGGTCTCTGTTGCCCTTGATACGGTGGCTGATAAGATTGTTGTGGTCTGCCATATTGTTGTGGTGGGTACTGATTCTGGTATCTACCCTGTTGTGGATATGGCTGAGGGTAATTTTGCCTGACAGTTTGTTTGTTATATGGGCAGTCTTGTGCGGTGTGGTTGGTGTACCTTCGCTCTATGGTGCAGTACTGGCTACTAGGATTCACTTGGGGTTGGGCCATAATAGGACAAACACTTGCCATATGGTCACCACTGCAAGTATAGCACCTCTTTACTGGGGCAAACCTTGGGATTTGTTTACTAGAGACACCTAGTTTTTGAGCTACTTTCTCAATGAGTTCCTCAATTGATGTGGATTGTGAGGAAGAGAGGCTAGAAGCATTATCGAAATCTTTGTAGATTTTTGAAAGCTCTAGTTCCTCCCCTAGGTTATCCTCGATGTCGATGCACATGCGTACACACTCTTCTATGGTCCTAGGGTCCTTCAAGTACACATAGGATCGCAACTTTGTACTTAGCAATCCATCCAAGAATAAAGCCACTTGTTTGGCAGGTGTGGGTAACTTAGGAACAGGGCATCTCTCAAGATACTACCTAAATCTTCTTCCTGCAAGTCTCACAGTCTCTTGAGGGTGTGCTTGAAGCTGTGTATCAATGAGGAAGTATTATGCCTTATGCCACTTTTAGAGAATTCGGTGATGAAAGCCTCTAAAAGTTGGTCTATGCTCCTGAACTGTCTCTCATTCAATGGTTGAAACCACGTAAGGGCTGTGTTCCTAAGTGTTAGACCAAAGGCATTATATTGCGTGAACAGGTCCTCAACTTGTTCAACTCTGAAGACTTGCCTAAACTCGGCCACATGATCATATGGGTCTCCTGTGCCATCGAAGTAATTCTTCATGGACTTAACTAACTGAGTCGGTCTCAAAATCCTCGTGTGTTCCCTAGGCCTTGGCAGAGGGAAATCATCAGCATTCCTTTGGTTCCTTGGGGCTCTAAGTCCCTCAGGTTCCACTCTATTTGTTTCCGTTCTCGTTCTATCTCTTCCCACTGGGTTGGAAAAGCTAACATCCGGTCTATCTCTATGTCTGTCTCTTTGAGTTCCATGAGCTTGGGATGTTCCAGCTCCTGGGTGACCAAAGGACACATTGGATCTTGGTTGGGGGAAAATAAATTCACCTTTGCAAGTGTAAGCATGCCTATCATTTTCTGTAACCACAAAGACCCTCTCTGAAGCATGATCCAAGTAGGTCACTCTGCCTGAACTATCAGGATCCTTGAACTCATATATCATGATTGTTCCTACCTCATTTGGCTGATCAGATCTATACCTCCAAAAGGCTTCATCAGTCTCTCGGTTCAGGAGTAGAACTATGCTCTTATTGTCTTGGGGAATCCACTCTGGTGTGATAATCCTAGTGAGAACAGATTTGCCTCGGGGGGTTCTAGGTTCTACACCCATGTTTCCTTGCTCTAGGTCACCTACATTCCCTTCTGAGATCACATTCCCAAATTCATCTATCCTATCTGGGTGACTGGTGACTACATATATTGTCCCTTCCTTGTCTAGGTATGCTCCATTTTCAAACTTGACAGCTAGGTGCTCTAGTCCAATGGATTGGTCAGGTTTTTGATCTGGACCATAGATCTTCCTAGGCCGTTGTCGTAGAGATTTCCATCTCTACTCTCGCTTCTACTTGCTTCATTGTTGCTCTAGCACAATGGTGAGAACCACGTTAAGAAGCTTCACCTCCTTAATGTCAATCCGTGGGAGAGGTAGGAGTGATATGAAGATCGTGAACGTGAGATGATGTGAGAGTGAAGGTGAGAAGCGCAAAGATGCACACACACATACACACACACAATGAAGAGACAAGCAAGACACAATGGAAGGTGGGAAATTAGTTCTATTGCTCAAGATCACTATTACAAGCTCAAAATAGCTCTAAGCTCTTCTCTACTCCAACAAGCTAACCCCAAAAATGAGCTCTCTAGCTCTTTTTATAGTTTCTAGACTAGTTTTGACCGGTTTCACATCTAGTGACCGGCCTAGTTAAAAAATAGGTCCTAGAGGCTATTTGGAAGGGTAAACGATGTCTAAAAATAACGAAAATTGGTACGCGCATTCTACCTAAGTTCCTCAAGCTCGAGGACTCCTCGGCTTGCACAAAATGGAGCTATGAATTACAAAATGGGGTTTTGTCTATATTACATATGTTACAAGAGTGATGAAAATCACTGTTGGATGTTTGAAGAGGTAATAAAAACATAATTGTTTGAAAAAATGATCCCACTGGCTCCCTGCTCCGTCTTTACATGCTTCCATGTCGTCTGTGCCTCTGACTGTGCCTCTGACTGCTTCCAACATTCATATTAGAACATTGTTCGGAGCAAAAGTACACGAAATGATTTGAAGATGTCAAACATTTTCTCTCCCAAAGTCTTTCATACAAATGACCATAATGTCAAATGTGCTTCTTTTCGGGTTAGAACACAATTTATCAAGATGGAAGTTTTGTGCTTGGACATAAAGATGCATATATTTGGCCCATTTAATTGGACAAAACAGCAAGACATCAAGAAGAAGCACATGGAAGGGCTTAATGAAGTGGCAAGAAAACAAAAAGAAAACAAGTAAGCCTATAGCAGCTTTTGGAGAATATTAAAACGCGAAAGGAACAAGCTGTTTTGGCTCATAAAGCAGAAGTTGAAAGAGGGATCTCTCTACATGAGGGAAAAAATTAAAGCATATAACAAAATGAACTTAGAGATCGAGGAGAAGGCACGCAAAGCTTGGAAGATGGAATGTGAAAATATCAACAATGAAAATATGGCTGTTGTTCACAAAGCTATGGATGACTTTCAAGCCACTTTTCATGATCGGTTTGGGGATGCGCATGCAAAGAAAAGGGTGAAAAAGTGTGGTTTTTGGAGGAAAAGAGTGGTCAAGGAAAAAAAGAATCAACCATAGGCATAAAGGAAGGTCAATGTGCTTCAAACGAAAAATATAATCGAGGAGAAATCGACGACCAGAGGAGGCGGGGAGGACAAGGGGATTGATGATGATGACGAGCAGATGCTGACCTCCATCAGTACACTACGCACAGATTTTGAGGAGGGGAATCAAGAGGTCAGAGGAGGAGACACAGATTAGGAAGCTCTACGCATGCTCATGAATCAAGAGGGTAAAGAGGAGGAGGCCAAATTCACGTTTTATGTGGCACATATGCACTCCATCAACAGGTAGACGTTCTCTGTAGCAGACAACGCGAGAAAACCACTTTGATCGAAGAAAAGTCGGAAAAGGCCTCATCTCCTGGCATTTGATCCTAAAGAGTGTTTGTCTTTACAAGAGACTCAAGCTCAACTGCTTCCATCAAGAATCAGTCAACTGTAATCACAGATTTCATTCTCTGGATTGATTGTATGGCAATTGTTTTGATTAGTTCATCATCTAAACCTTATCTGCATGCTTCGATAATGAAGAATTTTTTGTTCATATTCCGTTGTTATGTTGAGTAATTATATAGTTATGCACAGAAGCTTCGATGACCGAAAATTCTAGGGTATAAGTCCTTGCGCAATGCAATTTCTGATCAAACTTGTTCTTCTATAATGTGCTCTTATATGGCCTTGCCTAAATATATGTGCTAGAATAGTTATGAATTTCCTTTAGTACATCTGTATAACACTCCTTAAACACTCTCGAGAAGTACAAAGCAGCAGGAGCACATATGCCGAAGTGAGTCACGGAGGTCATCTAGGTGCCATTAATCTGACTTTCATGCGCAATTCACCCATCTAACAATTGTTGATAGCTGCTGAACTCTAAGATCTGATGCTCTGTGATGCATGATCTGATGGTGTTCTAACGTTTCTAATGAACCATGGAGTAATTAAGGAGCTTTTGCGGGGTAATCCTTTGACCTAGCGCTTGACCATTCTGAATCTTCTTCTTCACTACTGTAAATCTCTATAATTTTGGATAATTGCCTTGCCATCTACTCTTCCGTCTTGCCACTGGAAGGTTATTATGTTTCGAAGACCTACAAGAAGTGTACAAGATGATCTCGATGGTGTAAATAGCAGCATGCACGTTTGATCATGCTAAGATTACCTTTATATTGTGCAACGAAAGAAGGCGAATTTACGTACTGTTATTGTGAACATTTGATCAAATTCTGGCCCAATTCAGTGCTTATAAAATTACTTCCACTTGTTTGAATCTGATTAGTATGTATTAACGGCACGAACGCATGCGTGATTCGCCTAATACTTTTGGACGTGCTGACATATCCTCCAAAACATCCAATATTAATCGGTAGAATATTGCGAAAACTTAAAGTTGAACAAAACAAATGAACTATTATTTTCTGGGAAAAACAAAAAGCTCTATATGAAACTATTAAAATCAGATGCAAACGAAGCGTGAGACACTTGACAGTTTGGACGGACTTCTACATATACGCATTGCATTACAAAACGTCTTTTGCACATTCGTTTTTGTTTCGATTAACGTATTTCATGAAGTAATTGTGCGTTTGAGGTATCTGAATACATGAGAACTAATTGTTCCATTATGATTCTTGAATACTATAAAAGATATTAATTCATGTGTGATTATGGAACTTCGTTACATGATTAAATCACTAAAATCACCAATTAATAAGATTGATTTATGGAAGAAGTCAATGTGTCGAATATCATGATAATGATGCTGTCAAACATATAGCAAGATTTTCGAAAGTTCTTGACATGAAAATATGGTTACAATTGAAGTACCTATTAGTTCTCTGTGTCTTCACTTTACCTGAGTTGACTCAAACACCCCGTGTGTGCCGATCGATTTTTGCGGATGAACTGATCCAACATTCGAGCATCTACACGACCCCACATTTGGTGAACCCGACGTGAAGAATCGGCGTCGCAGCTTAGGTGCATGATTTTTGAACTTCTTTCTCAAATCAATTCTAAGTAATGTATGTTTGATGTGTGTATAAACTCATAGCTTGTTTTTCGTTTATCTGGTGCTTCTTTGATATTCAAGCGTGAGTCATGAGTAAACAAAAACAACATACAAACATGAACAATCTAAATCAATGTAAAGAATCTTTTGAACTTAAATTACAAGAGCATAATTCAAAGAGTATTGTTATTGATGAAGCATATGTGAACGCATTGATGGATGAACACTTGAGAAAATGGGAAGATAAATTCATAGACATGCAAAACAAGGCAAATGAAGCTATACAAAAGAAATTTAGAGTGATTTTGACTCTAAATGATTCGATCAATGTTATGGCAGAGAGTCTACCAGTATTATCAACTAGTCTTAGAATTTGGAAAGAGGAAATGAATGCTGAGATTGAAGAAATAAACCAGAAGTATGAAATATTATCTAAACAAATGCAAGGATTGAAACTTAATCAAGAACATGAAGTAAGAGTCCATAATTTGTCTACATATATGCCTGATCAAACACCTTCATGTGATCTTAGAAAACCTATTCCTAGGATAATACCAAAAAAATCAAATAAGATGTGAAAACGCATTATTCTATGTTTTTGGTGTGACCAAATTGGTCATACCTATGATAATTGTATTGCCTTTGAACATGCATGCAAACATCAAATAGTTTGTCAACTTGGGAAGAAAATATGTGATGTTCATACTCATGCCCCTTTACGCTTAAATTTATGTCGAGGGGGAATGACAAAACTTTTTGAACAAACAAAATCAAAACCAAGAAAACTAAGAATGATACAAACATATCAATGGCGACCAAAGAAACATACAAATGATAAAATTGTTAATCAAGAAATTAAGATTTTGATGAATAATCAAGACAAAACAGTTGATGAATCAAAATCTTGGGAAAACAAAAAACTTGAGCGAAATGAACATAAAAACATAGATACGAATGAGCAAAAAGATGAGCAAGTAATATTAATGACGAAGAAAGATGATAACTATTATATCACATGTGATCTAGAGCTTTTAGAGAATGATGCATTATTTGATCAAGATAAAGTGAATAAATGGAAAACTAAATTGGGGTAAGAGATTAAGAATCAAGAAACTAGTCAGAGAAAACCTAAAGAACTTGATAAAGAGCATATTAAGAATCAAGAAACTAGTCAGAATAAACCAAAAGAACTTGATAAAGAGAAGAGTATAAACAAAGAACAAAAGAAGATGATTGATGAAATTATTAAACAAATTGAACAAAATATGCAAAAGTCATCAACACCTTATAAATCTTGTAAAAAGAAGTAATTAGAATACTCCATTAGAAGAAAATGATGAATGAATTTTTAATAAAAATAATGTTTAAATTGTCATTTAAATATGTTTTTTCTTTTACATGTATGAAAGTAGAAGTTTGTTTATGACAACTAATTTTTCTTGTGAGTTTACATGTTGTTGCTTGATAGCAGGAGTTGAAGATGTTTTTTTTTTTAACCAATAAATTAAAGACTGATTTATGATAAAGATGAAGCGCAGGAGATTGAAGATAGTATATGCAGTTTAAAATTCAAGCAATCAAAGCGATATTTGGATGAAAGGCGATGCTGAAGATGGAGTCAATATAGATCAGGTGAAAAAGTTCTAAACCTGATTTATGTTTTAATTTATTATGAAAGTTCATGCATTATCATACTTAGATATGTACATTCTTCAGATAGGTTAAGAAACTTCTTACAATTATGAAAAGTAGAATTTACACTGAAGTAAGAACGTGCTTGAAGAGAAGATAGGGATTAGAGATCTATGGCTGTCATATGAATAGTTGAAGGAACCCTTAACTTGCAACTCCTAGTAGAAGTAGGCTTATTTTATATAGGTAAGCTTCCTTAAATCTGACCCATTTAGCTAAAGAGATCCTAGTTCCCGCTTTAGCTTACCTCTAGATCCTTTGCTCTGATTAGGGGTTAAGCGTTTCCCCTTCATAAAAAAAGTTGCGAAGAAAAAATTGAAAGCAGTACATTAATGGTTGCTGCATATGAAAAGAAAAAAAAATGACAAAAAGAAAAATTATGATGAAAAAAGAGATGAAAGAAAAATCAAATAAATTAGTTGTGGTCTTGAAATCACTTTTGAATTGAAAAGCGGGCTATATAAGGCGAATGTATGCTAGAGAGGAATTAGTTTTTGTATCTTAATGGCAAATGGTTAGGAGTTGAGGATAGAAGGCTTATATAACATATGCTTTACTTATGAACAGAGCTAATAGAAGAGTTAGTACGAACACTATTTGAATGACTTCTATAGTTTCTTTCTAAAACCTGTTTTCCAACTCATGCATTGAACGAAAAGGTTGAAATTCAAGCTTACATAATTTTATAATTTTTCTTTGCTAACAGAAGATATACTAATGATAGAAGCATTTTTTATAGACTATTTGCATTGGCGTCATGAATAATTTTCAAAAGAATTTGATATTGCCTTCTCTGATCTACAGGTTTGGCGCATCCGGAGGAAGCACAGGTTTGGTGGGGGTGAGTGTCGTAGAGATTTCCATCTCTACTCTCGCTTCTACTTGCTTCATATTAGAACATTGTTCGGAGCAAAAGTACACAAAATGATTTGAAGATGTCAAACATTTTCTCTCCCAAAGTCTTTCATACAAATGACCATAATGTCAAATGTGCTTCTTTTCGGGTTAGAACACAATTTATCAAGATGGAAGTTTTGTGCTTGGACATAAAGATGCATATATTTGGCCCATTTAATTGGGGACAAAACAGCAAGACATCAAGAAGAAGCACATGGAAGGGCTTAATGAAGTGGCAAGAAAACAAAAAGAAAACAAGTAAGCCTACAGCAGCTTTTGGACAATATTAAAACGCAAAAGGAACAAGCTGTTTTGGCTCATAAAGCAGAAGTTGAAAGAGGGATCTCTCTACATAAGGGAAAAAAATTAAAGCATATAACAAAATGAACTTAGAGATTGAGGAGAAGGCACGCAAAGCTTGGAAGATGGAATGTGAAAATATCAACAATGAAAATATGGCTGCCGTTCACAAAGCTATGGATGACTTTGAAGCCACTTTTCATGATCGGTTTGGGGATGCGCCTGCAAAGAAAAGGGTGACAAAGTCCCGTTTTTGGAGGAAAAGAGTGGTCGAGGAAAAAAAGAATCAACCATAGGCATAAAGGAAGGTCGATCTGCTTCAAATGAAAAATATAATCGAGGAGAAATCGACGACGAGAGGAGGCGGGGAGGACAAGGGGATTGATGATGATGACGAGCAGATGCTGACCTCCATCAGTACACTACGCACACATTTTGAGGAGGGGAATCAAGAGGTCAGAGGAGGAGACACAGATTAGGAAGCTCTGCGCATGCTCATGAATCAAGAGGGTAAAGAGGAGGACGCCAAATTCACGTTTTATGTGGCACATATGCACTCCATCAACAGGCAGATGTTCTCTGTAGAAGACAACGCCAGAAAACCACTTTGATCGAAAAGAAGTCGGAAAAGGCCTCGTCTCCTAGCATTTGATCCTAAAGAGTGTCTGTCTGCAGAAGAGACTCAAGCTCAACTGCTTCCATCGAGAATCACTCAACTGTAATCACAGATTTCATTCTCTGGATTGACTGTATGGCAATTGTTATGATTAGTTCATCATCTAAACCTTATCTGCATGCTTCGATAATGAAGAATTTTCTGTTCATATTCCGTTGTTATATTGAGTAATTATATAGTTATGCACAGAAGCTTCGATGATCGAAAATTCTAGGGTATAAGTCCTTGCGCAATGCAATTTCTGATCAAACTTGTTCTTCTATAATGTGCTCTTATATGGCCTTGCCTAAATATATGTGCTAGAATAGTTATGAATTTCCTTTAGTACATCTGTATAACACTCCTTAAACACTCTCGAGAAGTAGAAAGCAGCAGGAGCACATATGCCGAAGTGAGTCACGGAGGTCATCTAGGTGCGATTAATCTGACTTTCATGCGCAATTCACCCATCTAACAATTGTTGATAGCTGCTGAACTCTAAGATCTGACGCTCTGTGATGCATGATCTGATGGTGTTCTAACATTTCTAATGAACCATGGAGTAATTAAGGAGCTTTTGCGGGGTAATCCTTTGACCTAGCGCTTGACCATTCTGAATCTTCTTCTTCACTACTGTAAATCTCTATAATTTTGGATAATTGCCTTGCCATCTGCTCTTCCGTCTTGCCACTGGAAGGTTATTATGTTTCGAAGACCTACAAGAAGTGTACAAGATGATCTCGATGGTGTAAATAGCAGCATGCACGTTTGATCATGCTAAGATTACCTTTATGTTGTGCAGCGAAAGAAGGCGAATTTACGTACTGTTATTGTGAACATTTGATCAAATTTTGGCCCAATTCAGTGCTTATAAAATTACTTCCACTTGTTTGAATCTGATTAGTATGTATTAACGGCACGAACGCATGCGTGATTCGCCTAATACTTTTGGACGTGCTGACATATCCTCCAAAACATCCAATATTAATCGGTAGAATATTGCGAAAACTTAAAGTTGAACAAAACAAATGAACTATTATTTTCTGGGAAAAACAAAAAGCTCTATATGAAACTATTGAAGTCAGATGCAAACGAAGCGTGAGACACTTGACAGTTTGGAAGGACTTCTACATATACGCATTGCATTACAAAACGTCTTGTGCACATTCGTTTTTGTTTCGATTAACGTATTTCATGAAGTAATTGTGCGTTTGAGGTATCTGAATACATGAGAACTAATTGTTCCATTATGATTCTTGAATACTATAAAAGATATTAATTCATGTGTGATTATGGAACTTCGTTACATGATTAAATCACTATACTCACCAATTAATAAGATTGATTTATGGAAGAAGTCAATGTGTCGAATATCATGATAATGATGCCGTCAAACATATAGCAAGCTTTTCGAAAGTTCTTGACATGAAAATATGGTTACAATTGAAGTACTTATTAGTTCTCTATGTCTTCACTTTACCTGAGTTGACTCAAACACCCCGCGTGTGCCAATCGATTTTTGCGGATGAACTGATCCAACATTCTAGCATCTACACGACCCCACATTTGGTGAACCCGACGTGAAGAATCGGCGTCGCAGCTCAAGTGCATGATTTTTGAACTTCTTTATCAAATCAATTCTAAGTAATGTATGTTTGATGTTTGTATAAACTCATAGCTTGTTTTTTGTTTATCTGGTGCTTCCTTTATATTCAAGCGTGAGTCATGAGTAAACAAAAACAGCGTACAAACATGAACAATCTAAATCAATGTAAAGAATCTTTTGAACTTAAATTACAAGAGCATATTGTTATTGATGAAGCATATGTGAACGCATTGATGGATGAACACTTGAGAAAATGAGAAGATAAATTCATAGACATGCAAAACAAGGCAAATGAAGCTATACAGAAGAAATTTAGAGTGATTTTGACTCTAAATGATTCGATCAATGTTATGGTAGAGAGTCTACCAGTATTATCAACTAGTCTTAGAATTTGGAAAGAGGAAATGAATGCTAAGATTCAAGAAATAAACCAGAAGTATGAAATATTATCTAAACAAATGCAAGGATTGAAACTTAATCAAGAACATGAAGTAAGAGTCCATAATCTGTCTACATATATGCCTGATCAAACACCTTCATGTGATCTTAAAAAACCTATTCCTAGGATAATACCAAAAAAATCAAATAAGATGCAAAAACGCATTATTCGATGTTTTTGGTGGGACCAAATCGGTCATACCTATGATAATTGTATTGCCTTTGAACATGCATGCAAACATCAAATAGTTTGTCAACTTGGGAAGAAAATATGTGATGTTCATACTCATGCCCCTTTACGCTTAAACTTATGTCGAGGGAGAATGAAAAAACTTTTTGAACAAACAAAATCAAAACCAAGAAAACTAAGAATGATACAAACATATCAATGGCGACCAAAGAAACATACAAATGATAAAATTGTTAATCAAGAAATTAAGATTTCGATGAATAATCAAGACAAAACAGTTGGTGAATCAAAATCTTGGGAAAACAAAAAACTTGAGCGAAATGAACATAAAAACATAGGTACGAATGAGCAAAAAGATGAGCAAGTAATATTAATGACGAAGAAAGATGATAACTATTATATCACATGTGATCTAGAGCTTTTAGAGAATGATACATTATTTGATCAAGATAAAGTGAATAAAGAAACTAGTCAGAATAAACCAAAAGAACTTGATAACGAGAAGAGTATAAACAAAGAACAAAAGAAGATGATTGATGAAATTATTAAACAAATTGAACAAAATATGCAGAAGTCACCAACACCTTATAAATCTTGTAAAAAGAAGTAATTAGAATACTCCATTAGAAGAAAATGATGAATGAATTTTTAATAAAAATAATGTTTAAATTATCATTTAAATATGTTTTCTCTTTTACATGTATGAAAGTAAAAGTTTGTTTATGACAACTAATTTTTCTTGTGAGTTTACGTGTTGTTGCTTGATAGCAGGAGTTGAAGATGTTTTTTTTTTTTAACCAATAAATTAAAGATTGATTTATGATAAAGATGAAGCGCAGGAGATTGAAGATGGTACATGCAGTTTAAAATTCAAGCAATCAAAGCGATATTTGGATGAAAGGCGATGTTGAAGATGGAGTCAATATAGATCAGGTGAAAAAGTTCTAAACCTTATTTATGTTTTAATTTATTATGAAAGTTCATGCATTATCATAATTAGATATGTACATTCTTCAGATAGGTTAAGAAACTTCTTACAATCATGAAACGTAGAATTTACACTGAAGTAGGAACGTGCTTGAAGAGAAGATAGGGATTAGAGATCTATGGCTGTCATATGAATAGTTGAAGGTAACTTGCAACTCCTAGTAGAAGTAGGCTTGTTTTATATAGGTAAGCTTCCTTAAATCTGACCCATTTAGCTAAAGAGATCCTAGTTCCTGCTTTAGCTTACCTCTAGATCCTTTGCTCTGATTAGGGGTTAAGCCTTTCCCCTTCATCAAAAAAGTTGCGAAGAAAAAATTGAAAGCAGTACATTAATGGTTGCTGCATATGAAAAGAGAAAAAAAAATGACAAAAAGAAAAATTATGATGAAAAAAGAGATGAAAGAAAAATCAAATAAATTAGTTGTGGTCTTGAAATCACTTTTGAATTGAAAAGTGGGCTATATAAGGCGGATGTATGCTAGAGAGGAATTAGTTTTTGTATCTTAATGGCAAATGGTTAGGAGTTGAGGATAGAAGGCTTATATAACATATGCTTTACTTATGAACAAAGTTAATAGAAGAGTTAGTACGAACACTATTTGAATGACTTCTATAGTTTCTTTCTAAAACCTGTTTTCCAACTCATGCATTGAACGAAAAGGTTGAAATTCAAGTTTACATAATTTTATAAGTTTTCTTTGCTAACAGAAGATGTACTAATGATAGAAGCATTTTTTATAGAATATTTGCATTGGCGTCATGAATAATTTTCAAAAGAATTTGATATTGCCTTCTCTGATCTGCAGGTTTGGCGCATCCGGAGGAAGCACAAGTTTGGTGGGGGTGAGTGTCATAGAGATTTCCATCTCTACTCTCGCTTCTACTTGCTTCATATTAGAACATTGTTTGGAGCAAAAGTACACGAAATGATTTGAAGATGTCAAACATTTTCTCTCCCAAAGTCTTTCATACAAATGACCATAATGTCAAATGTGCTTCTTTTCGGGTTAGAACACAATTTATCAAGATGGAAGTTTTGTGCTTGGACATAAAGATGCATATATTTGGCCCATTTAATTGGGGACAAAACAGCAAGACATCAAGAAGAAGCACATGGAAGGGCTTAATGAAGTGGCAAGAAAACAAGTAAGCCTACAGCAGCAATTTGGAGAATATTAGAACGCGAAAGGAACAAGCTGTTTTGGCTCATAAGCAGAAGTTGAAAGAGGGATCTCTCTACATGAGGGAAAAAATTAAAGCATATAACAAAATGAACTTAGAGATCGAGGAGAAGGCACGCAAAGCTTGGAAGATGGAATGTGAAAATATCAACAATGAAAATATGGCTGCCGTTCACAAATCTATGGATGACTTTCAAGCCACTTTTCATGATCGGTTTGGGGATGCGCATGCAAAGAAAAGGGTGACAAAGTGCAGTTTTTGGAGGACAAGAGTGGTCGAGGAAAAAAAGAATCAACCATAGGCATAAAGGAAGGTCGATCTGCTTCAAACGAAAAATATAATCGAGGAGAAATCGACGACCAGAGGAGGCGGGGAGGACAAGGGGATTGATGATGATGACGAGCAGATGCTGACCTCCATCAGTACACTATGCACAGATTTTGAGGAGGGGAATCAAGAGGTTAGAGGAGGAGACACAGATTAGGAAGCTCTGCGCATGCTCATGAATCAAGAGGGTAAAGAGGAGGAGGCCAAATTCACATTTTATGTGGCACATATGCACTCCATCAACAGGCAGACGTTCTCTGTAGCAGACAACGCGAGAAAACCACTTTGATCGAAGAGAAGTCGGAAAAGGCCTCGTCTACTGGCATTCGATCCTAAAGAGTGTCTGTCTGCAGAAGAGACTCAAGCTCAACTGCTTCTATCGAGAATTAGTCAACTGTAATCACAGATTTCATTGTCTGGATTGACTATATGGCAATTGTTTTGATTAGTTCATCATCTAAACCTTATCTGCATGCTTTGATAATGAAGAATTTTTTGTTCATATTCCGTTGTTATACTGAGTAATTATATAGTTATGCACAGAAGCTTCGATGATAAAAAATTCTAGGGTATAAGTCCTTGCGCAATGCAATTTCTGATCAAACTTGTTCTTCTGTAATGTGCTCTTATATGGCCTTGCCTAAATATATGTGCTAGAATAGTTATGAATTTCATTTAGTACATCTGTATAACACTCCTTAAACACTCTCGAGAAGTAGAAAGCAGCAGGAGCACATATGCCGAAGTGAGTCATGGAGGTCATCTAGGTGCGATTAATCTGACTTTCATGCGCAATTCACCCATCTAACAATTGTTGATAGCTGCTGAACTCTAAGATCTGACGCTCTGTGATGCATGATCTGATGGTGTTCTAACGTTTCTAATGAACCATGGAGTAATTAAGGAGCTTTTGTGGGGTAATCCTTTGACCTAGTGCTTGACCATTCTGAATCTTCTTCTTCACTACTGTAAATCTCTATAATTTTGGATAATTGCCTTGCCATCTGCTCTTCCGTCTTGCCACTGGAAGGTTATTATGTTTCGAAGACCTACAAGAAGTGTACAAGATGATCTCGATGGTGTAAATAGCAGCATGCACGTTTGATCATGCTAAGATTACCTTTATGTTGTGCAGCGAAAGAAGGCGAATTTACGTACTGTTTGTGAACATTTGATCAAATTCTGGCCCAATTCAGTGCTTATAAAATTACTTCCACTTGTTTGAATCTGATTAGTATCTATTAACGGCACGAACGCATGCGTGATTTGCCTAATACTTTTGGACGTGCTGACATATCCTCCAAAACATCCAATATTAATCGGTAGAATATTGCGAAAACTTAAAGTTGAACAAAACAAACGAACTATTATTTTCTGGGAAAAACAAAAAGCTCTATATGAAACTATTGAAGTCAGATGCAAACGAAGCGTGAGACACTTGACAGTTTGGACGGACTTCTACATATACGCATTGCATTACAAAACGTCTTTTGCACATTCGTTTTTGTTTCGATTAACGTATTTCATGAAGTAATTGTGCGTTTGAGGTATCTGAATACATGAGAACTAATTGTTCCATTATGATTCTTGAATACTATAAAAGATATTAATTCATGTGTGATTATGGAACTTCGTTACATGATTAAATCACTATACTCACCAATTAATAAGATTGATTTATGGAAGAAGTCAATGTGTCGAATATCATGATAATGATGCCGTCAAACATATAGCAAGCTTTTCGAAAGTTCTTGACATGAAAATATGGTTACAATTGAAGTACTTATTAGTTCTCTGTGTCTTCACTTTACCTGAGTTGACTCAAACACCCCGCGTGTGCCGATCGATTTTTGCGGATGAACTGATCCAACATTCGAGCATCTACACGACCCGACACCGTCCTCATAGATGCTAGCACCTAATCGATTGGTCCTAAGGTATTCGAGTTGCGTCTTGTAAGGGCCTTCTACCCTATGTAAATATGGCACTCCGGAGCTTCCTGTAGGTCTCTCCATACCATGGGACATCTCAGAGTCGCTAGTCTTAGAGCTAGGGTAATACGAATGATGGCTCAACTGCTGGGCCCAAGACCTAGCAGTATGATTGACACTAGCCTCTGAAGATCTAAGACTTTGTCTATCTCTCCCTAGGTGTCATCCTGATCTAAGGTTCATATGCCCAATTGAATGATCTCAAATTTTCCCAAGTACACTTTGCGTTGCTTAGTTCTTTTGTATTAGTCACTTGTTCTTTTTTAATTGCCCTTAGGGTGTCACTTCTTGTCCATTTAATCTTCGTCGCAAGGAACACTTAAATTTTATCGTACTTTGAGTGTGGTCGCTCAATTTAAGTTCTTTTCCCTTAGGTTGTTTCACAATTGTAATCTCCTAACACTTGCACTTGAGTGATTAGAGTTGTTGGACTTGGTCATTCTTAACGTGTCCTTAATTAATCAAGACCTCTATCCGTACTTAGACTATGCTAGGGATTGACAGAGGGTGTTGAGAATTTCCAACCTTAAGTTTCTTCCCTTGGTTGCCCTTGTATGCCCAGGAAGCGTGTTCCCAAGCTCGCACTTACTCTTGCTTCAAGTACCCTTTGATGCTCTCAACGAACCTGAAAAAGTCCACAATTAGCTCAACAATTGAATTCAGTTGACAGACAGATCACTTTCATGCATGTAATTCACAGACCCAATTGCCTTTTGCCTCTATGGAAAACAATCCCAAGGGAAACTTAGTTTTCCTACCCCGGGATATGGTCACTTCAAATTAACCTATCTAATAATCCTGACATTAATTCTATCGTAACCAGTGGAAGTTTTGGTTGTACTCCCCACGAGCTTTCCAACAAAACAAAAATCACCGCAATCGGATTTGTATGAGGAGGTTATGTCCGTTCAGGGTTTTGGGGCTAAAATAGGATTTAAAACAGGTTAACCGGTAGACAGGACTTCTCAAAATGCTCTGGGTATAGGCCTCACAATGCTCTACTAACCCTTAAAAGTTCCCCATAATTTGCCAAAAAATTAGACCACTATTTTTTGCCCTAAAAAATTGGCCAAATTTGCCCGTCAATCACGTTCGCAAGCTCTGTCAATCGCGATTGATAGGCCAATCGCGATTGATAGGTCAATCGCGATCGACGTGTCGGTTGCGATTGACAGGTCCGTCGTGGCTGTCAGTCACGATTGATGGGTCAATCACGATTGACACGTGGCCCGGATTTTCAGTCGATCGTGGTCAGTTGGTTGTTGACTCTGTCGTTCGCAATTGATGGGTCGATCGCGATTGACAGGTCCGTCGCGAGGGTCTGTCCGTCGTGGTCAAGCAATCGTTGACTGGGTCGGTCGTGATTGACAGGTCCGTCGAGGCCGTCAATCGCGATTGATGGGTCGATCGCGATTGACACGTGTCACGCATAAGTTCAGTCGATCGTGGTCAGTCGGTCGTTGACTCTGTCGGTGGCGATTGACGTGTCGGTCACGATTGACAGGTCAGTCGGCAAGTATCCGTCGTGGTTTGTCGATCGCGATTGACAGGTTGATCGCGATTGACAGAAAAGTGAGGAATTTTAAAATTTCAAGCACACATTTAGGATGCCCTAGGCCTACACATCATGGTTATACACTTTGTTTTGCAAAATAGTCAACTTTTCTGTCGGTCGCGATTGACAGAGGTCAACGCCTCGAGACCTATACAGTCAAATTTTTTACCTGCTGAAGCTGGTGCAGCTGCTGGGGATGCTGATTCCTACAGAAAATCTCAAAAAACACAGAAAATCACAAGCACACAAACGCTCTCTCGCTCTCTCTCACAAGTGAAATGAGGGAAATGGTATGGGTGGGGTGATATGACCAAAAACTGAAATTTTTCGCGATGATGGAGATGGATGTGGGAGATGGTGAGGATGATGATGGAGATGATAAAAACAAAAGAAAATAGATAAAAGTGAAGAAAATACCTATGACTCCAACGCCTCAACTCTACGTCTTACCATCACACGCTCGTCCTCAAAGCTCGATCCCCAGCAACGGCGCAAAAATTTGGTGTAGCTCAGTGATGAGTAGCACCTCCTTTAATGTCAATCCGGGAAGACGTGAGGATGGTATGATGACCTCGAGCAAGTGAAGGCACAAGTGCGTGAGTGAGAAGCACACAAACATGCACACACATACACACACACGCACACACAAGGTAAGACAAAGAGAGAGAAGCAATGGAGTTCTTTAGATTACTTCCAAAATGCTCATACAAGTTCAAATCAATTACAAGCTAACCTCAAAAATGAGCTCTCTAGCTCTAATTATAGTTTTTGACTAGGTTTTGGCCTTGTCCAGACCTAGGGTCCGTCCTAGTTAAAAATTAGGTTCTCTGCCCTATTTGGAGGTCCAAACGGAGTCCAAAAAATGTGAAAACTGATAGGTAGGTACTTCTAAAGCTCCTCAAGCTCAAGGACTCCTTGGCTTGCACAAAATGGAGCTACAAAAATATGAAATGGTATTTACAATAGTTTTTAGTGATGAAAATCACTATTTTTGTAGGGATTTCTTCTAACATTTTGACATACATTTCCTGGAGCTCCCTACTTGCTCCTACTTCTTGTGTGCCCAACTCTTTGATGCCTGAAAAATTTAAATGGCCTACTTGCCAGATCTTGTTTGACTACTGTGTCTGCTTGTGCTTTCTCTTCGCTCTGACTCCCTTTGTAGGCTTCCTTGTCTTGTGAATCCTTCAGTTCCTTGACTACTGCCAACACCAATCAAGTGCCAGAAGTAGCAAAACCTCGTTTCCATGAAGGATCTCATAGAACAGTGCCAAAAATACCCTTGGATACACAACCAAGGCAATTCTGGATTCAGGTGGAGGAGTTGCAATTGCTACCACTTCCTTATGGAAGCGTTGGGGCAATCTAGCACTCAGGCCAATGAGAATGAAATTGTAGATGGCCGATGGTCACATTGAGAGACCCTTAGGACTTCTAGAAGGAATAACTCTCACTACATGTGGTGTCGAGTTTGAGCATACTTTTGTCATATGTGACTTCAGCAAGAATCAAGCATAGGAGATGATTTTGGGAAGACCATTTATGCGGCAGTTGCAAGTGGTACAAGATTGGGGAACCAATTCTTTTTATTTGCAACACTTAGGTGTTACAACCAAAGTCAATCTCAAGGATTACTCTCATAGAGACGTACCCCCTATTCAATGGAATCCCATCCATAGAGCTAAAGATGATACAGAATCGGTTCATTCCATAGGATCAAGATCCTCATGGATGCATGAGGACACCCACTTATGGATGTGCAAAGTAGCAGTAAAAGAAGAGAAGAAAGAAAAAGCTAGAGAGGTAGGTGCGAAGGAAACTCATAGATCAAATCAAGACCCAACCTATGCACCTGTAGTATTTCCTAACGAAATGCAATTACCACATGTGGGTGCATTAGAGCAACACTAATCGAAGCAAAGAACTTTACAGACACAAAGGAGACTCAGAGTGCACTGGTCAACTATGGAAGTAGATGTTTGCAGGATGTGCAAGGAATGCCCAATCTGCCTTACTTAACCGCCAGTGGAGCATGCCACTCTTTATCGGGTGTCTTTAGTACCAGATTGGAGCGAACCATTAGTAGCCTTCTTGAGGAAGAAAACATTCCCTCAAGATATGATCTTGGCTAGGCAGAGAAGCTTATAACAAGAAGCTTTAGACTATACTCTCATTGGTGATAATCTATACAAGTGTGGAAAAGATGGATATCTGAGACTATGTGTTCATGAGAGCGAATATCTTAAGATCTTGGAAACTGCTCACCAAGGTGTAGCAGGAGGACACTTTGGTCCAGATCGGGTGATCAAGGAAATACTATTTGCAGGTCTTTGGTGGCCCACACTTCACATGGATGCACATACCTATGTGAAGAGGTGTGATGTTTGCCAACAAACTCAGTATCTTATACGGAAAGATGAGATGCCTTTGAAACCTAGGATTGGTGGACGTGCATTCTCTAAGTGGGGAATAGGCTTGTAGGTCCTATTAATCCCCCAGCTAAGAGTTTACATGCTGAATACATCATTGTGGCCATAGACTATCTAACCAAGTGGGTAGAAGTGAAAACCACAACGAAAAACGATGCTCAAATGATAGCTAAGTTCTTATTTGAGAACGTATTCACGAGATATGGGCTACCTATAGAGCTAGTAAGTGATGGAGGCACTCACTTCTTGAATGATGTCATTGAAAATCTTCTTCAAGAGTTCTTGGTGATACACAAGAAGTCTGCCCCCTATCATCCACAAGCTAATGGGCAAGTCGAAAGCACCAATAAGATTCTATGCAATGTGCTGACCAAATCAGGAGGCCAAGGTCAAATGGAGGGGGAGAATATTTCTCCCATGACTTTGATGCTTATCTCCAAGAGAGAGGAATCAAAAGATAAATCACTACTGGATATACTGCAACGCAAAATGGAGTGGCAAAGAGGAGGAATAGAACAATAGTGGTGGTTGCAAGGTCAATCCTAAATGAGAAGAAGATGCCCAGTTACCTATGGGTAGAGGCTATATCTACAACCACCTATTTGATCAATAGATTCCCATCAAAAGCATTGGATGGGATGACACCTTATGGAATGGAAGAAGACCTAGCCTTGATCATTGCAAGATCTTTGGGTGCATAGCATAGTACACACATACCTTCACAAACCAGAGGCAAATTGGATCCAAAGGTAGAGAATGTATATTCATTGGTGATGACCTTAATAAAAAAGGTTATAGATTATATAATCCAAGCAATAAAGGTTTCATTTCTAGTAGAGATGTTGTTTTTTATGAAAACAAATCTTCGTTTGAAGATGATTGCAAGAAAATCAAACTTCCTTATGACCTAGAGGAAGGCTTTCCAACATTGACGAAGAGGAATGAGCATATACATGAAGACTCAAGTGATTCTGATGATGTTCAGAAAACTCCAAGGAGAGAAATCAATTCTTGGAACTCCAAAGGCAAAGCTAAAGTGCGGGAGATGAGAGATGTAGGAGAATCATCTCAGCAAACTATAAGAAGGTCTACTAGAGAGAAAAGGAAGCCAAAAAGGTATGGTTATGACACATCCTTAGTCACTAAGAATTCAATTTCTATTGCTCATGATACAAACTCAAAAGAACCATCCACATATGAAGATGCCAAGAAGAAGTCAGAATGGAGAGATGCCATGGAAGAAGAGATAGAAGCTCTACAAGAGAATCAGACTTAGGAATTGGTTCCCAAGAAACCATCTATGAAGGTCATTGGATCAAGGTTGATTTACAAGGTAAAGAGGAGTTTTGATGGCTGAATTAACACGTACAAAGCAAGGCTTGTGGCTAAAGGGTTTGCTCAAACACAAGGTATAGATTATGAAGAGACATTCTCACATGTAGCAAAGATGCCTACAATTAGAGTACTCATGAGTGTAGCATTTTCTAAGAATTGGAATATCTATCAAATGGATGTGAAAAATGTTTTTCTAGATTTTTGGATTTTAGAAGAGGTATACATGGCTCAACCTCCTAGCTTTGAAGATAAAACATATCCAGAAAATGTATGCATGTTGACGAAAGCCTTGTATGGCTTGAAGCAAGCTCAGGATAAAGGATTTATAGTGAGCAAGGTAGATCCTTCCCTCTTCATAAAGAGGAATCACTCAGAGTTCATATACATGTGTGTATATATAGATGATATAATCAATCATTATGAGTAATGATGCAGATGGAATTAAGAGGATCAAATCTCAGATGAAAGAAGAGTTCAAGATTAGTGATCTTGGCCTACTCACTTACATCCTAGGTTTGGTAGTGGTATATACAGAGAAAGGTATGTTCCTAACTCAAAGAAAGTACATTAGAGATATGCTCTCCAAATTCAAGATGGAAAATACAAATGTTGTAGGTACACCCATGGGGGTAAATCATAAGCTAAGTGCCCATGAAGGTGAGTTAATTGAAGATGTGACTAGCTACCAAATCTTAGTTGGAAGCTTGAACTATGCTACTCTGACTAGAGTTGATATATACTATGGAGTTAGTGTGCTGAGTCAATTTATGCACACACCAATGAAGCCTCACATGGATGCAACCAAAGAATCTTGAAGTATTTAAAGGGCACAATTAATGAAGGGTTGAAAGAACTTGGAGAAGCTTGTAAGAGGTAGAAAATTTTATTGCGAAGCGATGAAGTTTGGTCGAGCCAACCAACACATGAACAACCCTTGAGCTTATGGAGACTCAAATAGACCTTATAGGCATGCGATAAGTGCAATAAAATGCACTATGTACTTTGGAGCATCAAGGAGAAAGAGTCAGTACAAAACAGATAGGTTTACAGATTGACTAGCTCAAAAAACTTACTATCTTTGTATGAGACAATCAACTTCAAATGCTCATAGCAAATGTAGCTCAGTGATGAGTAGCACCTCCTTTAATGTCAATCTGGGAAGACATGAGGATGGTATGAAGACCTCGAACAAGTGATGGCACAACTGTGTGAGTGAGAAGCACACAAACATGCACACACATACACACACAGGTGCACACAAGGAAATAACAAAGAGAGAAACAATGGAGTTCTTTAGATTACCCAAAAAGTCTCATATACAAGCTCAAATCACTAACAAGCTACCCCTAAAAATGAGCTTTCTAGCTCCTTTTATAGTTTTTGACTAGCTTTGGTCGTGTCTAGACCTAGTCTCCGGCCTAGTTAAAAATTAGGTTTTAAGGCTATTTTGGAGGCTCAAACGAGCTCTGAAAATTATGAGAATTGGTACATAAATATTAATAATAGTACTCAAGCTTGAGGACTCCTCGGCTTGCACAAAATGGAGTAGCAATAGTCAAAAATGGTATGTGAAATGTTGTGAAGTGACTACGATCACTATTCGGGAAATATTGCTTCATGAAAAATTATAGGGCCTATTTTCCGGATCTGCCTTGACTGCTTTGCCTACTTGGTCCTTCTATTTGCTCTGACTCTTTCCATTGGCTTCCTTGTCTTGTCAGTCCTTGATGACCTGACTACTACCAACACTCCCCCCTCTCTCGCGTCTGTCATCTCTTAGAGACCCTTGTTGAGCTGACGGTTTGACGTAGTATTCCAGGACATCTGTGGCCAAGTGATGCTCTGATAACATGAGTCCTTTGGCCAAATCTGTGAGTAAGGCATCCCAATCGACTGGTCCAGGTACCTGCGGATGTGGCATGCATAGCTTATCTGAGCATAGAGCCTGTTCCACAGCAAATAAATGTAACAGATGAGATGGTTTGGGTATGAATATTTCTGAGTGATACTCCTAGAACCCTGTGATAAACATTTCTTCAAACGTTTGTTTGAAGCATGCTGGGAGATATTTGATACAAGCATGCCACACATACACAACATTGACGGATGGGGTGGTGCTCATATCATAGATTAGGTCACGGTTGCCTTCATTGAAATCAAGGGCCGAAAGGTGAGGTTCTTTGACATTTTTGAAGGTCCGGAATGTGAGCAGCATGAGTTTGAATATTTTGAGGCATATCTATGCCATAATGTCTGGTACATTCTTGAATCTAATGCCCCAATGTCGAATTGTTGAAATCATATATGCTACCATTGGTGGGCCACGAGGCAGTGCCAAATATACATAGTTTAGCCATTTGTCACATCCTTTTACAATCTTCACTCTTTGAGTCAACTCACGCCATGATCTTTGTCAAAAAACAGGACAATAGCAGGGGTTATACTTAATGTACAAGGGCATATTGTTCCATGTGCGCACCATTTTGGGGTATGTTTCGAGTAACCATATTCTCCATGTAGGTTGAAAGATGTTGCCCTCCACCGTGCTTTTAGGAATGTCGTCTTGGGCAAATTGTGTTGCAGAGGTTGGCTCTTCCGTGGTGCCATGTTTTATCTCAGCATTATAGTCTGCCAACAATACACAAAATGGTACATACAAATCATTAAAAGTGCCAATCTATCGATGATGAGATAGGTTTTTGAAGTAATCGGATTTGATGACAACTTCTTTCAGTCGAGACATGGACTCTATCTGCACTGCTACTCTATCATCATGAGTTGGGCCTACCTTTTCCAACCTTTGCATCCATTTTGGAGCTTCAATCTCAAATGTATCCATTCCTTCCTCTATTTGTTTGCCTCTTGGTGTAGGCATAGGTTCATATGGGTCCTCGAATGTCTCTTCTACTTCAATTGGAACTAATTCTTTAGGCTCCGGCTCCACCAGAGGAGAAGGTTGACGTTCATATTGGAGAAGCTTATTTTGCAAATCTGTTAGTTGTGCTCTCAATTCTATTACCTCTTCAGATGCGTCGATTGTAGCTGTTGTTGCTTTCAGTGGCTCTCGTCGATTGGATAATTGCTTCCATAGGTCATCATGCTCTTTTTCTAAGGCATCATATGCCTCTAGGAGGTCGGCATGGGTGTCCAATATGATCTGCATGTTGGCTGATGGAATGGCTTTGAAGCGCTCCGGGTCAATCTCTTGTGGGGATCCTTCCATTGCCGCTTCTAGGTTCTCTTCATTCTGTCTTTGTAGTCTTTTATATTCTTCTAGTTCCTTCTTTCCTGTTTAATTTTCAACAACTGCTAGATATTTCTTAAAGCAAGAGAACACTTCATCTTTATGCTTCATGAAGTATAGTATCATCCATCTGCTACAATCATCAATGAAGAAACATAATACCTAGATCTAGAGATAGAAGGCTCCTTGCTAGGCCCCCATACATCTGTATGAACTAGCTCCAATAGGTCTCCATGAATATATCCCTTCTTTGTAAATGGTTGCCTATGAGACTTGCCAAATTGACAAGCACTGCAGTTGTAAATCGTATGTTGCTTGGAGATATTTGGTAGACCAAGCACACTCTAATCCCTACTGATTTTCTTCAAATACCTTTCACCTATATGAGCTAAACTCTTATGTCAAATTTCCAATTCTGATAATGTTTGACTTCCATAATTGAACAAAGCAATGTTCCTAGTATCTTGGAGTTCAAATGTAAATAGTATACCAGAATTTTCTCCTCTTGCTATTCTTTTGAATCCCTGATGTGGATCCTCAACAAATGCTCCATTCTTTGTGAATCTAATGTGTAATCCTTTTCAACAATCTGACCAACACTTATGAGAGTTTTGGTTATAGTTGGCACATAAAACACCTTTTTCAATAGGTTCATATTACCATTTGAAGTTTTTACATTGCATATCTTCTCAACTAGATGCCTTGTGTCATCTACTATTTGGACTTCATGCCTATTCCTTGGGTCCTCCAATTCTAAGAGTAGAGCTACATTCCCTGCTACATGATTTGAGAAACCTTAGTCTATGTAGAATACATGTTCATCTACTTTACCTTGCTTCATAGTCAGATTATCAGAAGTAATGAGTCCTCTTGAGTTTTATCATCTGAATAGTTGTTGTAGTCTCTCCTTCCTCTCTATCCTCCTTGATAAATATTGTTGTTGTAACCATTGTTATTGTTGAATCATCCTCTTGAGATTCCATATCAACCTTTTTTTCATCCTCTTCCTCTTTGGTTTCTAGGGTTCTTGAAACAATTCTCAATAATGTGATTAGTTAAGCCACATATTGCACACGGAGAGGAGCTTTGAGATCTTCCCCTGATTTGTCATCCTCCTCTACCTCTTCCTCTTGAGCCTCTACCTCTACCTACAGAGTTTGCTTGAGAGGTACTATCTTCATCATCAAACTTTTTACTCTTGCCTTTACCTTCCTTACTCTTGTTCTTATCTCTATATAGGGTAGAGCATTGATTACCTTTTGAGTTGTCTCCATTCTTCATAAGCTTTGCCTCATGTGTGAACAATTGTCCCATGAGGGTGTTGAAGTCACGAACCTGCATGTCCATGTAGAGGTCCATGGTTGTGGTGAAAGCTTCCCATTTGTCATCTACCTTAATTCCACTGATCACTTGCCTCACTATTTGCTCTTCATCAATTAATTCTCCAATGCTCCCAAGTTGATCTCCTAGGTCCATCTTGGTGAAAAAATCAGTCACACTTTTCTTGGGCATCTTCTTGAGTGTGGTGAACTCCATCCAAAGTTCATTCTTGTTATCGCTGATGAGAAGAATGCTTCAAGAGCATTCCAAGTCTCTTGTACAATCTTGCAATTCTTGATGTGCGGAAGTAAAAAATCAAAGATTGAGTTAAAAATGTATGACCTCGCTAGAGCATCATTTGAGCACCATGTGGTTAACTTCTCTTGTTCTTCTTGAGTTGGGTTGCCCTTTACTTCTGAGGATTGGCATCATCTCATCTCTAGATATGTAACTATAGAGGTTTCTCCATTGAAGTTAAGCTTCCATTCTACCTGACCAAGCTGAGCAATTACCTCGATCCAATTTTTCCATTGATGAAGGAAAACCATCTCCCATGTTAATTTGTTGTTGCTCTGATACCACTATGAGGTGATGGTTGGGTATGCTCTAGAGATGAGTTGGTGTTGCACAAAACATGCTCTACACCTGCCATGTTGACTTCAAGGATGCTTATTAGGCTCCTTTTCCTTTACAAAAATGCATTTATAACCACTAGAGACTTTGGAACATCATTCCCAAAAGTTTGCACCAAAACAGATAACTTGTTGGAGATAGACGTCTGCGGAAGCACGCGAACAGCACAAGGAAGAAGAAGAAGCTTGGAGCACAAACACACAATACTGAATGTATTACTAGAGAATGTACAAAGATAAGTAGCCCATTAGGGCAATAGGTGTATATACAAGCCGGGGGAAAAAAACCTCCTAAAGAGGGAAAAAAGTGCCCCGGCGGTCCTAGAGTGTTCACACACATCACTACCTAAATATATCAACAAATCCCCCCTGGGAGTGATGCGGTGAACAAGGAGCTGGCACTCATGTATAAGGAAGTGCCAAGCTATGTGGAAATCACTCCACAAAAGGAAGTAAGCCCAAAGCTTTGCGAAAAGCTTCAAACTTCTCCCTAGGCAGAGCCTTCGTGAAAAGGTCTGCAATGTTCTCCTGCGTGGGCACATATGCCAAGCTGATCTCCCCAGCAGAGAACCTCTCCCTGACATAGTGATAATGCACCTCAATGTGCTTAGTGTGAGCATGGAACACAGGGTTCCTCGCAACTGCCAATGCGCTCTGACTGTCAGTGAAGATGGTGGTGGCAGAAGACTGGCCAACACCCAAATCAGCCATAAGGCGTCTGAGCCACACACACTCAACAGTCGCTGTGAAAGCTGCCCTATACTCAGCCTCACAACTGGAAGTGGCCACAGTAGGCTGCTTCTTGCTCAACCAAGATATACATGAGCTACCAAGCATGAAGCAAAAACCACTGGTGGACACACGAGTGTCATAGCAACCAGCCCAAGCTGAGTCAGAAAAAGCATGCAAATCTGGCGGTAGTGATCCCCCCTTGGGATAAAACAACCCAAGTAGCTGAGTACCACTCAAGTAGCGAAAGATGCGCTTAACCGCTTTCCAATGCGTGACTCCTGGGCAATGCATAAACCTGCTCATCTGTGAGACAGCAAACTGAATATCTGGCCGAGTAATGCATAAGTAAATCAAGCATCCAACAGCCTGCTGATAGAGAACAGCATCAAATGCATCTCCAGCATCATGAAGACTCAATCGTAAAACTGTCTCCATAGGAGTGGCAATAGGCTTACAGTCTTCAAGGCCAAAACGCTGCAATAATGTGTCAATATATTTCGTTTGATACAAAGCCATTCCACCATCAACGTGCATAAACTGAATGCCCAAATAGTGATGCAAATGCCCCAAATCAGACATCTCAAATGAGGCATGCAAATCAGCCTTAAAATCAGCAATATGTGTCTCAATAGGACCAGTGAGCAGCATGTCATCAACATAGACAACAATGATCAGAAGCACATCATTAGCACGTTTAACATATAAGGTGCTTTTCAGTTGGACTGTTCTCAAAACCATGTGCAATCAGATAGGCATGTATCTTCTCATACCAAGCACGTGGTGCTTGCTTTAAACCATATAATGCCTTCTTTAACCTGCAAACCTGGTTTTCATGCCCTTTCTGCACAAAGCCACGGGGCTGAAAAACATACACTTCTTCATGCAAGTCACCATTCAGAAATGCTGTTTTAATGTCCAACTGATGTACATTCCAACCATGATGGGCTGCAAGTGCACAAATGCTCCGAACAGTAGTCATACGGCATGTAGGTGCAAAGGTCTCATCAAAATCAATGCCTCTTTCCTGCGCATAACCCTTTGCAACAAGCCTAGCCTTATACCTGTCAACGGTACCATCAGGTTTACGCTTCAGCTTGTATACCCACTTAGTGCCAATGGCCTTCTTGCCAGGAGGCAAGTCACATAAGGACCATGTACCATTCTTCATTATAGCATCATATTCAGATTGCATAGCAACCATCCAATTTTTTGAATTCTGTGCTTCATCAAAAGAAACAGGCTCATTCTCATCACAGAGACTAGATGCAGCCATAGCATAGCAATCTGATGCAAAGGAGGCACTATGAGAGCCTGAACGAGTACGATATGACAAAGGTGCATCTAATTTGCTGTCACGCAAAGTCTGCACCAGCCATTTTGGCATAGTTTTTGCCTGCTCAATATCAGCTCTCTCATCAGCAAGTGCATCATGTAAATCTGCATCAGAAATGGAATGATCTGCATCATCATATGAAACCTGCAAAGGCTGAGAAGTTGCCTCATTAGGACCAGCACTAGCCTGTCCACCTGCAAAAAGAGGCATCAAAGTATCATACATGTCTTTGGAGCTAACAGATGTCTCCTTAGTACATGAAAGCAATGGCTGAATAGCATCTTCCACAAAGAAAACATCACGGCTAACCAGAATGTGTTTAGTCTGTGGATGATACAGACGATAGCCTTTACTTTCAGAACTGTACCCAACAAAAATACATATTACTGCCTTATCATCCAATTTTCTGCGATGTTGTTCAGGCACTAATGCATATGCCAAACAACCAAAAACACGCAGATGAGCAACAGATGGCTTGCGGTCATGCCAAGCCTCATATGGAGTGATAGACTGCAACGCTTTAGTGGGACACCTGTTCAGTACATATGCTGCACACATGACAACCTCAAGCCAGAAACTATGTGGTAAAGCCTGACTTTTGACCATGCACCTCGCCATCTCCATGAGTGACCTGTTCTTTCGTTCAGCAACTCCATTCTGTTGAGGTGTATACGGTACTGTACACTGGTGTTTTATCCCACGTTCAGCCAGAAATGCATTAAAATCTGAAGACATATATTCCCCCCCTCGATCAGAACGGAGGGTGCCCATTTTACATGCTGACAGATTTTCAGCCAAAACCAAAAATTGTTTGAAGCACATGAACACTTCGGACTTTGCTTTGAGTGGATATACCCATGCATGCCTGGAAAAATCATCAATGAAAGTCACGAAGTAAAGGTAATTTCCAAAAGAGGGTGTCTGCATAGGACCACAGACATCACTATGTACAAGCTTCAATTTCTGCGTAGCCCGAACTGAACCATCTTTTGGAAAGGAAGAACGCTGCATTTTGCCCAAAATACAGCCTTCACAAACATGTTTTCCAGGTGCCTCAAGTTTGGGCAAAGAGGACACCATTTCAGATTTCTGCAGGCGTAACAAACTAGCAAAATTCAGATGACCAAAGCGTGCATGCCAAAGCTTTGCATCTGACATAGCCTGAGAATCATGAACTGCACATGCCGAATCATTCACAGATCTTTCATAGTCTATGAGCTTATACAGCCCACGACATAAGATGCCAGAAGCAATAATCACATCACCATTTGAGAGATCATGGACTGTACACCTGTCATCAATGAATTTCACAACCAAGCCAATCTTGGCTAATGCAGAAACTGATAACATGTTCTTTTTGATCCCTGGCATAAATAAAGCATCTGACAAAGTGAAAGAACTACCATCAGCAGTAGTCAGAATGATCTTACCAACTCCCATAACAGGATAAGAGGAGTTATTGGCGCATGTGACAGTATTCCCTGTAGGGGCAGGCTCGAGTGAAGAGAAGAAACTGTGCTGCGAGGTAATATGTTTGGTCGCCCCACTGTCAAAGTACCAAACATCTGAGTCTACTGCAGACATGCACTGATCATGAGAAGATGGGTCAAAACTGCAGACAGTAGTAAACGCCCATTCTTCTTCTTGCACAAGATTTGCAGACTCTGTTTTTGGTGTAGAGGCCTCTGCAACAACCATTCTAGCCTCTTTCTTCTTTGCCTCTTTAGCAGCCAGTTTTGGACAGTTCTTTATAATATGATCATTTCCTTTACAGTACTTGCAGAACAATTTCTGCTTTTCTGATTTCTTTTCATCTTTATCCTGGTTCTTCGATTGTGCAGCATTTGCAGATTTTTGCTTACTAGTAGAAGAGCTCCATTTTCCTTTGCCCTTTTGACTAGCCAGGAAAGCTTGATCTGCAACACGCATAATGGACCTGTTCTGCCTGGACTAATCTTCCTGCAACAGAACAGAGACTATTTCCTCAAATGACAAGGCATTCGGATTGCCTTTCATCATCAACCAAAGAGTAGAGGCAAAACTCTGATATGAATCAGGAAAACCATTCAGAACGGTCTGCACAAGTGAGCTATCTGGTATAACCTCATCAGCAGAAATCAATTGTTCCTTTAGGTCTTTGATCTTTGTAAGAAAATTGTCCATAGAATCACCTTCATTCATGTGCTCACTCTCCAACTGTTTTCGGAGGTAAGCAACACGAGCCTCATTCCTAGCCTGGTACAAAGTGGTAAGTGTATCCCAAGTATCCTTTGCTGTTCTGCAAGAGCAAATGTGAGGAATAATGGCACGTTTGACAGACAAGGCTATCAATGCATGTGCCTGGGCATCTCTGCCATCCCAACGAATCTGCTCTGCAGTAGGTGCAACAGAAACAGCAGCACGAACAGGAATCTGCGGAATATCATCTTCGACACCATCTTCATCAGCTCCAGTACCTCCAGCACCTGTATTTGTAGTACCTGTAGTCGCAGGTGTAACAGGACGTCTTTCAACACCCTGCACAATGTTCCACAGTCCTTTTGCAACCAGTACATGTCGCATCATATAAGCCCATAATGGGTAGTTGGTACCATCCAACTTATCCTCAACAGCCAACATACGGAATACATCACTGCTTTCAGCCATGGCTGATGACTAAAATACCTTGATGCAGAAAATTGACTGTATCTCAAAAAGTTGAACGGAACTGCCCAGACGAGTTCTGCTAGACCTGTAGCAGACTTCGAGACGCTTAAACTGGCGAATAGAAACTGGTATATACCTTTGGCACAAAAGGACGAAATAGCCTGCACAAGCGCTGTGATAGTGCGTTCGGAGGCCAAAACGAGCTCAAATCGCGATTTCGGCACCACAAAGAAAAGCTGTTTTAATCTCGGAAACACCCTGAGTATGCTCACCAAATTTCGTGCGAATCTGAGACTGCAAACGGAGGAGTGTCGATGGCGCCCTAGAAGAAGCAACAACCTGCTCTGATACCAATTGTTGGAGATAGACGTCTGCGGAAGCACGCGAACAGCACAAGGAAGAAGAAGAAGCTTGGAGCACAAACACACAATACTGAATGTATTACTAGAGAATGTACAAAGATAAGTAGCCCATTAGGGCAATAGGCGTATATACAAGCCGGGGGAAAAAAACCTCCTAAAGAGGGAAAAAAGTGCCCCGACGGTCCTAGAGTGTTCACACACATCACTACCTAAATATACCAACATAACTTGCATATGCAAGGAGTGATAGAAATCCTTCTATTTTGGCAATATATCTGCTCAAAATTTTGCTCAGAGCTCATAACCTCGTAGAAATTGACAAGAGAGCTTTTATAAACATCTAATTTAAGTTTATAGCTAACTAACACAATTTATTTTATGAATTTAGAGGCACTATACATTGCACAATGAGCTTAATATTTGAGGGGGGTCATCCCGCCATTTTAGGAACAAGATGATGTGCAAACATAGTCGACTTCATCTGTTCATATCGTGAGATTGGCTAAACCAAAAATATTGAAACTTGATAGGTTGATAGTAGACACTTCACTCTAGCTATACCAAATTAAATTACATCAAGTGGTTGAGTAGACACAAAGAAATCATATCTACAAAATCACTGAAATGATGAAGATGCAACAAAAAACAATAGACAAAAATGAACTTGAAGAAATGTATGAAATTATGTATGCTAATGATCATATGATACAAGGGAAGTGTAGTGGGATACTCGTACATATGTTGAGCTTAGGATATGCGCAATTATGTAGCTCAATAACTCTCAGTAATGGCACACTTGCCCCATGACTAAAACACCTCTATTTATACTCATCTCTTGAGTTTGAATTTTGAATTTCCCTCACCTAAAAGTGTTCCTACACTTTAGGGGTGATTTGAGCTGATTCCTTCACCAAACAAGTTGGGGCTTGACTATCCTAAATATAGGAGATTCCATCTTCTTTTAACTTTTACTTTTGTCTAAGGTAATCATTCCAAAATGATAAGCATGTGTTCACATGTAGTTCCTCTTGTGAGATGAAGAAGAAGAAAGTGTAGTCCTGAATATTTAGCAAAGCGCTTAGGCTTGCTAAATGTACCAACACTTTGGTCCTTTCTTCTTCCCTTTCCACTTGCTCTTGCTTGCAAATTTAGCTTGGGAGCTTTCCTCTTCATCTTCTTCCCTCTTCTTGCCTTTTAGCTTTTGATCCTTCTTATCTCAATATAGAACACTAGCTGAATTAGCATGATAGGACCTTCCTTTATGCTATTTTTAGCCTCTTGAATGAAGAGTTTTCCAAGAAAGATGTTGAAGTCTAGAGTTTACACATCCATGATGAGATCGTAGGCTATGGTGAAATATTGCCATTGCTTGTCACCTCTAATCTCATTGAGAATTTGCCTCATGATGGCCTCTTCTTCAATCAGCTCTCCAATGGATGCTAATTGATCAGAAAATTGCTTAACCTTTCTAACAAACTCAGTGATGGTTTGTTTTGGAGTCTTCTTCATCTGGTTGAACTCATTCCAAAGATGGTTCTTCCTTGCTTTTGTACTAGTAGAAAAATAGTCTCTAGGGCATCCCAAGTCTCTTGAGATGTCTTCCATATTTTACTATGTGGTAATAGAAAATCAGAGATAGATTTTAGTATGTGTTACCTTGCTTGAGCATCCCTTTGTGTACCTAAGTCAAGAGGGCTAAATCTCATTTGCCCCACAAGTGCGTATAGTGGTCGATTGACACAAGCTTAATTATCAATCCGAAGAACCACTTGAACCAAGTGTATGAGGACGTGTGCACACGTGATGGAAAGTGAAGTATCTCAGCTATAATGCATGTTGTTGGCATCATACGGGAAGAAGAAAGTACAACCATACATGCATATCTAGCACTTAGGCAACCCATCAATTTTTTTTCAATCCTTACATTATTTTAAAAGTGATTCTCATCACTGAAAACCATTGTAAATACCGTTTCACCTTTTTGTAGCTCCATTTTGTGCAAGCCGAGGAGTCCTTGAGCTTGAGGAGCTTTAGTAGTATTGGCCTACCAAGTTTCATAATTTTCAGAGCTCGTTTGAACCTCCAAAATAGCTTAGGGACCTAATTTTTAACTAGGCCAGACACTAGGTCTGAACAGGACCAAAGCTAGTCAAAAACTGTAAATAGAGCTAGAGAGCTCATTTTTGGGCTAGCTTGTTGTAGGTTTGAAGTTGTATGAGAACTTTTTGGCAATACAAGTGATTCCATTGTCTCTCTCTCTTTGTTCTTGCAGTGTGTGTGTGTGTATGTGTGTGCATGTTGGTGTGCTTCTCACTCCCACACTTGTGCCGTCACTCGCTTGAGGTCTTCATACCATCCTCATGTCTTCCCAGATTGACATTAAAGGAGGTGCTACTCATCACTGAGCTACACCAAATTTTGGTGTCGTTGTCGGGGATCGAGCTTTGAGGACAAGCGTGTGATGGTAAGACATAGAGAGGACGCGTCTTGTTTTTCACCATTTTCTCCATCTCCATCTCCATCCCACACCACATCTCCATATTCCCACTTCCATTTCATTCTCCTCATTTGCTTGGTGAGAGTTTGAGAGAGAGTAAGTGTGCATTGTTGTGTTTGTATGTTTTTTGCATGAATCTTGCAGGTAGCAGCATCCTCACGATCTCCAGCAAGCTCAGCAGGTACTGAAATTCTCTATGCAAACCCCGAGGCATCGAGCTTGAGCTATCACGACACACCGAAAAGTTGGCCCTATCAGGATTCTGAGTGCACCACGACATAACGCAGCCTGAGAGCACCTAGAATCACTAGATTGATTAGTAAAATTCACCATATCCCGGTCTATCGCGACACACCCGTGTATCGCGACACACCCGTGTATCGCGACACACCCGTGTATCGCGACACACCCGTGTATCGTGACACACCCGTGTATCACGACACACCCGTGTATCGTGACACACTCGTGTATCGCGACACACCCGTGTATCACAACACACCGCACCTATTGTGACACCTCGGCCTATCGCGACACACCCCATCTATCACGACACATTGGCTATCGCAACACACCTGTGTATCGCGACACACCCCACCTATTGCGACACTTCGGTCTATCGCGACACCTCCGTCTATCGCGACACCTCGGTCTATCGCGACACCTCGTTCTATCGCAACACCTCGGTCTATTGTGACACCTCAGTCTATCGCGACACCTCGGTCTATCGCGACACCTCGATGTATCGCGACACATCCACTTATCGTGACACATCGACCCGAGCTATCACGATACACTGGCTTTATGAATAATTTTTTGGGGTGAAATAATTAATTGAATTGGGGAAATTTTGGGCTTGATTTTTGACATATTGGGACTACCTTAGAGCCATTGAAGTGGGCAAGTACCTAGAAAACCATAGATGATTTCCCTGAACCCTAAGAGCCAGTCTTGACCCCTAAGTGCATGAATGGTCATAACTTCACCATACGAACTCTGATTGAGGAGATTTTGGTCTGCTTGAAAAGCTCATTGAGAATTCTACGTGCAGCTCGATTGGTTTTTGTAAGAATCATACGTGCAGTTTTGGAACAAGTATTTTTAAGTTGGCCATTAGGTGAACTTAGGTAGCCATAGGATTTTGGGGGTGTAGAGAGCTAGTCTCAGGGGGTCCTATGTTTTTTGTGGTGTGTCTATCAATTCATTGTAATCCAGGGCAATATTAACTAGTGAACCCTTGCAGGAACATTATGCGCAATCAAGGTATTCAAAAGCAAGCTAGCAAGGGTGAGTACCAAGATTGGGAGAAGGCTACCTGAGCTTGTGCAACAGTCTGAGCAACCAGAGAATTGAGGTTGGAAGTTCTCTCAACCCTCCTTTGTCAATTCCTAGCTTAGGCTAAGTACGACTTAGGTGTGGTGATTAATTAGAGTAACGCTAGGCACGAATCAAGTCCAAGAGAACTAATCAACTAAGTACAAGCATTAAGTAGAGCTTAAGTGGGAAAATTCTAAGGAACAAACGTAAACTTGAATCGATCAAATATCAATTGCGAAATTCACTTAAGTAATCCTGACGACATGATTCCAAACAAGGGCTTAACACAATATTCAACTAAAAAGAACAAAGCGATTGGTACAAATTAACCTGCAACGAGAGTGTACTTGGGACCAAGGGGGTAGAGAAACCAAGCATATGAACCTTAGGTCAAGAAGACACTTAGGCCGAGATAGACAAAGCCTTAGATCTTTTGAAGCTAGTGTCAATCACACTGCTAGGTCTTGGGCCCAGCAATTGAGTGATTACCCATACACTCCAAGATAAGAAACAAGTGATTCTGAGATGTCCTATCACATGGAGAGACCAGTAGGTAGTTCAGGGGTGGCATACCTAGAAAAGCCAGAAGGACCTTACAAGACTCAATTGGAATATATCAAGACTAATCCTCTAGGTGCTCGCATCTACGAAGACGGCATGAGAAGATCTGTGGTCCAGATTAAGAACCCTGATCAACCCCATGCACTAGAACATCCGGTAGTCAAGTTCGAGGATGGAGCATACGTAGATAAAGAAGGGATTATCTATGTAGTCACCACCCTTCCAGATAGGACAGAAAAGTTCGGCAATGTGATCGCAGAGATCGACATGGGTGACATAGAGCAAGGGAACTTAGGAAGAGAGCCAAGGACTCCCCGTGGCAAATCAGTCCTGACCAGATATCATTACTCCCGAGTGGGTTCCTCAGGACAATAAGAGCATAGATTTGCTTTTAAACCGCAAAACCGACGAGGATTTTTGGAGGTATAAGCCTGACCAGCCCAATGAGGTGGGAGCTCTCACAATCCATGAGTTTAAAGACCCTGATAGCCCAGGCAAAGTAAACTACCTAGACAATACGTCAGAGAGGGTCTTCGCGGTCAGCGCGCATGGCAGACATGCCTACACTTGGAAGGATGAATTCATTTTTCCCCATCCAAGATCTAATGTCTCCTATAGCCACCAAGGAGCAGGGACCTCCCAAGCTCATGTATCTCAAAGGGACAGAAGTAGAGATAGGCCCGAGTTAAGTTTTTCCAACCCCCTGGGAAGAGAAAGGATGATAACAGAAACAGATAGAGAAGAAACCGAGAGACCTAGAGCCCCAAGGAACCAAAGAAATGCTGATGATTTCCCTTTGCCAAGGCCAAGAGAACACACTAGGACCCTGAGGCCAACGCAACTGGTGAACTCCGTGAAGAATTACTTCGATGGCAGTAGAGACCCTTACGACCATGTGGCAGAATTTAGGCAAGTCTTGAGAGCTGAACAAGTTGAGGACCTATTCACACAATACAATGCTTTTGGCCTAACTCTTAGAAACACAGATCTCACGTGGTTTCAACCACTACATGAGAGGCAGTTTAGGAGCATAGACCAACTTCTAGAAGCTTTCGTCACTGAATTTTCTAAGAGTGGTATATGGCATAATACTTCCTCTCTGATTCATAACTTCAAACACCTCAAGAGATGGTTAGACTAGCAGGAAGACGGTTTAGGCAATACCTAGAGAGGTTCCCGATGCCTGAGTTACCCACACCAGCCAAACAGGTGGCTTCATTCTTAGATGGATTGCTGAGCACCAAACTCAGATCATATGTGTATCTGAAGGACCCTAGGACCATAGAGGAGTGCGTAGACATGTGCATCGACATCGAGGATAACCTAGGGGAGGAATTAGAACTTTGAAATATCTACAAAGATTCAGATAGTTCTACTAGCCTCTCTTCCTCACAATCCACATCTATGGAGGAACTCACTGAGGAAGTAGCTCAGAAGCTAGGAGTCTCTAGTAAACAAATACCAAGATTTGTGCCAGGAAAACGATGCTATACTTGTGGAGGTGACCATGTGGCGAGTGTATGTCCCATTATGGCTCAACCCCAAGTGAATCCTAGTAGCCAGTAGTGCACCATAGAGGGAAGGTACACCAACCACACCGCGCAAGATTGTCCTTATAACAAGCAAACTGTCAGGCAAAACTACCCTCAACCATATCCACAACAGGGTAGATTCTAGACTCAGTACCCACCACAACAATATGGTAGGCCCCAGCAATTCTACCAACCACCCTATCAAGGGCAGCAGAGACCTCAACCAGTCCTAGCGCAGCAACCCCCTGCTCCAACCAATGTGATTCTAGTGAAATATGCATCTGCTGAAGAAAATCTAAACAGAGCCATAGTTCCAGTAACACCATTGCTATCAGAAAGTGATCCAAGTGACCATAGTTTTGACTCCACACATATTGATAGCCCACAGGCTTACTACATGTAGTCACCCGAGCATAATGAGCCATACTATTATGAAGAACCCAGTGAACTTAGTTGGGAGCCAGATTATACGAATGTCATGTACGCAAACCCCAACTCTAGACCTCAGCCTAGGCAGATAAGGCCTCCATTTCCTAGAGGGCCATGCTTTCGATGTCAGGGAGATCACCTCATTCGTGACTGCCCTCTACTGGCACCTACACAAACCCAATTTGTGATAATTCAAGGCTTTTTCCTAGATTGTGGAAAGGAGCATTTGTTATGAGAGTGGCCCAAGAACCCCATCAACATGCCGAAAATCGCTCCTATCAATGTTATCGGGTTAGTAGTAGATTCTATAGGAAGTGTAACATCCACAACCCCAGTGCATGTGGTCACTAGAGCTCAAGCCTTGCAGCAAACTCAAGGTGTAGGGCATGAAAAGAGTTCTGAGGTTAGCGAGACAGAGAGTATAACCAAGAAAAGGACAAGAGCTTGGAGAGATAGCCGGGAGAGAATGAAAAGGCAATGGTCACAGAAAATGAGCGAACTTGAGGAAAGCTTGAGAGAAACAAAAGCAAAGATAATGGAACTCACATCTCAAACTCACTCTCACACTACCCCACCACCACCCCTTCCATCTCCCTCCAACCCATCACCTTCTATTCCCCAACCTTCTAATCCACCACACGTAACCCACCCACCACCGAGAGTAGGATCAGTCCTAGTCGATCCCACTCCTGAGGATATAGACATGATGCTTAAAGCATATCAAGCCAGAATCCAGGAAGGGCCAAACATGACAGATCATGAAAAATGTTACCCTAGATCCGATCTAGAGATAGAGAGAACAAAACTTTGTGCTAAGATGGTAGAATTGGCGCAAGCTATGTGTTGCTCTAGCACGATGGTGAGAACCATGTTAAGAAGCTTCACCTCCTTAATGTCAATCCGTGGGAGAGGTAGGAGTGATATGAAGATCGTGAATGCGAGATGATGTGAAAGTGAAGGTGAGAAGCACAAAGATGCACACACACATACACACACACAATGAAGAGACAAGCAAGACACAATGGAAGGAGGGAATTTAGCTCTATTACTCAAGAATACTCTTACAAGCTCAAAATAGCTCTAAGCTCACACTAGCCAACATGAACCAACCTCAAAAATGAGCTCTCTAGCTCTTTTTATAGTTTCTAGACTAGTTTTGACCGGTTTCACATCTAGTGACCGGCCTAGTTAAAAAATAGGTCCTAGAGGCTATTTGGAAGGGTAAACGATGTCTAAAGGTGACGAAATTTGGTACGAGCATTCTACCTAAGCCCCTCAAGCTCGAGGACTCCTCGACTTGCACAAAATGGAGCTATGAATTACAAATGGGGTTTTGCCTATATTACATATGTTATAAGAGTGATGAAAATCACTGTTGGATGTTTGAAGAGGTAATAAAAACATAATTGTTTGAAAAAAAATGATCCGACTGGCTCCCTGCTCCGTCTTTACATGCTTCCATGCCGTCTGTGCCTCTGACTGTGCCTCTGACTGCTTCCAACACCCCCCTCCCTCTCGCTTTTGTCGTCCTCGACAGAACCTTGTTGTGCGGTCTGCCGGATGTAGTTTTGTAGGAGGTCGTGAGCGAGGGTGTGCTCAGCTACTCGAATGCCTCGGGCCAGATCAGCCTCGAGCTTCTCCCAGTTGATCGGTTGCGGTTCGTCGGGTGGCGGGAGTTGATAATGCGTGGAATAAACCATTCGCTCACAGGCAAAAAGTTGCAATAAATGTGTTGGCCTGCTGATGAATACCTCGGAATGGTATTCCCAAAACCCGGTGGTGAACATTTCTTCAAAGGTTTGTTTGTAGCATGCCGGGAGGTATTTTATTCTACAGTGCCAGGCATAACACACCCGGAGCGATGGCGTTGTGCTCATGTCATATACTAGATCAAAGTTACCATGCTCAAATCCCGGGGTGTTTACATGCGGTGCTTTGACGCGTCGGAAGACTTTAAATATCATTTGCATCATGTCAAAAATTTTGACAGTCATATGCGCTGTGATATCATCCATATGCTTCAGGCGAGGGAGCCAGTGACGGATTGTAGCCATCATATAGCCAACAGTGGGCAACTCGGTGGGCGGCTTGAAGTAGGGGTAATTCAGCCAATCCTAACACTGCCTGTTATTTTGTACTTTGATAGCGAATGCAGTCCAGGAGCGGCGTCGTGGTACTGGTCCCCAGCAAGGATTATACTTTAAATGTAAAGGCGCTTTCACCCATGTGCTCATCATTTCTGGGTACTTCTGGAGTAGGTCTTTGCGCCAATCAGGTTGATGGATCTCTCCTCTTTGCGCATTTGGTGGCAAGTCCGCCGGCTCGAATTGTGTAGCATGCGTGGGTTTCATGCCAGTTTCTTTCTCTATAGCTAGCTGATATTCAGCCATTAACATGAAGTATGGCTTATACTGCAGCTCATGCCCAGATATATAGCGTCGGGGTGCCAAATGAGCAAAGAAGGGGGATTGTAAGATTCTCTCTTCAATCATGGCCATGGCATGTAACTGTGCCTCTACTCTGGCCGAATGTGTCGTTCCAAGTTCTTCGATCGTTTTCATCCACGCGGGGGTAGGAAGTTCATAGGTCATCTGGCCTTCGGCCGTGACTTGTCCGCCTGGGATGGGTATGGGCTCGTATGCTTCTTCAAACGTTTCCTCCACCGGAATGGTTATGTTCTCGTCGTCAAGTGGGATCTCCGGTGGGGAATCAGGCCGTGGTGGTGCTTCGTATACCTCTATGCGTGATTGGAGAGTGGCTACCTGGGCCCGTAGTGCGTTGAGTTCCTCTATGAGTTCAGGAGAGGGGTCCACAGGTTCTGGTACTTCTGCTGCCACTGGTAGTTGTTGTGGTGCCGGTTCTCTGAGTTGTAGTAACTTGTGATCTTCTTTTAGCTTCTGGTGCTCTTCGTGCATTCGATCATAGTCCTCTAGCAGTCGAACGTGGTCATCTAGCAACATCCGCATCGATTCGGATGGGATTGCCTTGAATCTGCTCGGACTTAATGGTTGTTCAGGGTGGTCCAGTGCCGCTTCCAAATTTTCTCTATTCTGCGCTTGGAGTCTCACGTTCTCCTCCTGGGCTGCGGCTAGGTGCCTCCTGAGTAGGCCCATGTTCCTGGTCAGCGTTGCGTTCCTAATTGTTTGGGCTGGAAGCAGGTTGTCCAGATCAGCAGTGGCTTCTTTTGTCTTCTCTTCACTTTCTAGCTCTAGCTTATGATATGCTTCTCTTAGTTCTTGGTGTCGCGTATTTAATGAGGCATTCTCGATCGATAATGAATTAAGCTGCGACTGTAATTCGTTGGTCGTCCTCTGCAGCTGTTGATAGTTGTTGCCAAGAGATGCAAACTCATCTCGTACTTGTGACATGCATGTGAACATTTGTTGAAGTGCAGTGTCTATGGTTGGCGATAATAGTAATGGAGTGCTAAGTGAGGATGCGGTGGAAGTAGATGCAGTGGGGATGGGAAATGGGGTTGGGAAGGTGGATGCAGTGGTGATCGTGGAAATTGTGACGTACCTAAATATGATGGTGTTGTGCGTGGAGTGGGTGCTGGTGCGGTGGATGGTGATATGTCCATGTCATTGGACGTGTCAAGTGCGGTGACTGTGAAAAGCGGTGTGTATGTGGGTGGTTGTGTAGGTGTGAAGACAGGATTTACAAATGTAGAGTAATTTACAAGGGGGATGGCTGGAGCAGCTGGGTGAAAAGGGGATATAGGGGTTATAGTGGGTTGGGGAGGTGAAACGGGTGAGAAGGTTAGTGGGGTTAGAAAGGTGAAAGGGTGTCTGAAAGGTGGGGGAAAGGATGGGAAGGATGAAGGGGTGAAGGGGTGAAGGGGTTAACATGTAGACGCGGAGGGTTGGGTGCGGGCATGGTGGCGTGAGTGGGCGGGGTAAGGATTTGGGTTATGTGTCCGTGGACTGGTGTGGCTGTTGGAGGAGCAGGTGGGTGTGCAGGGGATACAGGATGGGTTGGGGAAACGTGAGGTGAGAGAGGAGTAGATGGTGTGGATGTTATTTCAAGGATAGTGGTGGTATGTACAACGGTAGTATGTGGTGGGGAGTCGACTAGGATGGCTTCTTCGGTGAAGGATCTTTCCGGCCGTAGGCGTGCATCTTGCGCCTGGTGGGATGATTGAGCACCTACCGGAACTCGAATATATTCACCGGGCTTCGATAGCAGGCGAACTCTGCGAGGGTCATATTGGGGGAGTGGCTTCCTTTGTAAATATCTCAGTGCTTCGACCGGGCCGATGGATTGGACCAGTTCTCTAAACCCTCTGATGTAGACTTCTTCAAATCCTCCGGAGACTAGTTCTTGTTCGATTAGGGCCTGGCTCTCTTCTTCACTCAATTTCTTCCGTGCCCAGACATTCTCCATCGTACGATATAATTTCTTGATTGCCAACGTGTAAGCTGCTGCTTCGAAAGTCTCCTCTTCGTGCGTGCTGGTGTCACCGTGTGCATCGGTTTGTTGGCCTTGGCCGTCTGTCTGTCCTTGTTCTTGGGAATCATGCGTGCCCTGGCTGGCTTCGTCATCACCTTCGTCATCGTCGGTGGCTGTTCTTTCGTCATCAGAGCTCGACACAACTTGTCCCTGTGGCAGATCCCGCGGTGTGGTAGGGTAACTGGGGTGTTCATATTCTTGAGAGAACATTTGTGCCTCTGAAAACTGGAATTCATTTGAGAATGCATCAGGCATTTCAAAATCGAATGTTGTGTTTATTGGTTCTGCCTCCATGTGTGGTATTGGGAAAGAAAAGGCATCCGCACCAATAGTGGTGGGAGCTTCTGCTGTCGTGGTGGTGGGTTCTGTGGTTGCAGCTGCCTGAGGTGCAGCGATACTAGTAGTGCCCTCCGTGACCACTGGTCTAGACAACCTTATGTGAATAGGTTGCACTGTGGGAGCGGCTTCTGTCGGAGATCGCTCTGGAGAGGGTTGTGGTGATGGTGACTCTGGCACTTGAAGGCAAGGAATAGTGCCTCTGGTGTGTGTGTATGTGTGTGCATGTTTGTGTGCTTTCACTCACGCACTTGTGCCTTCACTTGCTCGTGGTCTTCATACCGGTCCTCACGTCTCCGCGGATTGACAAGTAAAGGAGGTGGTGCTTACACTTGAGCTACAGTTGGCTTGAGGTTGAGGTGCATTGGGGCACATGTTTGCCAAATGATTTCCACCACAAGTGTAACAACGTACATTAGTTGGCAGCTTGGGCACCTGTTTACTAGCAACCCCTAGTTTTTGGGCCACTTTTTCTGCTAGGTCCTCTATCGAGCTAGACAATTTTGTGGAAGCTAGAGAAGAACAATCCGAGTCCTTATAGACCTTTGAGAGTTCTAGTTCATCTCCTAGGTTGTCCTCGATGTCTATACATATTCTTACACACTCCTCTAGCGTTCTGGGTTCTTTTAGGTACACATAGGATCGTAGTTTAGCGCTCAACAAGCCATCTAGGAACAATGATACTTGTTTGGCTTGTGAGGGTAGCTCTTGTATTGGGCATCGTTCAACATATTGTCTGAATCTACGACCTGCCAGTCTTACTGTTTCCTGAGGGGTCTGTTTAAAGCTATGAATGAACGAAGACGTGTCGTGTCTAATCCCACTTTTAGAGAATTCTGTGATGAATGACTCTAAAAAGTGATGGATGTCTCTAAATTGCCTTTGTTGCAATGGTTGGAACCAAGTTAAAGCGGTATTCTTTAACGTTAGTCCAAATGCATTGTATTGCGTGAACATGTCCTCGACTTGTTCTGCTCTTAGTACTTGCTTGAATTCTGCGACATGGTCATAGGGATCTCCTGTCCCATCAAAGTAATTCTTCATTGATTTTACTAATTGAGTGGGTCTCAATACTCTTGCGTGTTCACGTGGCCTAGGTAGAGGAAAATCATCTCTACCCCCTAGTATTCCATGATCTCTTTGTCTATCCGCTCTATCAGTGTCCGTGGTTGTTCTATCTCTCCCTATGGGGTGATTAAAGCTTACTTCCGGTCTCTCTTTATTTCCTTCTCTTTGATTTCCATGGGCTGAGGATGTTCCTGCCCCTTGTTGACTTGTATTCATGTTCGTTCTAGATGGAGGGAATATTAGTTCACCTCTCCATGTGTATGTGCTTTTGGCGCGTTCAGGCACCACAAAGACTCTTTCTGAAGTCTCAAACAACCTTTCCAGGCGTATCTGGGTCCTTGAATTCATAAATTGTAATGATGCCTACCTCACCAGGGTGTTCCTTTCTGTACCTCCAAAAGGCTTCATCTGTCTCTTTATTTACAAACAACTCGGTACTCCTGTTATCTTGAGGGATCCATTCTGGGATGAGTATTCTTGTTAATACGGATTTCCCTCTAGGTGTTCTAGGTTCTTCTAACGGTTCTTTTCCTTGAAATTTAGCTTCCGTCTCTACTTGAATTGTGCCAAACTCATTAGTATCGTTTGGCTGCGTACTTAGGACGTACATGGTTCCTTCCTTGTCTATGTAAGCGTCTCTCTCAAATTTCACCACTGGTCTTTCCAATCCAATGGGTTGATCAGGGTTGTGCAGTTGCACCACTTGCCTTTGCAAACCATCCTCATAGATACGAGCACCTAGTCGGTTGGTTCGGAGAAACTCTAATTGCGTTCTATAGGGTCCTTCAGGTTTTTCTAAATATGCTACATTAGACCCTCCTTCTGGTCTGTCTGTGCTAAATGCCATTTCTGATTCGCTAGTCTCTGAGCTCTCGTAGGGGTAATTACTATTCAATTGCTGAGCCCACGATCGAGCAGTAGTTCTTACACTTGCCTCTGATGATCTAAGGCTTCGTCTGTCCGACTTACCTATATGTTTGCCCGATCTAAGGTTCATTAATTTTCTTCCTCGCTCACTCAATTACACACTTAGATCGTCAATGGTTCTTTGTTATTACTTTCTTAGTTCTTTTTATTTTTCTTTGGATTCTTGTCTTAATATATGCGTCAGGAATTCGACTTTCCGTTATAGTTTTGAGTTCTCGTTCCGTCAGACTTATGTTCTTTCCTTTAGGTTTTTGTCACACACACCTTTACCTTAAGTCTTAAACTTGAAAGAATTAAGTATCTTGAACTTGAGGCGTTCCTATCGTCTTAAATCCACAATGCTACCGTTTAGCCTAAGCTAAGAATTGACTGAGGGGGTTGAGTAATCTTCCAACCTCGAGTCGGCTTTTCTGGTTGCGCTGATGCCCTGTTGCCCAAGAAGCCGCGCTTCCCAAGCTTTACTGTCTTCACGGCCTTACTTGCTTGCCTTTGATTGCCTTTGCTAGACCTGGAAAATTCCCATATTAGACCAATTCACAGGATGATCAAACACTTGAGTATATACACCTTTTAAGTCCCTTCCCTTTTTGCCCAAATTTTCAATATGTGCCCCCTGGCTTCCTAGTCCCAAACTGGGTGAACCTCAAAATAGCTTGTCCAAAATTATATGTATTCTTTATGAAAAAAACAGTTGAGGTCACGAGCTTTCTAACGAGCTATTAAGCTCAAAAAACGAACTTCGGGTGGTAAAGTTATGAGCGTTCAGGCCCTGGGGGGTAAAGACTGACAATCAGATTTTCCTTCAAATATAGGCTAAGGCGTCTCTTATGAGTCTAATGGTCCAAAAATTTCTCAAAAATACCCCCAAAATTGGTCAAAAATTGGAGCCCAAAATTTCCGATGGGGGTGCACAATCGCGATGGTCTGGGACCGTCGCGATGGTCCGAGCGAACCGTCGCAATGGCGTGGAATTTGGACAATCGCGATGGCGCGAAAAAATGAACCGTCGCGATGGCCCGAAGCGAACGATCACGATGGCGTGAAGTCGAACCGTCGCGATGGTCCGAAAAAATGAACCGTCGCGATGGCGTGATCAGGCGGACAATCGCGATGGCGCAGTCAACGGTCAAAGGTGAACAATCGCGATGGTCCGGGGTGACCCGTCGCGATGGTCACAAGTGCGATGGCGTGAGCCAATCGCGATGGTCCGATTTTGGGCTGTCGCGATGGTCTGGAAAATGAACCGTCGCGATGGTCTATCGTGACACGTGGCACTGTCGTGGCGATAGCGTGAGCCAATCGCGATGGTCCGGGGTCAGCTGAACAATCGCGATGGTCCAAGTGGACCGTCGCGATGGCTCAAGTGAACCGTCGCGATGGTCCGAGACCGTCGCGATGGTCCGGCCGAGCCGTCGCGATGGCTTGAGCCTATCGCGATGGTGTGACACAATCGCGATGGTCCGAGCCAATCGCGATGGTCCACCAAAATGTGAATTTTTGAAATGCACCTGTGGATTCGTAGATGCGCAAGGGTCGCCTACCTCGTGGTGTGGTCGCCTACCAAGAATTCCGAAGGTTGCAGACCATCGCGATGGTCCGCCACACTCGGCAGATCTTTGATAGAGAGTGAAATTTTACCTTTTCCAAGCTTTCCTGATGCACCGGAGCTCTGTACCTGCAAGAAAACTCAAGAAAACACAAGCACACACAAGCACAAAAGTTCTCTCTCGCTCTCTCGCATGCACAAATGAGGGGAAATGAGGCGAATGGGTGGATATGGTGAATTTTCTGATTTTTTTGGAGATGAAGATGATGATGCGATGATGAAGATGGAGTATGGGGGAGGTGAAAAACACTAAAAACTAAGTAAAAACAACAACAAAAACTGAAATTTTTACCTTCCAACGCCACTTCTTGCTATACTCTTACCATCACACATTCGTTCTAGACTCGATCCCCGGCAACGACGCCAAATTTGGTGTTGCTCTAGCACGATGGTGAGAACCACGTTAAGAAGCTTCACCTCCTTAATGTCAATCCGTGGGAGAGGTAGGAGTGATATGAAGATCGTGAATGCGAGATGATGTGAAAGTGAAGGTGAGAAGCACAAAGATGCACACACACATACACACACACAATGAAGAGACAAGCAAGACACAATGGAAGGAGGGAATTTAGCTCTATTACTCAAGAATACTCTTACAAGCTCAAAATAGCTCTAAGCTCACACTAGCCAACATGAACCAACCTCAAAAATGAGCTCTCTAGCTCTTTTTATAGTTTCTAGACTAGTTTTGACCGGTTTCACATCTAGTGACCGGCCTAGTTAAAAAATAGGTCCTAGAGGCTATTTGGAAGGGTAAACGATGTCTAAAGGTGACGAAATTTGGTACGAGCATTCTACCTAAGCCCCTCAAGCTCGAGGACTCCTCGGCTTGCACAAAATGGAGCTATGAATTACAAAATGGGGTTTTGCCTATATTACATATGTTACAAGAGTGATGAAAATCACTGTTGGATGTTTGAAGAGGTAATAAAAACATAATTGTTTGAAAAAAAATGATCCGACTGGCTCCCTGCTCCGTCTTTACATGCTTCCATGTCGTCTGTGCCTCTGACTGTGCCTCTGACTGCTTCCAACACTATGTTTGAAGCCAGTCGCTTTCAATGGCTCTAGCTCCACTAGAACACCATTGCATTTTGATGGTCTATTAGATAGATTGGAGAGGTTACCTGTAAAGTCTGGAAATGGAGCCATCTCACAGTTTAAAGAGAGTGCAAATGATAGAATAAGCATTCCTTCCCATGAAGCTTATGTGCCTAACTCCACTGAACCTGACACCTCTTCTTCTATGAATCGGTATTCACCAGAATTCCAACGAGAGATTCAAGAAGAGAAATGGGCTAAAGAAAGTGAAGCCCCGCCTCCAATTGAAATTGTGGATGACGCGCACGATCAATTCCCACAAGACATTCCATCCATTTATGGAGAGCAGGAGAGTGCCCAATCTCATGAGAGGCTAGACTTTGAATCTAATTCCTTGCAGGAATTACCCCATTTCACTGGCCCTTGGGAAACTAAGTCTACTTGCATGAGAGCACCCACGGTCATGATAAGAAACGAAGATTCGATCATACCTAGGAATACGGAGGTAGTAAAGAACACTAAAGTGGAGTGCAACCTCATTTTAGAAGAGCTACTCAAGGTTAAGCCTGAATTGTGGAAACATATAGCCAAACAAGTGCCAGACGTAGTGAAATCTCGTTCCCAGGTAGGATCTCCTAGAACAGTGCCAGAAATACCATTGGATAAGATAGGAGACATGAGGGAAGGAGAAGAAGGAAACACCTATCTTCCTGTTACCCATCAGGGCTACACAATCAAGGCAATCTTGGACTCAGGTGCAGGAGTTGCAATTGCTACCACTTCCCTCTGGAAGCATTGGGGCAAGCCGGCACTCAGGCCAACGAGAATGAAACTACAGACGGACGATGGTCACATTGAGAGACCCTTAGGCTTGCTAGAAGGAATAACTCTCACTACATGTGGTGTTGAGTTCGAGCATACTTTTGCTATATGTGACTTTAGCAAAAATCAAGCCTACGAGATGATTTTGGGAAGACCATTCATGCGGAAATTGCAAGTGGTACAAGATTGGGGGACCAATTCCTTGTATTTGCAACACCTAGGTGTTACAACCAAAGTCAATCTTAAGGATTACTCTCATAGAGACATACCGCCTATTCAATGGAATCCCATCCATACAGCTAAGGATGACACAGAGTCAGTGCATTCCATCGGATCAGGATCCTCATGGATGCATGAAGACACACACTTATGGATGTGCAAAGTAGCAGTAGAGGAAGAAAAGAGAGAGCATGCCAGAGAGGTAGGTGCGAAGGAAACTCATAGATCAATTCAAGACCCAGCCTATGCACTTGTAGTATTCCCTGATGAAGAATTTGAACCCCACGGTTGGGCAGAAATTGTAGCAACAACCCATAGGCTGCAAATGGGTTTACAAGGTAAAGCATAATGCTGATGGTAGCATAAGCAGGTATAAAGCACAATTAGTAGCTACAGGTTATGCAGAGACATATGGCATTGATTATGAGGAAACATTCAGCCCTGTAGCTAAAATGTCTACTGTCAGAACACTTGTTGCATTAGCTACAACAAAAGGATGGACTTTACATCAGATGGATGTCAAGAATGCTTTCCTACATGGTGAGTTACAGGAAGAAGTATATATGGACCAGCCACAAGGATATGAAGATTCAAAGCATCCAGAATATGTTTGCAGGTTGTAAAAGGCTTTGTATGGGCTGAAGCAAGCCCCTCGTGCATGGCATGCAAGGATTGCTGATTACTTAACCATCATTGGGTTCTCTATGTGTGATGCAGATCACTCACTATATGCAAGGAAGGTTGATGATGGCATCACTATTGTGGCTATTTATGTTGATGACCTGATTCTAGGTGGTGATAATGAAGAAAGCATCAAAGAGGTAAAGAAACTTCTTATGCAGGAATTCAACATGAAAGATCTTGGTGTGTTGCGCTATTTCTTGGGCATTGAGTTTATACATACAGAAACAAGTATATGGATGTCACAAAGGCAATATGCCTTGAATATGCTACAAAAGTATGGTATGGCTGATTGTAAGCCAATTTCTATGCCATTAGATCAGAATTTGAAATTGGATACTACATCAAGTGAAGCATTGGAAAATGCTACTATGTACAGGAAAATTGTGGGAAGTCATATATATCTCACAATTACAAGGCCTGATCTAAGTTATACTGTTGGACTTGAAAGTTAGTTTATGCAGGTTCCCAAGAAGCCATATTTGGATGGTCTGAGGTGCACTCTACGTTATGTGAGTGCTACTTTGGATTAGGCATTGTTTTATGAAGCTGGTGTAGATTTGCAGGTTCATGGATACACCTATGCAGATTGGGCTGGTAGTACTCCAGATAGAAGATCTACTAGTGGTTTTCTGTTCTCACTTGGAGGTGCAGCTATTACATGGAGCAGTAAAAGAAACCCACTGTTGCTTTGTTGAGTACAGAGGCTGAGTATAGAGGTGCTGCAATGGAAGCATGTGAGGCAACATGGCTGGAGATGTTACTTGCAGATTTAGGTGTGGAAGTGCAAAAGCCTATCACTATCTATTGTAATAATCTTAGCAGCATACAGTTAGCACGGAACCCTATTTTCCATGCTAGAACAAAGCATATCGAGGTACATTATCACTTCATCAGAGAGAAGGTATTAGCAGGTGATATTGATCTTGTTTATGTGAGAACAGATGAGCATGTTGCTGATATTTTCACCAAAGCACTTGGAGCTGAGAAGTTGAAGAAGTTTTGGGAGATGCTTGGATTACAGGATATGGCGTTGAGCTTGAGGGGGAGTGTTGAGATATCAAGCTCAACATGTGATGATCTAGGATGACACGTACCAGTTTTTCATTTCTCTGACATGTACAGTGGTCACGCTGGTATATGTTAGGGATACTTCATTGAGCTTTATTAGATTTATCTACGGAGAGTGATGGCATATTTGTTTCTTGCCAGCTCACTCATTCGTGGACATTAGGTTTTTCCTTATGTACTGATCTTTATATATTGCACTTGTTGTATTCTTGTTTTTAGGTCATTCTTGTACATTCCTTTTATGTAATAGAAGAAGAAGAAGAAGATCATTCTTCCTTGTCTCAATCTATGTGTGTGCTTCTCCTTGAGAGTGAGAGTGTGTGTGTGAGCTCTCTTCCTTATCTCCTTCCTCGTGACATGGTATTCCCCCTCTACCATGGACATGAAGTTTCTCCTGGGAACAGAACCTTGCATGTCTTTTGAAACTATTGGTATCTCTTCTTTTGAGTCACTAGAGGTGTCAGAATAGATAGAGTGATGAATTGCTTGAGTTGCACTTCCTATTGATGAAATAACACTCCTCCAGCTACTTAGCACCCGTCCTAATCTCAAGTTCATCCACCCTCCTGGGGCTATTTTGGTTTCTCACTATCCCACAATCGGCTCCTCAATTATCTCTAATTTTGCCCTCAAATGTCTTAAAATGTTTTGGGTGATACCACTTTGCGTGATACCACTCTGGGAAATACCACAAAGTCACGCGATACGATATCAAAACTTGAGACGATACGATACCAAGAATTACCGCGATACGATACTGATTATGGGGCGATACAATACCTCTGCTAGTGACGATACGATACTCGAACAGTCGCCGATATGATACCAGATTCCTCGCGATATGATACCCCACTTTGCATGATACGATACCAGTGCACTATATGATACGATACCAAAATATCTAACGATACGATACCCAAGGTTTAGACGATACAATACCAAAGTTTCTGATGATACGATACTTGTGCATAGCACGATACAATATCAACAAATCACATGATACGATACTGAAGTTCTTGCAATATGATACTAGTGCAGTGACGATACGATACTAGACTCTTGCACGATATGATACTAGAATTTCTCACGATACGATACCACGGAGTTCAAACGATACGATACCAGGTACACGATACGATACCAATAATGTGTGTGATACGATACCGCTCGGTCGACGATAGGATACCATGACTAGGACGATACGATACCAAGTGGACCGCGATACGATACCATAGGCTGATCGTGATCGTGAGACCGACTTGATGATAAGATACCAAAAATGGTATCTTGATACCTTAAGTGGTATGCGACAATACGATACTAGGCGAGTATCGTGATACTAGGGAATTTTGGTATCGCGATACCAAAACTCAACCAATCGTGATACTACAGCCAAAATGGCTCTAAACTCAAAACTTTTTTGCACAAAATGGTTTACTTCTCACCCCTCTTCACTCTTGACCCTCTGTCTCACTCAAGGAACCTTTCAAAACTCTCTGTCCCACCCCGCGATAGCGGAAATGTCTCTGTTGCAGAGAAAAAGAGGCATAAGAAGGAGCCCCAAAAATTTCAAATTAATGGGCATAAATTTCTTCTTCAAAATCCTAGAAAATTCCCTTGAAGCTATGTAATTTCACTAGAGGAGTCCTCTAGATGCATAAGCCCCAAATCATCGTAATATACTCCTTGTAAAATAGTAGAAAATTAGAGATTAGCCAATAAAGTGCCGGTTACTTGTGTGAAATGATCATTTTTAGGGCACATTTATATAAGTCACTTGGTGACTCTTTGTAAAGACTTTTTTTCCATTGTGAAGAAGGAGGACTGAAATTTTGAATTTGCTTCTTTCCTACTGATTTTCATCTTCTCTATGATCTTTTTTGTGTGTGTGAAGCTTGGAATGAGTGTGTAGGACTGTTGTCTAGCCCTCCCCATCACTTTTGAATGATTGTAGTGTGTGTATGAACCAATACAAGTTGTGGAGTGAGTGTAGGTGTTTCCCACCATTCACTATTTTGGCCATAACTTGAAGAGCGATTGTTAGATTCGAGTGAAAATACCACCAATAGATGCGTCTCATCGAGAGCTTCGAAACGAACCCATACCATATTCAGAGTTTGGAGCTGAGGAAACATATGAATTCATATTTATTGTTGTAAGTGGTATCGTGGCAGACATTTCTAGAGATTGAGTGAGTCGGACAGGTAGGTTAGTCCATTCTCATGCATTATAGCTGAACCACTTCACTTTCCATCACATGTGCACATGTCCTCATACACTTGGTTTAAGTGGTTCTTCGGATTGATAATTAAGTGTGTGTGTCAATCCAGCACTATATGCACTTGTAGGGAAAATGAGATTTAGTCTCTTTGACACAAGTCCCTAAGACCTCGTGACTTAGGTACACACGTTTTTGGCACTGTTGTCAAGGAACAAACTCAACCAAGGTGCCTTCGTGATGGTTATAGCTCTGGAGTGAAAGAATCGTACTTGTAGAAGTGAATTCGTTCAGTGGCAAGTAGTCAAACACTTCAGCACTTGTTACTTCACATCCCTGAGGTGTGTGTAATGAGTTTTTAGGTTTAGGGTTAGTAGCGGAGGAGAGAAGGAAGAGTTAGGGTTAGTTCAAGGAGAGAAGTGGAGTAGAAGGAAGTTGGAATCACCAAGAAAAATCTCAAAAAATTGCTAAAGTTAGTGTAGAATAGGCTTCAGGCATCACAAACTAAAAAAACCAAAAAAATTAGTTCATTTGACACTTGCTTCATTTCGTCGGTGTGGTATTGTGCTAGGTGAGCTAAAGAAAGGAGTTAGGAGCACACATTTGGAATGAGACACACTAGAAGGTAAGCCACATAAGTTTTTGATAACAAAAATCAATTCATAACCACCACCACACGTGATTAAACTCTTTTGCAGTATTGCGGGGTGGGACAAAGAGTTTGGAGAGATCCTTTGAGTGAGACAAAGGGTCAAGAGTGAAGAGGGGTGAGAGTTAAACACATTGGTACAAAAAATTTTGTGAGTTGAACGATTTTGGCTTTAGTATCACGGTCGGTTGAGTTTTGGTATCACGATACCAAAATTCCCTTGTATCGCGATACTCGTCGAGTATCATATCGTCGCATACCACTTGAGGTATCGCGATACCATTTGTGGTATCCTATCGTCAAGTTGGTATCACGATCGCGATCTGTCAGTGGTATCGTATCGCGGTCCACTTGGTACCGTATCGTCTCGGTCACGGTATTGTATCGTCGATCGAGCGGTATCATATCGCTCTCATACTTGGTATCATATCGTTTGCCATACCAATATCGTATCGTGCAAAGTACCAGTATCGTATCGCGTACTTGATATCGTATCATTTGAACTCCATAGTATCGTATCGTGAGGAAGTCTAGTATTATATCGTGCAAGGTTTTGGTATTGTATCACCACTTGCACTAGTATCGTATCATGAGAAATTCTAGTATCATATCGTGCAAAACTCAAGTATCGTATCATGCAAGGCTTCGATATCTTATCGCCACTTGCATTGGTATCGTATCGCGAGAGTTGTTAGTATCGTATCGTGCAACATAGCAGTATCGTATCGTGCACTTAGGTGGTATCATATCGCTTGAGCCATCTAGTATCATATTGTGCAATGTACTGGTATCCTAACGTGCAGAGAGTAGTATCGTATCACGCGAATTTTGGTATCGTATCTCCACCTGTTCTAGTATCGTATCATCACTAGGTGAGGTATCGTATTGCCCCATACACAATATCGTATTGTGAGAAATTCTAGGTATCGTATCATCTCAAGCTTTGGTATCGTATCCTTGTAAGACTGGTATCGCCTAGTGCAGTATCGCCAGAGTGGTATCGCCCAAAATAATTCAAGCTATCTGAGGACAATATTAGAGATAAATTGAGGAGCCAATTAGGGGATAGTGAGAAACCAAGATAGCCCAGGAGAGTGAATGAACTTGAGATCAGGACAGGTGCTAAGTAGTCGGAGGAGTGTTATTTCATTGGTAGGAAGTGCAACTCGGGCAAGTCCTCACTCTATCTATTCTGACACCTCTAGTGACTCGGAGGAAGAGAAATCAATGGCTTCAGAAGACATGCAAGGTTCTATCCCCAGGAGAAACTTCATGTCCACGATAGAGGGGGAATACCGTACCTCTTTGCAATATGTGTCCACTAATTCCCAGGAGATTCCCATCTACGTGGATCGTTTAAATAGATCAGTAGCCAGGATGGTAACTTCCACTGATTCTACAATAGTGCCCATACCGGCAGTCAAGTATGGAGGAGGAGTATACATGGACAAGTTACGTCACATCTACATGGTAACAGAACACCCAGATTGGATCAATGAGAGAGAAGGATTAAAGGACAAGGAAACTCACGAAGATCGGACCCTGAAGAGTTGGTAACCACTCCCAGAGGAAAATAAGTAGTGACTTGAGTCTTGAGAGGGGATTTGATACCTTAAGGTGATTACTTATTGGAGGTCTACTAGATCCATGTATAAGACTTACTATTACAAACTGACTCACCCACACGAGGATAGGAGAAAAGTCCAATGACCTTCTATGAGTTAAAAGATCCTAAAGATGATTCTAGAGTCACATACCTAGACAAGAACCAAAGGAGATACTGGCTTGTTGATGCCATTGATAAGGCTCAATTGAAGTATATGGGGTTGCCTATATTCCCTATGAGAGAGCAAGAAACTACCTCTCAAGATCCCTTTGGGATGCAACAAGAGTCAGAAAATACAATGTCGGGACAGACAAGCCATCAGAGTATTCCCAACCACACTCATGTGAAATTCACAATGCCAAGACTGCAATCACACAATCAAACTGACCCTGGACTAGGCAACCAACATCGGCCACTAGTGATACCAAGACCAACTCTAGGAGTACAGTCTCGAATGCCTCCAATTAGACCAGCAATTCCTGTGATGCCTAGACAACCAGAGCCCATAAGAAGATTAAGACCGATCCAAGTGGCTAAGTGTATGAGAAATCATTATGACGTGATGGGAGAACCTTACGATCACATAGCTCAATTTAAACAAGTTCCATGGGCTGAACAAGTGGATGATTTCTTTGTGCAGTATGATTCCTTTGGACTCACTCTCACAAGAATGGCTTTGACCTTGTTCCAGCATTAGATCCCAATCAATTTGGAGATATTGAACAATTCCTTTATGAGTTCATTGGGGAATCCATGAAGAGAGGAATTAAACACAATTCTTCATCTTTAATCCATAGATTCAAACAAAGCCCAAATGAAACTGTAAAGATAGTTGCCCGAAGGTTCAATCAATATGTCGATAGATGCCCAGTAACAGAAAGACCCACGCAACAAAAAATGATATGATTATTCTTAGACGGACTAACAAATGGGACTCTAAGAACTTTAGTCTATGTGAAGAAGCTGCAGACATTGAGTGAGTGTCTTCAAGAGTGCATTGAACTAGAGGAGAACCTAGCTGATGATCTCAAAAGCACACCCACTCCTACGAAATCAGAAGACACTAGAAGTACAGTGACATCCAACTCTAGTCATGTGGAGGAGCTGGTAGCCAAGAAGTTAGGAGTTTCTGGACCGTGGAACTACCAGCATCCATCACTGAGAATACCCATGTTATGAAGATGCAACTTATGTGGAGGAGACCACCCCAATCACATGTGTATAAGAGGAGGAACGGGCCTGCCTCAAGCTTATCCTTACAATAGGCAGCCACATCAAGGAACCGCTCTGTATTGCCATATAGAACAAAAATACACGAATCATACCACTGAGAATTGTCCATTCAACAAGTAGACATGACCTTTAAATCAACCTTAGTATACCATATGGATACCCACCTAGAGAGCAAGGAAGGGAGATTCCCAGATATAATCCCTATCCAGGACCACAAGGAGCACCTTGGCCATATGAGCAAGGACAATATGCACAACCTCAACTGGTGTTAGGACAAAAACTGCCATTTCCTCAAAACGTAGTACTAGTCAAATATGCTCAACTAGAGGAAAATTTGGAGAGAACCATAGTGCCAGCATCACCATTAACCAGCACAGAATCATTGAACCCAGGATATGAGCAAAACCAAGGAGATTACTATTCCTATGACTCTAGTATGATGGAGTACGAGCAAGCTTATGACCCGAAATGCTATTCATATGAGGGATATGACAATGTCTATGGACCAGAGATGGCAACACCAATGTACACAGCACCCAAGGCATCAACACCCGTAAGACCACCCATTAGACTGCCCATGCCAAGGGGACCGTGCTATAGATGTGGAGGAGATCACTTTATAAGAGAATGCTCTTGGCCATACAACCCACCACCACTAGGACTTGGGAAGGGTATTGCAATGATTGTGGAAAGGAACATCTCTTTAGAGACTGCCCAAAAAATCCCAATAAGACTCATGACACTGCACCTATTAATTTGATCGAAGTAATTGAACCGTCAGGAAATGACAAGGAATACACAGTACCATTGAAGGCCATCACACGAGCACAAACGAAAGGATAAGAAAGAAAACGAGTAGACTCAGAGCAAGAAAAGAGTATAACCCTAGAACCTAGAATACAAGTAGTGGAAGATTCAGAGGACCCACGTGAGAATATCCAAACAACGAAAAGCCAAAAGTGGAAGGATAGAAGGGAAAAGCTGAAAGAAAAACGAATGAAAAATCAAAATAGAGAAGACAAGAAGGGCACAAGAGGCAATAAGAGACCTAAAGAACCTGAAATTCAGGAGGAAATTCCTACAACACTGCAGACACTAGAGCCAAATAAGCCAGGATCAATTCTAGCAGATCCAAGACCCGACGATTTAGACATGTGGTTGAAAGATTACCAAGCTAGAATCATGAATGGACCAAACATAGAGGAGCACGAGGAATCTTACCCACAAGGAGAGCTAGAAAAAGAGAGACTTGCTATATGTAGAAAACTCATAGAGGTAGCTCAGGACACTCTAGAGAAGACTATCCCAGTCCTCCCGGAGATGAGAATATCAGAGCACCTATACAATGATTGTCTCAAAACCAAGAGCCAGAACCCAAAAGAAAAGGACAATAAGAAAGAATTACTGAATACACAGGTCAAATCCATGTCCATAGTCCTTGATTTAGAGGGGATTGGCCAAAAGAGTTGTGGACTAGGATTTGAGAAGATCAATGAAAAAGAATGGAGTCACAAAATTGCCTTTCGAGGAATTAGATGTGGAAGACTATCAACCAATGCCAAACATGGAAGAAATATATGAAGAAGTTTCTAGGCTAGACCAAAATAGAGAGCAAGCACACAACATTTCTTCCCTACCAAACTACATGGGAGATTATGAGAAGGAATCCATGATCTTCCTTGCTCCCACAGTACAAGGAAAAGAAAAGGAGCCTCCAGACAAAACTTCACACAATCTAGAAGAACTCAAAAAAACCAAAGTACAATGTCAGTTGACAGTGGAAGAATTACTTCGTGTCAAACCACAATTATGGAAGCAACTAGCAAGACAATTGAAGTTAGAGCAGGAGAAGCACGAGAAGGAAAGCAAGGAAAATGAAAACCCTTCTACTGTACAAATTCCGGTGGATAAGGTTGGAGAATTTAGCAAAGGAGATGAGGGCAACACATGCTTACCCGTCATATACAATGGATACATGACCAAGGCCACACTAGACACCGAAGTAGGAGTAGGTATAGCCACCAAAGAGATTTGGGAGAAATGGGGAAAGCCAACCCTACAACCAACGCATATGAAGCTTCAATTAGCAGATGGTCATGTCGATAAACCCCTAGGAATATTGGAAAAAATTAGGTTGACCACCTGTGGAGTCGAGTTTGAGCACACATTAGCTACTTGTCAATTTGGAAAGGAAAATAATTATAAAATGATATTAAGACGGCCTTTCATGAGACAACTCAGGGTAGTACAAGACTGGGGAAGAGACTCATTATACCTTCAACATCAAGGAACCACTACGAAGATCAATTTGCATACATTTGCGTACAGGGACATACCCCCATTACAATGGAATCCAATACACAAGGAAGAAGATGATTTGTCTATCCATAGTGCTGGATCAAGTGATCAATCATGGATGCTCGAGGATGCCCACTTATAGATGTATAAGGAAGCAAAGAGAGAAGATGAAAAACTTCAATTATGGCCCATAGGACATAAAAAATATCAACCTGTAATAGACCCAATCTACATGCCCCAAATTTTTCCTGATGAAACATTCGAACCTCACGGTTGGATGGAAATCCTAGCAACCTTGGATGTATGTGTGAATGAAGAAGTATTGACCATGAATGAATGTGTGGACGAAGAAGGCTATGATGTAAACTTTTACATGGTAGTCCTTCAAGAGGTAGAAGCAAGAGAAGTATTAGAAAAGGAATGGAAGGAAGAATATGAGAGCATAGAGATGGAACCGGAGTTTGACTCAGAGGAGCGCTATTTGGAAGTCATTCAAGATGAGGAAAGGGGTGGAACACCCAAAGTGTTAGCAATCGAAGAAGCTCCTATAGTACCGAACCATGAGGAAACCACGAGTAAGACGGAACCAACCCCGGATCTATTTGAAGTTCCGGAACACTTCAAGAGATACGAAGTAGAGGAAAGAAAAATAGCCATTCAGATGCTTAAGAGACATGCAAAAGAAGGAGAAGCTTATGACAACAAGGAACAAACAAGGAAAATGGAGAAGAAAGATGCACATACATAGGAAAGGATGTGTCACTTGAGGAACAAGAAGAATTGATAAGATTGATTAGAGACTATCGAGATGTGTTTGCGTGGACCTACAAGGATCTAAAAGGTGTGGAGCCCTCCATCTGTTCTCATCGAATACCAATGACACCTGATGCAAAACCATCAAAACAATGCCCATATACTTATAATGATGTCTATGCAGCAAAAATTAAAGAAGAAATAGACAAGCTATTAGCTGTTGGATTCATTTATGAGATAGAGCATACCGAATGGGTGTCACCATTAGTAGTTGTGCCCAAAAGAACGAAAAACTGAGAGTGTGCATTAATCTAAAGAAAGTCAATGCAGCTATGATCCGTGATAGTTACCCATTACCTATCAGCGACCACCTATTGGAACGAGTTGTGGGCAAAGAAGTCTATAGCTTATTGGATGGATTCTCTGGATATATTCAAGTGGCTATCGCTACTGAGGACCAACATAAGACCACATTCAAGATGGAATGGGGGGTCTATGCTTTCAGAGTGATGCCTTTTGGACTCACTAACACCCTTGCCACTTTCTAAAGGTTGATGGTCACGTTTTCGAAGAATTCCTAAGGAAGAGTATGGAAGTATATGTAGAGGACCTATGTACATATTCAAATCAGAGGTAGGAACATATTTCAGAATTGCGAAAAATAGCTGAAAAATATCGGCAATATAGAGTATGTCTAAATCCTGAAAAGTGTGTTTCTATGGTAAGACAAGGAAAAATCCTAGGGCACATCGTATCTAAGAACGGAATATCTATGGATAAAGACAAGATCAAAGTAATTCTAGAAATTCCAAGACCAAAAAATGCAAAAGAAGTGCAAGCATTTATGGGCCACTGTGGATACTATCGCCAATTTATCCACATGTACGCATAATTGCCAAGCCATTGTATGGATTGTTGACTCAATTCACATGGACGAACGAATGTGAGAAAGCATTTAATGATCTAAAAAAGCGACTTAGCACGACTCCACTTTTGAAAACACTCAATTGGAACAAGTCTTTTCATATTCATGTGGATGCTTCCAATTACGCAATAGGATGCATCTTAGCTCAACCGGCAGATGAAGGAAAATTGGACCATCCAATTGCCTATGCAAGTAGACAAATGAATCAAGCTAAAAGAAATTATACAACTATATAGAGAGAAGGTTTAGGGATGGTGTTGGAAGCAGTCAGAGGCACAGACGACATGGAAGCATGTAAAGACGGAGCAGGGAGCCAGTGGGATCATTTTTTCAAAACAATTATATTTTTATTACTTCTTCAAACATCCAACAGTGATTTTCATCACTCTTGTAACATATGTAATATAGACAAAACCCCATTTTGTAATCCATAGCTCCATTTTGTGCAAGCCGAGGAGTCCTCGAGCTTGAGGAGCTTAGGTAGAATGCGCGTACCAATTTTCGTTATTTTTAGACATCGTTTACCCTTCCAAATAGCCTCTAGGACCTATTTTTTAACTAGGCCGGTCACTAGATGTGAAACCGGTCAAAACTAGTCTAGAAACTATAAAAAGAGCTAGAGAGCTCATTTTTGAGGTTGGTTCATGTTGGTTAGTGTGAGCAAAGAGCTAGTTTGAGCTTGTAAGAGTATTCTTGAGTAATAGAACTAAGTTCCCACCTTCCATTGTGTCTTGCTTGTCTCTTCATTGTGTGTGTGTATGTGTGTGTGCATCTTTGTGCTTCTCACCTTCACTCTCACATCATCTCACATTCACGATCTTCATATCACTCCTACCTCTCCCACGGATTGACATTAAGGAGGTGAAGCTTCTTAACGTGGTACTTACCATTGTGCTAGAGCAACACCAAATTTGGCGCCGTTGCCGGGGATCGAGTCTAGGACGAATGTGTGATGGTAAGAGTATAGCAAGAAGTGGCGTTGGAAGGTAAAAATTTCAGTTTTTGTTGTTGTTCTTACTTAGTTTTTAGTGTTTTTCACCTCCCCCACACTCCACCTTCATCATCCCATCATCATCTTCATCTCCAAAAAAATAAGAAAATTTACCATATCCACCCATTCACCTCATTTCCCCTCATTTGTGCATGCGAGAGAGCGAGAGAGAACTTTTGTGCTTGTGTTTGCTTGTGTTTTCTTGAGTTTTCTTGCAGGTACAGAGCTCCAGTGCATCAGGAAAGCTTGGAAAAGGTAAAAATTTCAGTTTCTGTCAAAAATTTCCGACTGTGTCAGACCATCGCGATGGTCCGCCAAGTTCGGATTTTGAGGTAGGCGACCACACCACGAGGTAGGCGATCCCTGCGCATACACGAAACCATAGCTGCATCCCAAAAATTTTCAGTTTGGTGGACCATCGCGATTGGCTCAGACCATCGCGATTGTGTCGCACCATCGCGATTGGCTCAAGCCATCGCGACGGCTCGGCCGGACCATCGCGACGGTTCGCTTTTTCGGACCATCGCGACGGTTCACTTGAGCCATCGCGACGGTCCACTTGGACCATCGCGATTGTTCAGCTGACCCCGGACCATCGCGATTGGCTTATGCCATCGCCACGACAGTGCCATGTGTCACGATAGACCATCGCGACGGTTCATTTTTTGGACCATCGCGACAGCCCAAAATCGGACCATCGCGATTGGCTCAAGCCATCGCATCGCGGACCATCGCGACGGTTCACTTCGGACCATCGCGATTGTTCCCCGTTGACCGTTGACTCGCGCCATCGCAATTGTCCACTTGATCGGGCCATCGCGACGGTTCGACCTCACGCCATCGCGATTGTCCACCTTTGACCGTTGACCGCGCCATCGCGATTGTCCGCTTGGTCACGCCATCGCGACGGTTCACTTTTTCGGACCATCGCGACGGTCCATTTCCACGCCATCACGATCGTTCACTTCGGGCCATCGCGACGGTTCACTTTTTCGAGCCATCGCGATTGTCCAAATCCCACGCCATCGCGACGGTTCGCTTGGACCATCGCGACGGTCCCAGACCATCGCGATTGTGCAACCCCATCGCAAATTTTGGGCTCCAATTTTTGACCAAATTTGAGGGTATTTTTTAGAAATTTTTGGACCATTAGACTCATAGGAGACCCCTTAGCTCATATCTGAAGGAAAACCTGATTGTCAATTTTTACCCCCCAGGGCCTGAACGCTCATAACTTTTTCATCCGAAGTCCGTTTTTTGAGCTTAATAGCTCGTTAGAAAGCTCGTGACGAGTACTACGTGACCTCAACTATTTTTTTCATAAAGAATACATCTATTTTTGGATAAGCTATTTTGAGGTTCACCTAGTTGGGACTAGGAAACCAGGGGGCAAGTATTGAAAATTTGGGCAAAAAGGGAAGGGACTTAAAAGGTGTATATACTTAAGTGCTTGATCATCCAACTGTGAATTGGTCTAATATTGGAATTCTCCAGGTCTAGCAAGGGCAATCAAAGGCAAGCAAGTAAGGCAGTGAAGACAGCAGAGCTTGGGAAGCACGGCTTCTTGGGCAACAGGACATCAGAGCAACCAGAAAAGCCGACTCGAGGTTGGAAGATTACTCAACCCCCTCAGTCAATTCTTAGCTTAGGCTAAACGGTAGTTGTGGATTAAAGACGGTAGGAACGCCTCAAGTTCAAGATACCTAATTCTTTCAAGTCTAAGACTTAAAGTAAAGGTGTGTGTGACGAAAACCTAAAGAAAAGAACATAAGTCTGACGGAACGAGAACTCAAAATTATAACGGAAAGTCGAATTCCTGACGCATATATTAAGACAAGAATCCAGAGAAAATTAAAATCAAGAAAGTAATCACAAAGGACCATTGACTATCTAAGTGTGTAATTGAGCGTGCAAGGAAGAAAATTAATGAACCTTAGATCGGGCAAACATATAGGTAAGTCGGACAGAAGAAGCCTTAGATCATCAGAGGCTAGTGTAAGAACTACCGCTCGATCTTGGGCTCAGCAATTGAATAGCAATTACCCCTACGAGAGCTCAGATACTAGCGAATCAGAAATGGCATTTAGCACAGACAGACCAGAAGGAGGGTCTCATGTAGCATACCTAGAAAAACCAAAAGGACCCTATAGAACGCAACTAGAGTTTCTCCGAACCAACCGATTAGGTGCTCGCATCTATGAGGATGGTTTGCAAAGGCAAGTGGTGCAACTGCACAACCCTGATCAACCCATTGGATTGGAAAGACCAGTGGTGAAATTTGAGAGAGACGCTTACATAGACAAAGAAGGAACCATGTACGTCCTAAGTACGCAACCAAACGATACTAATGAGTTTGGCACAATTCAATTAGAGACGGAAGCGAAATTTCAAGGAAAAGAACCGTTAGAAGAACCTAGAACACCTAGAGGGAAATCCGTATTAACAAGAGTACTCATCCCAGAGTGGATCCCTCAAGATAACAGGAGCATCGAGTTGTTTGTAAATAAAGAGACAGATGAAGCCTTTTGGAGGTACAGAAAGGAACACCCTGGTGAGATAGGCATCGTTACAATTTATGAATTCAAGGACCCAGATACACCTGGAAAGGTTGTATACCTGGATGAGACTTCAGAAAGAGTCTTTGTGGTGCCTGAACGTGCTAAAAACACATACACATGGAGAGGTGAATTGATATTCCCTCCATATAGAACGAACATAAATGCAAGTCAACAAGGGGCAGGAACCTCCTCAGCCCATGGAAATCAAAGAGAAGGAACTAAAGAGAGACCGGAAGTAAGCTTTAATCACCCCATAGGGAGAGATAGAACAACCTCGAACACTAATAGAATGGATAGACAAAGAGATCATGGAATACCAGGTGGTAGAGATGATTTTCCTCTACCTAGACCACGCGAACACGCAAGAGTATTGAGACCCACTCAATTAGTAAAATCAATGAAAAATTACTTTGATGGGACGGGAGATCCCTATGACCATGTCGCAGAATTCAAGCAAGTACTAAGAGCAGAACAAGTCGAGGACATGTTCACGCAATACAATGCATTTGGGCTAACGTTAAAGAATACCGCTTTAACTTGGTTTCAACCATTGCAACAAAGGCAATTTAGAGACATCCATCACTTTTTAGAGTCATTCATCACAGAATTCTCTAAAAGTGGGATTAGGCATGACACGTCTTCGTTGATTCATAGCTTTAAACAAACCCCTCAGGAAACAGTAAGACTGGCAGGTCGTAGATTCAGACAATATGTCGAACGATGCCCAATGCAAGAGCTACCCTCACAAGCCAAACAAGTATCACTGTTCCTAGATGGCTTGTTGAGCGCTAAACTACGCTCCTATGTGTACCTAAAAGAACCCAGAACGCTAGAGGAGTGTGTAAGAATATGTATAGACATCGAGGACAACCTAGGAGATGAATTAGAACTCTCAAAGGTCTATAAGGACTCAGATTGTTCTTCTCTAGCATCCACAAAATTGTCTAATTCGATAGAGGACCTAGCAGAAAAAGTGGCCCAAAAACTAGGAGTTTCTAGCAAACAGGTGCCCAAGCTGCCAACTAATGTACGTTGTTACACTTGTGGTGGAAATCATTTGGCAAACATGTGCCCCAATGCACCACAACCACAAGCCAACCCTAGTGGCCAATATTGTACAATTGAGAGAAGATACACGAATCATACGGCTCAGGACTGCCCATACAACAAACAAACCGTGAGACAGAACTATCCGCAAGCATACCCGCAACCAGGTAGGTATCAAGGCCAATACAATGCTCAGCCTTATTACTATAGGCCTCCCCAGAACTACCCATACCAGGCTCAACAGAGACCTCAACCCGTCTTAGCTCAGTAGCCACCCCCACCAGCGAATGTCATCTCAGTCAAATATGCTGCTGCAGAAGAGAACCTAAGTAGGGCCTTAGTGCCTTCTTCACCCTTGATCACCGAAAGTGACCCGAACTCAAACAGTTTTGACTCTACTCATGTAACTAGTCCACCAGCTTATTACACGGAGTCACCAGAGCATGTGGAGACATATCATTATGATAGTCCACCAATGGAACCTAGTTGGGAGCCAGATTATACTAATGTGATGTACGCAAACCCAAACCCACGGCCCCAATTGAGACAACAGAGACCACAGGGCCCTAGAGGACCATGCTTTAGGTGCCAAGGAGATCACTTCATAAAGGATTGTCCACATCCCCCAATAGTAAGGCAATCACAGTACTATAGCATCCAAGGCTTTTGTGCCGATTGTGGCAAAGAGCACATAATCAAAGATTGTCCTAAGAACCCAGTTAATGCTTCGAATGTGACACTGATCAACGTGATAGGTATTGTAAATAACGCAGATGGATCCAACCCTACATACGTGCCTATCCAAGCTATAACCAGAGCCCAGGCGCTCTTACAAAACCAACAGCTTAATCAAGAGAAAGTAGCCGGAACTAGTGAAGTTGCAGAATCTAGTAGTAAAAAGACGAAATCTTGGAAAGATTCTAGAGAAAGAATCAAGAGAAAATGGAGTAAAAAGATAAGTGAGTTGGAAGGAAGTTTAAGGGAATCTAGAGCCAAAATACAAGAATTGGCTTCACAAGAGGTGAATCAAGAAGACCCAGCTCCAAAATCAGGATCAGTTTTAGCGGAACCCATACCAGAAGATCTAGACATGATGTTGCGTGCATATCAGGCTAGATTAAAAGAGGGACCTCAAGTAACGGAAATGAGTAAAAACTACCCTCGAGCTGATCTAGAAATTGAGAGAACTAAACTTTGTATGAAAATGGTAGAATTAGCACAAGCTTTGTTTGAAGCCTCTAGATATCTTAATTGGAATAACATGGCAAAACCGGAACTACACTTTCAAGGACTAATGGAGAGGCTAGAACACTTGATAGAAAGCAAAGAGAAAAAGGATCAGCCTAGGAACCCTGTTGTCCCAGAGACGCAGGAAAGGAATGCACCATCCCTGTCTCAAGTACCCAATACAGAAAGTCAGGACAATTTGTCTTCTATACATAGGTACTCACATGAATTTTTGAGAGAAATCCAAGAAGAGAAATGGAGAAAAGAACAAGGAACCCATCCTCCTATTCAAGAAATAGACGACTTGCAGGAACAATTTCCCCAAGACATCCCCTCTATATATGATGAGGTAGAGGTGGAACAACTGAGTGAACCCACAGGATTTGAATCTAATTCTTTACAAGAATTACCTCAGTTCACAGGACCTTGGGAAGCAAAGTCTATTAGTATGAGAGCACCCACGATAATAGTGAGGAATGAAGAATCAGTGATCCCTAGGAACACGGAAGTGATCAAGAACACGAAAGTACAATGTAATCTCACTTTGGAGGAATTGTTAAAGGTAAAACCAGAGTTGTGGAAGCACGTAGCAAATCAATTCCCTGAGCTAGCTACCACACCCTCTCAGATAGGATCACATAAGAAGGTACCAGAGATACCCGTGGAAAAGATTGGAGACGTAAGCGAAGGAGAGGAAGGTAACACATATCTTCCAATAACCCATCAGGGCTACACCACGAAAGCCATCTTAGATTCAGGAGTCGGAGTAGCCATCGCTACCACCGCTTTGTGGAAACGTTGGGGTAAGCCAGCTCTTAGACCCACCAGGATGAAACTACAAATGGCTGATGGACACATAGAAAAACCATTAGGCTTACTAGAAGGCATATCTCTCACCACTTGTGGTGTAGAATTTGAGCATACCTTTGCCATTTGTGACTTTGCGAAAAACCGTGCTTATGAGATGATATTGGGACGACCATTCATGCGTCAGTTGCAAATTGTACAAGATTGGGGATCTAATTCTTTGTACTTGCAACACTTAGGAGTGACTACCAAAGTCAATCTTAAAGACTATTCACACAGAGATGTACCCCCAATACAATGGAATACCATCCATAAAACACCAGTAGAGACGGAATCCGTGCACTCTTTAGAATCAGATCCTTCTTGGTTGCACGAGGATACCCATTTATGGATGTGTAAAGTAGCCAAACAAGAGGAAGAACGATTAGAAGCAAGGACCTTAGGTGCAGAACAACATCCACGAACCCTTCAAGATCCAGCCTATGCACCTGTAGTATTCCCAGACGAAGAGTTTGAACCCCATGGTTGGGCAGAAATACTAGCAACCATGGATGTAGCCATCAATGAAGAACAATGGACACCCCACTGTGACGAGGATGGCTATGACATTTCAGTTTTCACGATAGAGCCAATCATGTGCGGTGCAATCTTAGAGGAGTGTGAACCGAACACTGATGCATTCGAGGATGCAAGCGATTTTGATTTAGAATCAATTATCATGGACCCACCCTTTGCATCAGAGGAAGAATATTTCTACGAAGTAGAGACCCACACTCAGAGACACGAGGAAATTACGAACGAGGTAAGGTTAGCCACAGAAGTGACTACCAAGAGTGAAGGCAAGAATAGAAAGAAGAAAGAAACCATGTCAGAAAAAGAAGAATCTTTGTTTGAAGTACCCGAGAATTTCAAGAAATATGAAATCAAAGATAGAAGAATCATGGTACGAATGCCCAATAGAAAAGTGAATGATGGACAAGTATATGATAACCGAGAGAAAACCAAGAAAGTAATAGTTGCCATAGAAGGAGAAGAAGAAAAATGCACATAGATAGGGCATGATTTGACGAAGGAAGAAGAAGAAGAGCTAGTTGCCCTATTGCGCGAATATAGAGATGTTTTTGCTTGGAGTTACAAAGATTTGAAAGGAGTAGATCCAGATATATGTTCTCATAGAATCCCTATGACTCCAGATGCAAAACCGACAAAACAGAAACCTTACACATACAATGATAACTACGCTGCGAAGATTAAAGAGGAGATAGATCGCTTGATAGAAGCAGGATTCATTTACGAAATTGAGCATACCGAATGGGTATCCCCCATTGTGGTTGTGCCCAAGAAGAATGGAAAATTGCGTGTGTGTATTAACCTTAAAAAAGTTAATGTCGCAACGATTAGAGATAGTTATCCTCTTCCTATCACGGAACACCTATTGGAAAGAGTTGCGGGCAAGGAAGTTTACAGCTTTCTTGATGGATTCTCAGGCTATAATCAAGTAGCCATTGCTCCAGAAGATCAACACAAGACGGCATTTTCCACTGAATGGGGCATATTTGCATTTCGTGTGATGCCATTTGGCTTAACAAATGCACCCGCCACTTTCCAGCGACTCATGTGTCATGTTTTTAAGGAATTCTTACGCAAGAGCTTGGAAGTTTATGTCGATGACATATGTGCTCATTCAAATGTAAGACAGACACATATCCCAGAGTTAAGACAAATATTTGACAAATGTCGAGAGTATCAGGTTTGTTTGAACCCAGAAAAATGCGTTTTCATGGTCAGACAAGGCAAAATTCTAGGACACATTGTGTCAAAAAATGGAATCTCTACGGATGAAGAAAAGGTGAAGGTAATTGCAGAATTACCAAGACCAACTAATGTGAAAGAGGTACAGGCATTTATGGGCCATTGCGGATATTATAGGAGATTCATACATATGTATGCAATCATAGCCAAGCCTTTGTACTCTCTTTTAACCAACTTTGAGTGGACAGATGAATGTGAAAAGTCATTCAATGAACTTAAACGACGCTTGTGCTCAGCACCTATATTGACTACCCCAGATTGGAGTAAGCCATTCCATGTACATGTGGATGCATCCAATTACGCCATAGGATGTGTGTTAGCACAACCCACGAATGAAGGTAACATAGATCTCCCCATAGCTTACGCTAGCAGACAACTGAACGCAGCAGAAAGAAATTACACCACGACGGAACCAGAAGGATTAGGGATGATCTACGCTGTAAAGAAGTTTAGGCACTACTTGTTGGCCAACAAATTCAAGTTCTTTACAGATCATCAAGCCCTATTATACTTAGTCAACAAACCATGTAACACAGGACGATTGATACGTTGGTTTCTATTACTCATGGAGTATGATTTTGAAGTAGTAGTCAGGAAAGGAAAGACACATCTTAGAGCTGACCACCTCTCAAGATTAACCTCAGGAGAAGCTCCTCAAGGAGTAGCGGATGAATTACCAGATGCATACTTATTTAACCTTGAGATAGCACCAGAATGGGCTAAGCCTATAGTCCCTATTCTGACATACGGACCCAAGAATCCAGGATAGAGATCAAAGAAGGAGAGATTACCAAGTCTCAGAGATACCAAATAATGGCAGGAAGCATATATAAACAGGATAATCAAAAGATTCTTGCCTGTTGTGTAGATGAATCAGAACATGCGAATTGGTTGCAATTAGCACACGTAGGTGCACTAAAGCAACATCATCCAAAACATCGAACATTACAGACTCTGCAGAGATTGGGAGTATATTGGCCTACGATGGAAGCAGATGTCTACAAGTTGTGTAAGGAATGCCATGTTTGCTGTGAAAGACCACCAGTAGAACATGCTACACTCTATCACGTGTCTCTCACACCAGACTGGAGTGAACCTTTAGTGACATACTTGAGGACGAACACATTCCCTCAAGGCATGACCTTAGCTCGACAACGCAGTCTAGAGCAGGAAGCTCAAGACTATTCACTCATTGGCGATAATTTATACAAAAGAGGACGAGATGGATATTTAAGACAATGTGTTCATGAAAGCGATTATCTGAGCATACTAGAGACTGCACACCAAGGTGTTGCAGGAGGTCATTTTGGACCAGAAAGGATAATCAAAGCCATTCTCTTTGCAGGATTATGGTGGCCCACTCTTCACATGGATGCACATACCTATGTAAAGAGATGTGACGTGTGCCAAAGAACTCAGTTTCCTACTCGCAGAGATGAAATGCCATTGAAACCCATGATGGGCGGACGTGCATTTTCTAAGTGGGGTATAGACTTTGTAGGACCCATTAACCCCCCTGCAAAAGGTACACATGCGGAATACATTATTGTTGCCACAGATTATCTAACCAAATGGGTAGAGGCAAAAGCCACAAAAAAGAATGATGCTCACACGACTGCAAAATTCTTATTTGAAAATGTCTTTACAAGATATGGACTGCCTATAGAGTTAGTGAGCGATCGAGGCACTCACTTTCTAAACCAAGTCATTGAATATTTGTTACAGGATTTTATGGTGATTCACAAGAAGTCTGCACCATATCATCCTCAGGCCAATGGTCAGGCTGAAAGCACTAACAAGATACTTTGTACCGTACTGACGAAACTCGTGAACAATAAACGTTCAGATTGGGACAAACAGCTACACCACGCTGTTTGGGCATATCGAGTGGCCTACAAGACCGTACTCAATGCAACTCCCTTTCAGATGGTTTTTGGTCAGAATGTAGTGCTTCCTTTGGACTTCTTGATACCGACCCTTAAGGTTGCACAAGAACATCAGTGGACCGGCCATGAATTATCAGCAAGAATAATGGACTTGGAACGATTAGGAGAAACCAGGCTGAAAGCAGCAGCAGGAATATACGCAGCGAAGAAGCGACAGAAAGCATATTTTGATGCACATGTGAAAGATAAAGGCCTAAAAGAAGGAGATTTAGTTCTAGTGTATACGCTGAAACAACACGCACGGAAGTTAGAAAAGCGAGGTTATGGACCTATGATCATTAACAGACTTTCGACTAGTGGAGCAGTGCAGTTAGCCACCTTAGAAGGAGATATAATGCCTAATTACATTAGTGGCTGTAGAGTCAAGCTATATCAAGAACCTCTTACTGAGGATATGCTTAGACGACTCACATTGGCAAAGAAGCGTAAGGAGGAAGAAAATAGAATACGAGCGGAAGCTCAGGCAGAAGCCATAGAACGCATTAAGCGCATGAAGCTAAGAAGACAAGGACTAGGGAGAGAACATTATAATCATCTGGAAACATCACCCAGATATCCCATGGCCATGTGTCAAGTAAAGTCAACCACTCATCCTAGCATAGTGGACAGGAGACCATTCATTACAGTTAGGCTAGAACACGGCAACTATTGCCAAGAACTCAGGGCTTTAATTGACTCAGGTGTTGCGACTAGTGCGATTAGATGGTCCCACTATAAGGATTCAGGAATAGAAATGCGGCCAATTGAGGCATACCTCATAGGCCTAGGAGGCATGGAAACCCCTTGCATGGGTGAGGTGGACCTTCCTATCCTCATTAAGGATTTGACCATGACAGCGAGGCTACTAGTGTGCCATGATGACGACCTGATAGAACCCCTAATCCTTGGCCAAGATTGGCTATACGATCACTCTGTGGACCTAAATCTTAGACAAGGCTCCTTACAGATTGGAACCTTAGAGCAGAAGCGAGTGATACCGCTTGACTTCCCTAACGGCTTTCCGACTGAGGTTTGTAACCCTAGACCCTATGAAATACATGCGACGGAAGACCGGAAGATCTTTAAACAGACCAATCACGTTACGTCTACACCAACCCACTCGGGCTTGGCTATGGACAATTGTCAATCAGAAGGACGACAGGAGATCTTCCCTGGGACTTCCTGCAAACTAGAAGAGACAGTTACCCAACTGCAAGGGCAGATGGACACAATCAGTGGTCAGGTGGGTTGCATCAGCGGCCAAATGAGCACGACACCCTGCGGTGCTCATCCTTCCAAACTTGTTGCGGACTGGCCTAGATTAAAGTTAAAGAATGCATCACCTCCTAATGGGCAGGTCACGCAAGTGTTGGATCTCCCTTCTTTTCCAAAGCAGAGTGTCCATCCGACCTCTCAACCTCAACAACAACAGAGTCAACCACGACGAAGGAACCCGGACCGACGGCAGTATCAGAAGACACAACAAGGAAGGCAGTTTAGGCCACCCAAAGGAAGCGGCACCAAACAAATATGGGTGCCAAAAGGACAAAAAGCACCGAAGAACTCCAACCAAGCAGAGATCGACAAGAAAAAGGCAAGGCAGAAACAGAATCAGTATCCACCATCCTCTCGACCTTCTTCTACAGGTCCGAGCATTCGACGAATTTGGATCGCCAAGAAATACCTTACCCATAGACCCACACCCATGCAGATTTGGGTACCCAAACCATGTATCGTAGCTCAACCCTTAAGCCATGTAATATATACCCCTCACAAATCTTTCCATCCCTCAATACCACCACACCCGATACTACCTTTTGCCCCTCAACAGAAACCCACCACCCACTCAAAGACTCTTAGGAAATGGATACCAAAGCGTGTCCAACCGTCTTCCCCTAACCCATTGTCTAACAAAACGACCCCCCCGACTAACATACAACCTTGTACTAAATCACTAACCTTTAAACCTTGTAAAAATTCACCCACCATCATCACACGTCACTCATAATCTCATCTCATCAAGGAACGTATGCATCATCTGAAACGTGTAGGAGTCTAGAGACCTGCACTAGTGCTGCAAGAGGCATTGCATCCATCACATCACAGCACTTGGCTACACGGGTTACACATCAGTTATGGAAAGGGATTGCGGTCTCACTTTAATGGGATCATAATTAATTTCCATGCTAATGTGTTAATCTTTTGTAGCAGATCTTTCTCATTAACGCATCAGTCACCATGCAAACCGACGAAGGACCATCAGGAGCAGGCCCCAGTGTAGCGGCAGTGCCCCTCAATGTTTTACGAGCAGAATCCCACCCGACTGCTCCACCGCCAGAATTCCAAGGATTTCCAGGGCCCATGCCGATCGACAACCCACCTATGGGCTACACAGAAAAGATACACCATAACTCTCATTGGTTTCAGGGACTTGCAGGACCCTTAGCGGACGCGGATTTCATATTTGAATCTACTTTGACATTTGATGACCGCACGTGGGGAAAATACCAATTCTTCTCCAGAGAATTCGAAGACCTACAGAACACCCAGGACCTAACCCACGTTTGGGCCAGAGCAGGCTTCACGGAGTATTTCAGTGATCCCCTACCCAAACCTGACTTTTACAGGTGTTATTACTTAATTACTACTTTGCTGGCCTCAGAGAATAAGGATATCCCCGGAAATTTTATTTTGCCTTCTTTAGTGGATGATCCATCCTACAAAAGGTTTTACCTCTCAAAGGATTTAATCAGAGCGGCCATCAAGATTCATGGAACCCACACGCCCACAGATCGAGAAAGATTAGTTCCAGACCCTATGAAACGTGGGGATGTCACTAAGTGGGAGGAGATCTCAGCAATTACACCTGAGCTGTCAAAGCCGCTACGGATATGCATGCAACATTTTGCATTCCCCGCTCAGGACAGATTCACCATGCCACACAAAAGAATATGGTTTGGATTGTACTTAGCGTGTACCGGACCTCAGACTGTTGATCTGGCAAGCTGGATCATTGATCAAATGTATTTGGCACAACACAGATGGGAACGCAAGAAAGTGCTTAATGGATGTTGTGCGCTGACAAGAATTGTTTATATGTGCTTGGCCTATGATTTGCCAATAGAACGTGCATTAACAGGAGAAGAGCTGAAAGCATTCAAGGGAACTACGAAGAAAGCCAGGAAGCCCAGCAGAACACGGGCAGGTAAGCGCATGAGAGGCACCATTCCTTGCCTTCAAGTGCCAGAGTCACCATCACCACAACCCTCTCCAGAGCGATCACCAACAGAAGCCGCTCCCACAGTACAACCTATTCGCATAAGGTTGTCTAGACCAGTGGTCACGGAGGGCACTACTAGTATCGCTGCACCTCAGGCAGCTGCCACCACAGAACCCACCACCACGACAGCAGAAGCTCCCACCACTATTGGTGCGGAAGCCTTTTCTTTCCCAATACCACACATGGAGGCAGAACCAATAAACACAACATTCGATTTTGAGATGCCGGATGCATTCTCAAATGAGTTCCAGTTTTCAGAGGCACAGATGTTCTCCCAAGAATATGAACGCCCCAGTTACCCTACCACACCGTGGGATCTGCCACAGGGACAAGTTGTGTCTAGCTCCGATGATGAACGAACCGCCACAGATGACGAAGAAGGTGACGATGAAGCCAGCCAGGGCACGCATGTTTCCCAAGAACAAGGACAGACAGACGGCCAAGTCCAACAAACTTATGCACACGGTGACACCAGCACGCACGAAGAGGAGACTTTCGAAGCAGCAGCTTACACGCTGGCAATCAAAAAATTATATCGCACGATGGAGAAAGTCTGGGCACGGAAGAAATTGACTGAAGCAGAGAGCCACGCCCTAATCGAACAAGAACTAGTCTCCGGAGGATTTGAAGAAGTCTACATCAGAGGGTTCAGAGAGCTAGTCCAATCTATCGGCCCGGTCGAAGCACTGAGATATTTACAAAGGAAGCCACTCCCCCAATACGACCCTCGCAGAGTTCGACTGCTATCGAAGCCCGGTGAATATATTCGAGTTCCGGTAGGTGCTCAATCATCCCACCAGGCACAAGATGCACGCCTACGGCCGGAAAGATCCTTCACCGAAGAAGCCATCCTAGTCGACTCCCCACCACATACTACCGTTGTACATACGACCACTATCCTTGAAATAACATCCACACCATCTACTCCTCTCTCACCTCATATTTCACCAACCCATCCTGTATCCCCAGCACACCCACCTGCTCCTCCCACATCCACACCAGTCCATGGCAACATAGCCACAGCCTTTACTCCGCCCATTCATGCCACCATGCCCCCACCCAATCCTCCGCGTCTACATGTTAACCCCTTCACCCCTTCATCCTTCCCAGCTTTTCCCCCACCTTTAAGACACCCTTTCACCTTTCTAACCCCACTAACCTTCTCACCAGTTTCACCTCCTCAACCCACCATAACCCCTATTTCCCCTTTTCACCAAGCTGCTCCAGCCATTCCCCCTGTAAATTACTCTACATTTGTAAATCCCGTCTTCACACCTACACAACCACCCACTTACACACCGCTTTTCACAGTCACCGCACTTGACACGTCCAATGACATGGACATATCACCATCCACCTCACCAGCACCCACTCCACTCACAGCACCATCATATTTAGGTACGTCACAATTTTCCACGATCACCACTACATCCACCTTCCCAACCCCATTCCCCATTCCAGTTGCATCTACTTCCACTGCATCCTCACTTAACACTTCATTACTATTATCGCCCACCATAGACACTGCACTTCAACAAATGTTCACATGCATGACACAAGTACGAGATGAGTTTGCATCTCTTGGCATCAACTATCAACAGCTGCAGAGGACGACAAACGAATTACAGTCGCAGCTCAATTCATTATCAATCGAGAATGCCTCATTAAATACGCGACACCAAGAACTAAGAGAGGCATATCATAAGCTAGAGCTAGAAAGTGAAGAGAAGACAAAAGAAGCCACTGCTGATCTGGACAACCTGCTTCGAGCCCAAACAATTAGGAACGCGACGCTGACCAGAAATATGGGCCTACTCAGGAGGCACCTAGCCGCAGCCCAGGAGGAGAACGTGAGACTCCAAGCGCAGAATAGAGAAAATTTGGAAGCGGCACTGGACCATCCTGAACAACCATTAAGTCCGAGCAGATTCAAGACAATCCCATCTGAATCGATGCGGATGTTGCTAGATGACCACGTTCGACTGCTAGAGGACTACGATCGAATCAACGAAGAGCATCAGAAGCTAAAAGAAGATCACAAGTTACTACAGCTCAGAGAACCGGCACCACAACAACTACCAGTGGCAACAGAAGTACCAGAACCTGTGGACCCCTCTCCTGAACTCATAGAGGAACTAAACGCATTACGGGCCCAGGTAATCACTCTCCAGTCAAGAATTGACGTATATGAAGCGCCACCAAGGCCAGATTCCCCACCGGAGATCCCAGCTGACGAAGAGAACATAACTATTCCGGTGGAAGAAACGTTTGAAGAAGCATACGAGCCCACACCCATCCCAGGCGGACAAGTCACGGCTGAAGGCCAGATGACGTACGAACTTTTGACCCCCTCATGGATGAAGACTGTGGAGGAGATTGGAACAACGCACTCAGCTAGAGTCGAGGCCCAGCTACATGCTATGGCCATGATAGAAGAACGAATTCTGCAATCTCCCTACTTTGCTCAATTGGCCCCACGCAGGTACATATCCGGGCATGAGCTTCAATACAAACCTTACTTCATGCTAATGGCCGAATACCAGCTGGCCATAGAAAAGCGAACTGGCAAGAAGCCATCACATGCAACCCAGTTCGAGCCTGAAGACTTGCCACTGGATGCGCAACAAGGCACTATTTATCAACCAGATTGGCGTACACGTCTTTTACAGGAGTACCCAGAAATGATGAGCACATGGGTGAAAGCGCCCTTACACTTAAAGTATAATCCTTGCTGGGGACCAGTACCACGACGCCGCTCCTGGACTGCATTCGCTATCAAAGTACAAAACAATAGGCAGTGTCAGGATTGGCTGAATTACCCCTACTTCAAGCCACCTACCGAGTTGCCCACTGTTGGCTATATGATGGCTACAATCCGTCACTGGCTCCCTCGCCTGAAGCATATGGATGATATCGCCGCGCATATGACTGTCAAGATATTTGACATGATGCAAATGATATTTAAAGTCTTCCGACGCGTCAAGGCACCGCATGTAAACACCCCGGGATTTGAGCATGGTAACTTTGACCTAGTATACGACATGAGCACAACGCCATCGCTCCGGGTGTGTTATGCCTGGCACTGTAGGATAAAATACCTCCCGGCATGCTACAAACAAACCTTTGAAGAGATGTTCACCACCGGGTTTTGGGAATACCATTCCGAGGTATTCATCAGCAGGCCCACACACTTATTGCAACTTTTTGCCTGTGAGCGAATGGTTTATTCCACGCATTATCAACTCCCGCCACCCGACGAACCGCAACCGATAGACTGGGAGAAGCTCGAGGCCGATCTGGCCCGAGGCATTCGAGTATCTGAGCACACCCTCGCTCACGACCTCCTACAAAACTACATCCGACAGACCGCACAACAAGGTTCTGTCGAGGACGACAGAAGCGAGAGGGAGGGGGGTGTTGGAAGCAGTCAGAGGCACAGACGACATGGAAGCATGTAAAGACGGAGCAGGGAGCCAGTGGGATCATTTTTTCAAAACAATTATATTTTTATTACTTCTTCAAACATCCAACAGTGATTTTCATCACTCTTGTAACATATGTAATATAGACAAAACCCCATTTTGTAATCCATAGCTCCATTTTGTGCAAGCCGAGGAGTCCTCGAGCTTGAGGAGCTTAGGTAGAATGCGCGTACCATTTTTCGTTATTTTTAGACATCGTTTACCCTTCCAAATAGCCTCTAGGACCTATTTTTTAACTAGGCCGGTCACTAGATGTGAAACCGGTCAAAACTAGTCTAGAAACTATAAAAAGAGCTAGAGAGCTCATTTTTGAGGTTGGTTCATGTTGGTTAGTGTGAGCAAAGAGCTAGTTTGAGCTTGTAAGAGTATTCTTGAGTAATAGAACTAAGTTCCCACCTTCCATTGTGTCTTGCTTGTCTCTTCATTGTGTGTGTGTATGTGTGTGTGCATCTTTGTGCTTCTCACCTTCACTCTCACATCATCTCACATTCACGATCTTCATATCACTCCTACCTCTCCCACGGATTGACATTAAGGAGGTGAAGCTTCTTAACGTGGTACTTACCATTGTGCTAGAGCAACAAATGGTGTACGCGGTTAAGAAATTCAGACACTACCTGTTAGCCAATAAGTTCAAGTTCTTCATAGATCATCAAGCTTTATTGTACTTAGTCAATAAGCCTTGTAACACAGGAAGACTAATGAGATGGTTTCTATTGTTAACGGAGTTTGATTTTGAGGTAATTGTAGAAAAAGGAAATACTCATGTGAGAGTCGATCATCTCTCTAGGTTGACACATGGAGAACCACCTCGCTGAGTACCCGATGATTTACCAGACACATACCTGTTCAATTTGGAAGTATGTCCTAAGTGGGTAGAAAAGCTAATTCCAATACTCACTCATGGACCACAACACTCAATTAACAAGGAGAGTAGAAAGGAGATTCTACAATCACGTAACTTACACATTGTTGCGGGAAGTGTGTATCATAAAGAATCCAACGGTGTATTGTCTAGATGTGTGGAAGAAGACGAACAAAAGAACTTGATTGGACAAGCACACATAAACAAATGGAGAATGCACTATTGGAGATAGACGTCTGCGGAAGCACATAAATAGCATAAGGAAGAAGAAGAAGCTTGGAGCACAACACACAATACAGAATGTATTACTAGAGAATGTACAAAGATAAGTAGCCCATTAGGGCAATAGGCGTATATACAAGCTGGGGGAAAAAAACCTCCTAAAGAGGGAAAAAAGTGCCATGTTGGTCCTAGGGTGTTCACACATATCACGACCTAAATATATCAACAAATCCCCCCTAGGAGTGATGTGGTGAACAAGTAGCTAGCACTCATGTATAAGGAAGTGCCAAGCTACGTGGAAATCATTCCACAAAAGGAAGTAAGCCCAAAGCTTTGCGGAAAGCTTCAAACTTCTCCCTAGACAGAGCCTTTGTGAAAAGGTCTGCAATGTTCTCCTGCGTGGGCACATATGCCAAGTTGATCTCCCCAGTAAAGAACCTCTCCCTGACATAATGATAATGCACCTCAATGTGCTTAGTGTGAGCATGGAACACAGGGTTCCTCCCAACTGCCAATGCACTCTGACTGTCACCGAAGATGGTGGTGGCAGAAGACTGACCAACACCCAAATCAGCCATAAGACATCTGAGCCACATGCACTCAATAGTCGCTGTGAAAGCTGCCCTATACTGAGCCTCACAATTGGAAGTGGCCATTTGTAGGCTGCTTCTTGCTCAACCAAGATATACATGAGCTACCAAGCATGAAGCAAAAGCCACTAATGGACACACGAGTGTCATAGCAACTTGCCCAATGAGAGTCAGAAAAAGCATGCAAATCTGGTGGTAGTGATCCCCCCTTGGGATAAAACAACCCAAGTAGCCGAGTACCACTCAAGTAGCGAAAGATACGCTTAACTGCCTATTAATGCTTAACTGGCTGAGTAATGCATAAGTAAATCAAGCATCCAACAGCCTGCTGATAGAGAACAGCATCAAATGCATCTCCAGCATCATGAAGACTCAATCGTAAACCTGTCTCCATAGGAGTGGCAATAGGCTTACAATCTTCAAGGCCAAAACGCTGCAATAATGTGTCAATATATTTTGTTTGACACAAAGCCATTCCACCATCAACGTGCATAAACTGAATGCTCAGATAATGATGCAAATGCCCCAAATCAGACATCTCAAATGAGGCATGCAAATCAACCTTAAAATCAGCAATATGCCTCTCATGAGGACCAGTGAGCGACATGTCATCAACATAAACCACAATGATCAGAAGTACATCATTAACACGCTTAACATATAAGGTGCTTTTAGTTGGACTGTTCTCAAAGCCATGTGCAATCAAATAGGCATGTATCTTTTCATACCAAGCACGTGGTGCTTGCTTTAAACCATATAATGCCTTCTTTAACATGCACACCTAGTTCTCATGCCCTTTCTGCACAAAGCCACGGGGCTGAAAAACATACACTTCTTCATGCAAGTCACCATTCAAAAATGCAGTTTTAATGTCCAATTGATGTACATTCCAACCATGATGAGCTGCAAGTGCACAGATGCTCCGAACAGTAGTCATACTGCATGTAGGTGCAAAGGTCTCATCAAAGTCAATGCCTCTTTCCTATGCATAACCCTTTGCAACAAGCCTAGCCTTATATCTATCAATTGTACCATCAGGTTTACGCTTCAGCTTGTATACCCACTTAGTGCCAATGGCCTTCTTGCCAGGAGGCAAGTCACATAAGGACCAAGTACCATTCTTCATTATTGCATCATATTCAGATTGCATAACAACCATCCAATTTTTTGAATTTTGTGCTTCATCAAACGAAATAGGCTCAGTCTCATCACAGAGACTAGATGCAGCAATAGCATAGCAATCTAATGCAAAAGAGGCACTATGAGAGCCTGATCGAGTATGATATGAGAGAGGTGCATCTAATTTGCTGTCACGCAAGGTCTACACCAGCCATTTTGGCATAGTTCTTGCCTGCTCAATATCAGCTCTCTCATCAATAAGTGCATCATGTAAATTTGCATCACAAATGGAATGATCTGTATCATCACATGAAACCTTCAAAGGCTGAGAAGTTGCCTCATTAGGACCAGCACTAGACTATCCACTTGTGAAAAGAGGCAACAAAGTATCATACATGTCTTTGGAGCTAACATATGTCTCCTTAGTACATGAAAGCAATTGCAGAATAGCATCTTCCACAAAAACAACATCACGGCTAACCAGAATGCATTTAGTCTGTGGATGATACAGACAATATCCTTTACTTTCAGAACTGTCCCCAACAAAAATACATTTTACTACTTTATCATCCAATTTTCTGCGATGTTGTTCAGGCACTAATGCATATGCCAAACAACCAAAAACATGCAGATGAGCAACAGATGGCTTGCGATCATGCCAAGCCTCATATGGAGTATAGACTGTAGTGCTTTAGTGGGACACTTGTTTAGTACATATGCTGCACACATGACAGCCTCAAGCCAGAAACTATGTGGTAAAGCCTGACTCTTGTCCATACACCTCGCCATGTCCATGAGTGACATGTTCTTTCATTCAGAAACTCCATTCTTTTGAGGTATATATGGCATTGTACACTCGTGTTTTATCCCACGTTCAACTAGAAATGCATTAAAATCAGAAGACATATATCCCCCCCTCGATCAGAACGGAGGGTGCCCATTTTACATGCTGATAGATTTTCAGCCAAAACCAAAAACTGTTTGAAGCACATGAACACTTTGGACTTTGCCTTCAATGGATATACCCATGCATGCCTAGAAAAATCATCAATGAAAGTCACGAAGTAAAGATAATTTCCAAAAGAAGGTGTCTGCATAGGACCATAGACATCACTATGTACAAGCTGCAATTTCTGAGTAGCCCAAACTGAACCATCCTTTGGAAAGGATGAACGTTGCATTTTGCCCAAAATATAGCTTTCACAAACATGTTTTCCAAGTGCCTCAAGTTTGGGCAAAGAGGACACCATTTCAGATTTTTGTAGGCGTAGCAAAGTAGCAAAATTCAGATGACCAAAATGTGCATGCCAAAGCTTTGCATCTGACATAGCCTGAGAATCATTTACTGCACATGCCAAATCATTTACAGATCTTTCATAGTCTATGAGCTTATACAACCCATGACATAAAATGCCAGAAGCAATAATCACATCGCCATTTGACATATCATGAACTGTACACCTGTCATCAAAAAATTTCACAACCAAGCCAATCTTGGCTAATGCACAAACTGATAACATGTTCTTCTTGATCCCTGGCACAAATAAAGCATCTGACAAAGTGAAAGAACTACCATCAGCAGTAGTCAAAATGATCTTACCAACTCCCATAACAAGATAAGAGGAGTTGTTGGCACATGTAACAGTATTCCCTGTAGGGGCAGGCTTGAGTGAAGAGAAGAAATTGTGTTGGGAGGTAATATGTTTGGTCGCCCCATAATCAAAATACCAAACATCTGAGTCTACTTCAGACATGCACTGCTCATGAGAAGATGGGTCAAAACTGCAGACAGTAGTAAACGCCCATTCTTCTTCCTGCACAAGATTAGTAGACTCTGTTTTTGGTGTAGAGGCCTCTACAACAACCATTCTAGCCGCTTTCTTCTTTGCCTCTTTAGCAACTAGTTTTGGATAGTTCTTTATGATATGATGATTCCCTTTAGAGTACTTACAAAACAATTTCTACTTTTCTGATTTCTTCTCATCTTTATCTTCCTTCTTCGAATGTGCATAATTAGCAGATTTTTGCTTACTAGTTGAAGAGCTCCATTTTCCTTTGCCCTTCTAACTAGCCAGGAAAGCTTGATCTGCAACTCGCATAATGGACCTATTCTTCCTACAACAGAATAGAGACTAACTCCTCAAATGATAAGGCATTTGGATTGCCTTTCATCATCAACCGAAGAGTAGAAGCAAAACTTTGATATGAATCAGGAAGACCACTCAAAACGGTCTGCACAAGTGAGCTATCTGGTATAACCTCATCAGCAAAAATCAACTACTCCTTTAAGTCTTTGATCTTCATTAGGAAACTGTCCATAGAATCACCTTCATTCATGTGCTCACTCTCCAACTATTTTCGGAGGTAAGAAACACGAGTCTCATTCTAGCTTGGTACAATGTGGTAAGTGTATCCCAAGCATCCTTAGCTGTTCTGAAAGAGTGAATGTGAGGAATAATGGCACGTTTGACAGACAAAGATATCAATGCATGTGCCTCGGCATCTCTGCCATCCCAGTGAATCTGCTCTACAGTAGGTGCAACAGAAACTGTAGGACAAGCAGGAATATGCAGAATATCACCATCTTCGATACCTTCTACATCAGCTTCAGTACCTGCAGTTGTAATAGTTGCAGGTGTGATAGGACGTTTTTCGACACCCTGCACAATGTTCCACAGTCCTTTTGCAACCAACACATGTCGCATCATATAAGCCCATAACAGGTAGTTGGTACCATCCAACTTATCCTCAACAGCCAACATACGGAATACATCACTGCAGTCAGCCATGGCTAGTGACTAAAATACCTTGATGCAAAAACTTAACTGTATCTCAAAAAGTTGAACAGAACTGCCCAGACAAATTCCGTTAGACCTGTAGCACACTTCGAGACGCTTATATTGGCGAACAGAAATTGGTATATACCTTTGGCACAAAAAGATGAATTAGCCTACACAAGCACTATGATAGTGCATTCGGAGGCCGAAACGAGCTCAGATCGCGATTTCGGCACCACAGAGCAAAGTCGTTTTGATCTCAGAAACATGCTGAGTATGCTCACCAAAATACGTGCGATTCTGAGACTGCAAACATAGGAGTGTCGACAATGCCCTAGATGAAGCGACGACCTTCTCTGATACCAATTGTTGGAGATAGACATCATCGGAAGCACACAAACAACACAAGGAAGAAGAAGAAGCTTGGAGCACAACACACAAAATTGAATGTATTACTAGAGAACAAAAGATAAGTAGCCCATTAGGGCAATAGGCGTATATACAAGCAGAGGGGAAAAACCTCCTAAAGAGGGAAAAAAGTGCCCCGACGGTCCTAGAGTGTTCACACACATCACTACCTAAATATATCAACATGCACAAAGGAACTCATGGAACTCTAAGAGAATTGAAGCGGTTAGGAGTCTATTGGCCTGATATGCCTAAGGATGTCCATGAGTATGTGAGTAGTTGTACGAAAAAAGGAAACCATTCCAGATAATCATACATCTCTACCCTTCTCTACAATAGCACCCAACTAGAGTAAGATGTTAGTGAAATTCCTAAAGACACGAGAACATGAGGAAGGAATCAGCTTAGCAAGGAAACGATCCCTGGAAGAAATGAGTAAGGACTATGTCGTCATGGGCAAGCAATTATTTAGAAGAGGGAAGGATAATCAGCTATGACTAGTGTACTTGAAGGAGAGTACCTACCCATGTTAGAAATGGCACATGAAAGCACCACAGGAGGACATTTCTCAGTTAAAAGAACTGTAAAAATGATCCTCTTTGCAGGCTTGTGGTGGCTAACCCTACATATGGATGCAAACACCTATGTACAAAATTGCAAAACATGCCAAAGAGCTAAATATCTGAGTCGACGAGATGATATGCCATTGAGACCCATGGTTTGCACGAGAGCATTTTACAAATGGCGTATTGATTTCAGAGGACCCAGTAATACACCAGCTAAAGGATCACACGCTGAGTACATAATAGTCGCAACGGATTACCTAACTAAATGAGTAGAGGCAAAGGCGACTAGAAAAAATGATGCTCAAACCACAGTGAAGTTTCTTCTTGAGCATATCTTCACTCGCTTTGCACTACCTATAGAAATAGTGAGTGATCGAGGAACACATTTCATTAATGAATTTATAGAGTCCTTAATGAATGAGTTCTTAGTGATCCATAATCAGCCCCTTATCATCCTCAAGCCAACGGTCAAGCGGAAAGCTCCAATAAGGTGTTGTGCACAGTATTGACCAAGATAGTCAATAGTGGAAGGTCAGATTGGGACAAACAATTGCATCATGTAATTTGGGTCTTTCGTGTCGCTTACAAGACTGCCATTGGAACTACACCGTTTAACTTAGTGTATGGACAAAACGCAATCTTGCCAATTGATTTTCTAGTACCTACCTTGAGAGTAGCCCAACAGTATGAATGGAGGGGGCATGAATTGTCCAAGCAGCTAGACCAAATTGAGAAGCTACATGAGACTAGAATACAAGTTTTTGCGGGAATTTATGCGGCAAAGAGAAGACAGAAAGCATATTATGATGCACACATCAAAGATAAAGGGCTAAAAGAAGGAGATTTACTTCTGGTATATACTTTGAAACAACATGCCAAGAAGCTATAGAAACGTGGATAGGAACCTCTAATAATCAATAGGATTTCAACGAGTGGAGTTGTTAACCTAGCTACTCTGGATGGAGATGTTCTTCCTAATTACATAAGTGGTTGTCGAGTAAAATGTTACATGGAGCCTTTGACGGATCAAATGTTGGCAGGACTTGTAGGCGAACAAAATAGAAAAAAAGAGGAAGAAAGGATTAGAGAGGAGGCGAGACAGGAATCCCTAGAGCGTATCAAGAAACGAAAAGAGTGGATAAGGCAACGGGATGAACGATATCTACAAGGAGAAGAGCCTATCCCCATGGTCAACTATCAAGTTCACCAGAACAACACAAACACCATCAACATATCCTAACCGTATTTAAATCTAGGGATTGGAATGACAAATTACGAGCTAATAGATGCCTTGATAGACTCAAGAGCAGCACTTAGTTGCATATGAAGGACATACATCACGCATCTTCAAATGACCATAACACCAACTAAAGCTCACATGATAGGCATTGGGGGTCAAGTCATTGAATGCATTGGAGAAGCTTCAGTATCCCTCCACCTAGGAAATTCCACTATGGAACAACAAGACTTGGTGTGTAAAGATGAGGATCTAATAGAGCACCTGATCCTAGGGCAAGATTGGATTATTGAGAACAAAGTGAGCATTCACCTAGCTCAAGGGTACATCTCAACCAAAGTAGGGCACAAAGAAATCTTTAGCCTATTAGAAGAAAGACCCTCTCATAGGTAGGACATCATCAATCGTGAGAAACAAATCCTAGAAGAGGAAGTAGCAAATGACTCAATCAAAAATCTGCCAAAGGAATGTCCGAACTAAAGTCACCTCCAACGAAGGAAGATCATCCTCGTGGAAGTCCACTATCCGATTATCGCAATGAGGAAGTACAAATCTACACTGGGTTCACGAGGATCGAATGAAGGAATAGAGAAATCTACACCGATACAGGTCACTCATTTTATGGAGACAAGGAATAACAACAAATTCTCTTCATCACAATCAGAACCAAAAAGACTCCTGAGAGTATGGCTTCCAAAGACATTAGTAGAAGCTCGGAAACCACGGCAACAAATATGGATTCCGAAAAGGATCAGACAGATTGCAAGCCAAGAGATAGACAAGCAAAAAAACATATTACACCAGCAAGGCAAGACCATAAAGCCGAACAAGCCTCACCAAAGGCACCGGAGGAACATGACATCAACTACTCAAACCACAAAAAAGAAAGAGGAAACACTTGGATCACGACAAAACAAAGAGAAGATGAAGCCTCAAACTGCAACTATAAAATGGATATGGAAATTGAAGAGGCAGGAAGAACAAGAACAACAAATCCAACCAGATTCCAATTGCACTCATGATGAGCTGAATGTACCTAAAGTATGCATTATAGGGCCACCCTACGAGGCCACGCATTTGGCACATGATGTACGTAACAAAACTAGTGGTGCACATTCCCCACTTGGGAATATATCATAGATTCTACTTCATAGGAATGGACCTACTATGTAAATAAATAAATGCTTCGGCTACACTAACCCTTGTTTTCTTTCAGAAAAAAAAGAAAAGATATGTGGTAAGAGATCTTACTTACTTAAATAAGGGGAAACGGAGTGATGCAATGAACGACATGTCACAAGACACACATCACTCACAACATGCCTTCTATGAAAAAGTTGATGTTCTCCTTAGTACAAGTGCATATGGCTTCTGAAGACTCTGAAGAGACTATTAAGGAAGAGATACTAGAATTTCTACTATAGAGCGTGATAAAAACAAAAGGTCACTAGTTTCGGGAAGATCAATCGGCTGGGGACTACTTGTTCTTGGTGACAATTAAAATTATGGACATGGACCATCAGTTCCCAGTAATGTCCCAAGATTTCAAAGTAGTGCATGAACTTCCCTTGACGGTTGACATTATGAAGAAATCTAGCATCCAAAAGTACTTTGAACTCCCAATCTACAAACTAGATTTCCAGCGTTGTACACAAGTCATGAACACCTTGCAGCTAGCACTGCATGATCCATTGGTATCTGAGGCAAGACTCCTCGATGCAGCAGGCGAGTGGGTCATCATACAATTCACCCACGACCTAATTAAAGAAGCCTTCAGATGGGAAAAAGATGGGACTACAATTTTGAAAGAGGAAAGCTGGGGAGCGAAGACACAAATGTCCATAGATATTAACCGCATTGACCTATAAGAGGAAGTGAGACTCATCATCAGCACTTTTGCTTTCCCAACATGCATAGATATACTGCTCCACAGAAGATTATAGTGCAAATGTTGTCCCATGCAATCAAACAAATCGGGAATCAAGTTAATATGACTCCATACATTCAAGAACGGCTCTTTGAGGCCAAGAAACAGTGGAATCATAAGAAGTTCGTAAATGGAAGCATTGCCTTAACAATACTGATCTATCATGCTTTGGGCATTAGAGAACATCTCAAAGAGATGCCGTCATCAGAAGCAATGGCCAAGTATGCAAAGATTACTACAGTTCCAAGAAAGAAGAAAGGAGTCAAGATCATAGAAGAAGTGAAAACGAGCTCCAAACCAAGAATGAGAGGTACCAAAAGCCTACGGGAAATGATGCAGGCGGAAGTCGAAGCTCCAGCTACAAAGAAAGCACACGTACTTCCAAGGACTAGGCTTGAAGAAAATCCACCTATTACGGAGGAAGAATTAACAAAAGCAATGGACGCTACTCACTAGTATCTAGAAGGATAGGTAAACCTCTCGGTGGAAGGAGATCACTATCAACATACGGTGGGAGACAACGAACAAAGAAAAAGGTTGACCAAGGTTCATAGATACAGAGAATTGGGACTAGTAAATTCTAGCTCATCATCCGACACAATCGAAGACCAAGAAACATCGGTACTAAATGTGGATATTAGAAGTGATTCAAAGGATGATGGTCAATGGGAAGAATTAAATCAAGTGAACGATGACTTTGGCATGGAAGGCACAAAGAGAGATCAAATGCCTGATAACAGAATCAAGGACACCACAAGGCAGGAGGCATCTCAAGAAGGAGTCCATGTTATCAAATTGAAGGAAGCATCCAAAATCCAGATCAAAGAGACTATTCTAGCGCGAGATGTCCAAATGAAGACACCTAAGGAAGAAAAAATAGAAGACATAGTGAAAGAGTCGGAACCCTTCACACCAATAAGGGTCGTGGCAGAACCCTCTCCAATGGATGTCACATTTCAAGGGAGTGCCACCAAATCAAGCAATAAGGAAGAGGAGAGAAGAGACCATGAAGTACAGCTCCAAATAAGGCAATCGCATAACGAGACGATACATGTGGAGTAAGGAAAAGACGTATGAACCAGGGAAGAACCAAGCATCCCCAAAACTTGGTTGAACATGGATGTCGATAATCTAGTAGTACAACAGATGATACAAATTGCCATTGATACTCAATAGCTAATGCTTGAAGCTGATGCTGACTACGACAAGGCACTGAGGGAGAAGAATCAATTCCAAGAAATAGGTGAGAATTTATCTGCCAAATTAATTCAAGCACAAAAGATAATATTAGAGAAGGAGGCAGAAACCAACAAGGCCAAGAATCATGTGCCACACTAGAAATGGAAAATCAAAAGCTGCAGGAACAACTGAAAGAACTACAAAGTAGGTATGAGGGTAGCGAGGCAGAAAAGGCACGAATAAATACTAGAAGTAAAATCCTTGAATCTCAAATCAAGGTATACATGGATGAAGCACATAACCTATAGAACAAAAACAAGGAGCTGATGACAACCATTTTATGCAACCAATCGATAGAAGCTCCTGTCGTGCCAGAAAGCAACATCAAAGCATTGGAGGGTCTGTTAGCAAAGTATGAAGATCAGCTGAAGCAGGAGCAAGCCATCATAGCAGATTGGGAGACAAGATACATGAACGACACCACTGAACTTAGAAAGAAATGGAAGATGGTAGAAAATCAGTACTTTGAACAATGCAATGAAGATGCGAATCAACTCGCTGCCATAGGAGAGGAGCTCCTCAAGAACAAGGAAACGATTATGAGAGCTACTGAAGAAATCAAAACAAAGGATGAATTAATAGCAACATTGAAAGGTCAATTAGCACAACAGGTAAATGAGGGGACACTAGTAGTTCCACACTACACAGCGGCTACTGAGGAGACTGAGGTACGTCCTCTTTCTCCCCCCATACATCATTCACCCATAAGGGAGGATGCAGGGACCAACACTGAATGACATACTCGGGCTATTGCAGAACTAAGCCGAAATGAGCGGGCACTACTAGTGTCCCAACTTGCTGAAGATTTTGAAGAGCAAGTAATCAAAGTCATGAAAGACGCAAAGATTGAAAGCAAAAATCTAGAACAGGTAATGAATTCTTTCAATATACCATATGGATTACTCAAAGAATAAACATGCGAGTACATAAAGACCACAACAAATAAAGATCCGGATAACCACTTACAGTTCAGTATGCAAACATTTACCTATACACGAGAGGAATTTGACAAAGCCGATCTTATCTGGAGGAGAAAATTTTTGGAGAAGAATCCTACACTACGGGTACACTAGGAATGAGCACCATATATACTTCAAGTCAATCCATTTTGCCTAGTACCCAGAAGACGCTCCTAGACACAATTTTGGGAAGGACTGCCAAGTCCACCTCGTAATTACTTACCCACCGAAGAGTACATGGTAAAGACAATAGAATTTTGGATTGCCAGATATGCCACTGTACCTGATTTAACCATCAAAATGACTAACAAAATTTTGAGTATGCTACTGACAGTAATAAAGGTATTTCAGCATGCACAGTATACATTTTTGAACTTCATCGGCATTAACTAGGGATCGGATGCCCTCATTTTCGATTTATCAACTATACCTAGTGGATTAACACTCATGGCTATCTACTCAAGACTTATGTTTTTGCCAAGTCTGTATATGCAGACTTTTGAAGAACCATTTTTTATAGGGTTTTTTGAAATGGATTCCGAAATTTTTGCAAAAATATCTTCGAACCTCAATGCAAGACTGGTGGCCTACGAATTAAGTTTCTTTGCAGATCATAGACAGGCACTAGATGACAGGGTAAAGTCGAGCCAATGGAAATAATTGATGTTATGTCAAGCCAATTTGCTTAATCAGAGAGATCAAAAAGTCATACAAATGTACTCACATCACCACAAAAAGCCTATCGGGGATGACAAAGTTCAGGAGGAGGGATGTGTAGAAGGGGAATCGAGCAAAAAAAGAAGAAGAAGAAGATCAAAGAATAAAACTGCTCAGACAAGAACAAAAGCTCATTAGAAAAAGAACAACCATTTGCCCAAAGCACTACAGGGCACGCATCAGGCAACAACACCAAAGAAATAGGCCCTGAGAATTCGAAAGAAAGAAAGATAACAACCAGGACATTTCATGCGAGGTTGCATACAACTTGCTCATCCACCAAGTGTAGGCGGTGAAGTGAAACAAGAAGGGAAGGGAGACAGTACACAAAGGATCCTTCATCGGATAAGATAACCAATTGTATGAAGGTCTTAGCTATCTCCTCATCCATTGGATGCATGCGATGGAAAGAAATGAATCAGGTCCCAGAGAATGACAAAGAAGATTTAAGAATATGAACTTTAAAATGTAACGCTCACTTAGAAGGGAGCAAAAGCCAGCAAAGTAAGGTGTGCAACGGAAAAGAAGTAAACAGACTCCAAGCAATACGACAGGGTCAAATGTGTGAAGACAAAGACATATCAGAAGACCAAAAGTTAGAAAGGGGAGAGGCTAAGAAGTTGAAGAGAGTGACTAAGAATATCACATTCTTAGCCACTGATGGCGTGCATGGCAGTCCGACGTAATACATCAACCCAGAGTTGTGATATAAGGAATACCAAGGGGCTTATAGAAGCAAAGGACTAACTTTGGATAAAGTAACAAATTCTCTAACAATCCTTATTGCTTCTTTGACCACTGGGTGCATGTATTCAGGAGCCATAGACAAGCTGCAAACAAGAAGCAAAGCCTGTCAAGGGACGATAGAGACAAAGAGGGGGAGAGTGTTGTAGAGAAAAAGAGGCATAAAGAGGAGCCCAAAATTTTCAAATTAATCGGCATAAATTTCTTCTTCAAAATCCTAGAAAATTCCCTCGAAGCTATGTAATTGCACTAGAGGAGTCCTCTAGATGCATAAGCCCCATCATTGTAGTATACTCCTTGTAAAATAGTAGAAAACTAGAGATTAGCCAACAAAGTGCCGATCACTTGTGTGAAAGGACCATTTTTAGGGTACATGCATATAAGTCACTTGGTGACTCTTTGTAAAGACTTTTTTGCCATTGTGAAGAAGGAGGATTGAAATTTCGAATTTGCTTCTTTCCTGCTGATTTTCATCTTCTCTATGATCTTTTGTGTGTGTGTGTGTGTGTGTGAAGCTTGGAATGAGTGTGTAGGACTGTTGTCTAGCCCTCCCCATCACTTTTGAACGACTGTAGTGTGTGTGTGAACCAATACGAGTTGTGGAGTGAGTGTAGGTGTTTCCCACCATTCACTATTTTGGCCATAACTTCAAGAGTGGTTGTCAGATTCGAGTGAAAATACCACCAATAGATGCGTCTCTCCGAGAGCTTTGAAAAGAACCTACTATTGGCCATATTTGGAGTTCGAAACTGGGAGAAACATTCGAATTTGTATTTACTACTGTAAGTGGTATCACGGCAGATATTTCCAGAGATTGAGTGAGTCGGAGAGGTAGGTTAGTCCTTTCTCATGCATTATAGTTGAACCACCTCACTTTCCATCATGTGTGCACACATCCTCATACACATGTTTTAAGTGGTTCTTTGGATTGATAATCAAGCGTGTGTCAATCTACCACTATATGCACTTGTGGGGCAAATGAGATTTAGTCTCTTTGACACAAGTCCCTAAGACCTCATGACTTAGGTACACAGTCTCTAATCATGTGAAAATGTGTTTTAAAAGTAATTTTGATGTTGAAATCTTGTTGTAGCTTACCTTCAAGGATGTCTTGCTTAAGATTTGAGCTCACAAGGTAGCTTTTTGGGCTTGTAGGGCATGATACTACTCAGGTGATACCGATCGCTGTCTGCACACGATACCAGTGCAGAGCTAGTGTCAAATGAACTAAATTTTTTTGGTTTTTATAGTTTGTGATGCCTAAAGCCTATTCTACACTAATTTTGGCAATTTTTTGAGATTTTTCTTGGTGATTCCAACTTCCTCCTACTCCACTTATCTCCTTGACCTAACCCTAGCTCTTCCTTCTCTCCTTCACTCCTAATCCTAAACCTAAAAAATCATTACACACACCTCAGGATGTGAAGTAACAAGTGTTGAAGTGTCCGACTACTTGCCACTGAACGAATTCACTTCTACAAGTATGATTCCTTCACTCCAGAGCTATAATCATCACAAAGGCACCTTGGTTGAGTTTGTTCCCTAGAAACGGCACCAAAAACATATGTACCTAAGTCACGAGGTCTTAGGGACTTATGTCAAAGAGACTAAATCTTGTTTGCCCCACAAGTGTGTATAGTGGTGGATTGACACATGCTTAATTATCAATTCGAAGAACCAATTTGTTGGAACTCAAGGTCAAGCACAAGCATGGAAGCACATCAGAAAGGTGGACACACACAAGAAGAAGGAGCAAGTAGGGAGCTCCAAAAAGTACATGTCAAATTTTCAGAAGAATCCCCTACAAAAATAGTGATTTCCATCACTAAAAACCATTGTAAATACCATTTTCTATTTTTGTAACTGCATTTTGTTCAAGCCGAGGAGCTCTCGAGCTTGATGAGTATTAGAAGTATCATCCTACCAATTTTCATAATTTTTAGACTTCGTTTGAGCCCTCAAATAAGCCCTGGAACCTAATTTTTAACTAGGCCGGACACTAGGTCTAGACAGGGCCAAAACTAGTCAAAAAACTATAAAAAGAGCTAGAGAGCTCATTTTTTAGGTTAGCTTGTTAGAGAAAAGAGCTTTTGTAAGAGAGTTCCTTTGCAATAGAAGCTTTCCATTGTTCCTTTCTTTGATCTTGCCTTGTGTGCGTGTGTGTGTATGTGTGTGCATGCTTGTGTGCTTTCACTCACACACTTGTGCCTTCACTTGCTTGTGGTCTTCATACTAGTCCTCACGTCTCCGTGGATTGACAAGTAAAGGAGGTGGTGCTTACACTTGAGCTTCACCAAATTTTGGCGCCGTTGCTGGGGAGAGAGCTTCGAGGACGAGCGTTGTGATGGTAAGACCGTAGATTTGCGACGTTGGAAGGAAAAAAAAAATTGTCATTTCTATTCATTTTCTGATTTTTCTTCTTTATCTTCATCATCATCACCATCTCCATCTTCTTCCATCTTCATCTTCATAGAAATGTCTTGTTTTTTAGTGCATTTTCACCATTTTCACTTCATTTTTCATGCATTATTGTGCAAGAAGGAGTTAGGAAGTGCAAGGGAGAGCAAGCGCCTGTGTTTTTCATGATTTTTTGCACTTACGGAGCTCGCCATTGCTCGATGCTCAGAAATTTGAATTTCCCGCCAAAAAACACAATTTTGATTGAAAATCGCAATTTTCATAAAATTCAAATTTTTTCAAAACAATACGATTTTCTATTTTCCGCCTAAAAGCTTTTTGAAAAGAACACGATTCTGGGGTCATTTTCAGAATCGCGATTCTCTGGTTGTGCTCAAAGTTGCGATTCTCTAAATTTCTCAAAAACACGATTCTGAGAAGACACGATTTTCAGTGGGCTCAAAACTGTGATTGTCACAAATCACGATTTTTAGCCAAAAATACAATTTTGTGAAAACACGCTTCTGTATGGCTACAAAATCGCGATTTTCAAAAAAAAAAACATGATTTCATCCAAAATTGCGATTTTCACGATTTTGAGAAAACATGATTTTCACTAAGGTACAAAATCGCGATTTTCAAAACATGATTTTCAACACCACGATTCTGAGCAAAAACACGATTTTCAGTCAAAATCACGATTTTCATATCAAATACATGATTTTGAGAAAACACGATTTTCATTCAAAATCGCGATCTTTTTATCATTCTCAAAATCGCGATTTTCAGCTAAAAAACACGATTTTGACCAAACAAGATTTTCATTCAAAATTGCGATTTTTTTATCAGTCTCAAAATTGTGATTTTTAGGCCAAAAACATGATTTTTTGTCAGAATCGTGTTTTTCACGATTCTCACTCAAAATCGCGTTTTTCACGATTCTCACTCAAAATCATGTTTTTCACGATTTTCATTCAAAATCGCGTTTTTCACGATTGTTCAGAATCGTGATTTTCATCAGCGCTCAACATCGCGATTTTCATAATTTTACAAAATCGTGATTTTTGTGGTTGCTCAGCATTACGATTTTCATGATCCCTCAAAATCGTGATTTTCATTAGAGCTCAGCATCGCGATTTTCTTGATTCCCCAAAATCGCGATTTTCACACAAAATCGTGATTTTTCCAAAAGGTCCCGTTTGCCTGTTTTGACCCCCAAGAGCTTGACTTGACATAACTTTTTCATCAAAAGTCCATTTTTTGAGCTCTATAGCTCGTTTGAAGTTGACCCTCTAGTGGGACCAGGAACCCAAGGGGACTCCAAAGGATTTTGAACCATACCAAGGAGAAATTTTGGACTCTTAACCAAGGCTTATGAACCTGAGATCTGGTAGACACCTAGGCAAGGATAGACAAAGCAATAGATCTTCTGAGGCTAATGTTAACCATACAACTAAGTCATGGGCACAACAACTAAGTGGTTATCCTTACGTACTAAGTTCAAACACAAGTGACTCAGAAATGTCTTTTAGCATGGAGAAACTTGTAGGTAACTCAGGCACTGCCTATTTACAAACACCAGAAGGTCCCTATAAGACACAGTTGGAATATATTCAGACCAACCGATTGGGTGCCCACATCTATGAGGATGGCCTGAGGCGATCAATGGTCCAACTCAAGAATCCAGATCAACCCTTTGGACTTGAACACCCGGTAGTCAAGTTCGAAGAGAGCTCATACATTGATAAGGAAAGAACCATGTATGTGGTCACCAACCTACCAGATAGGACCAATGAGTTTGAAAATATCATTCGTGAGAATGAGATAGGAGACCTAGAACAAGGAAATGTAGGACAAGGGCACCAGACTCCTAGAGGGAAGTCATTGTTGACCAGAGTGATCACTCCAGATTGGATCCCTCAAGATAACAAAAGCATAGAACTATTCTTGAATAGAGATACAGAGGAAGCCTTTTGGAGATTCAAGCCAGATCAACCTAGCCAATTGGACATAGTCATCATCTACAAGTTCAAGGATCCAGAGATACCAGACAAAGTTGTCTACCTGGATAACACATCAGAGAAAATGTTCTTGGTAACAGATCATGATAGACATGCATATACTTGGAAGAGTGAATTGATTTTCCCTCCACCAAGATCCAATGTTTCCCATGGCCTCCAAGGAGTAGGATCATCCCAAGCTCATGAAGCCTAGAGAGAAAGAAATAGAGAGAGGCCTGAGGTAAGTTTTGCACACAATGTGGGAAAAAATAGATCAGGATTTGAAAATGAAAGACCTGAAAGAGAGAGACATCAAGCACATAGGCAACAAAGAGATGAACATGATTTTCCATTGCCTAGACCCCAAGAGCACCCAAGAACCCTTAGACCCACTCAAGTGATCAAGGCAATGAAGAATTATTTTGACGGGACAGGAGATCCTTATGATCATGTGGCCGAGTTCAAACAAGTGTTAAGAGCTGAATTGGTTGAGGATTTGTTCACCCACTATGAGGCATTTGGTTTGACTCTTAAGGGCACTGCCTTAGCTTGGTTTCAACCACTGAGTAGTCGCAACTGCTAGACGAATTCATTGTAGAATTTTCCAAGAGTGGTATCAGGCATAACACATCATCTTTAATCCACAGCTTCAAGCAGACACCCCAAGAAACAGTGCAACTAGCAGGTAGAAGGTTCAGAAAGCACCTAGAAAGATACCCTGCTCCAGAGTTACCCACACCAGCCAAACAACTAGCAGATATAGGTCAACTGCTAGACGAATTCATTGTAGAATTTTCCAAGAGTGGTATCAGGCATAACACATCATCTTTAATCCACAGCTTCAAGCAGACACCCCAAGAAACAGTGCAACTAGCAGGTAGAAGGTTCAGAAAGTACCTAGAAAGATACCCTGCTCCAGAGTTACCCACACCAGCCAAACAAGTGGCTTTGTTTTTAGATGGCTTACTAAGCACTAAGTTAAGATCACATGTGTACTTGAAAGAGCCTAGAAGCATAGAAGAGTGTGTGCGGACCTGCATTGACATAGAAGACAACTTGGGTGAGGAGTTAGGACTATCCAAACTCTATAAAGACTCTGAGAGTTCTACTAGTCATACCTCCAGAGCCTCCACTGAGCTGGATGAGATAGCAGAGCAAGTTGCCAAGAAGCTAGGAGTTCAAAATAGACAAATACCACGAGTCACCTCATTGAATCGGTGTTATACTTGCAGAGGCGACCACATGGCTAATGTATGCCCATTGCACAACCAAAACATGAGAGAAAGGAATGCTCCATATTGCACTATTGAGAGAAAATACACAAACCACACGGCTCAAGATTGTCCATACAATAGACAGGCTGTTAGATAGAATTATCAGCAACCTTACCAACAAGGTAGGTATCAAAACCAATATCAACAGCCATATTATAGACCACATCAACAATATCAGGCACCATTTAGGCCACAACCAGTCTTAGGAAATCAACCACCAGCGCCTACCAATGTAATTCCAGTTAACTACGTAGTGGCAGAAGAGAACCTTAATAGAGCATTGGTGCTAGTGACCCCACTGATCTCAGAGAATGACTCTCATGCTCATAGTTCAGACTACTCCCATGAAGGTAGTCCACATGCTTATTACACAGAGTCACCTGAGCATAGTGAGACTTATCCATATCAAAATGAGGCACCACCTATGGAACAAAATTGGGAGCAAGAATACTCCAATGTCATGTACACAAATCCTAACCATAGGCCCCAATTGAGACAAATGAGACCACAAGCCCCTAGAGGATCATGTTTTAAGTGTCAGGGCAACCATTTTATTCGTGAATGTCCCCACTCACCAACTCTGGGACAAGGATAGAACATCACAATACAAGCCTTTTGTCCTGAGTGTGGTAAAGACCATCTCCCCAGAGATTGTCCAAGAAACCCCTCTAGTGCGGCCAAGGTCACACCCATAAATGTGGTAGGCTTAGTGGTGGATTCAAGTGCTAGTAGCAGTATTGCGGCTCCTATACAAGCCATCACTAGAGCACAAGCATCAAAACAAGATAAACTAGTAGAGCAATCAAAGTCAAGTGAATCAGGAGAGCCTTGTAAGAGGAAAACAAGAACATGGAAGGATACTAGAGAGAAGGCCAATTGCAAGTGGAATAAAAAGTTATCAGAACTAGAAGAAAGCCTGAAGGAAGTGAAAACAAAAATAGATGACATGCATCTCAAAGTCCCTCACATGCCGAAACTCCATCCACTCCACCTCATCCCATTTCACCACCCATTGTAAATAGACCACAACCAGAGTCTGTTCTTGTAGAACCAACCCCAAAAGGCTTGGACATGATGTTCAAGGCCTATCAGGCTCGACTTTGAGAAGGGCCAATAGCTGCAAACCTAGACAAGAGTTACCCTAGAGCCGATTTAGAGATTGAACGGACAAAAATGTGCATGAAAATGGTAGAACTAGCTCAAGCTATGCTTGAGACTAGTCAAAAGTTCAATCAGACAAAATTTGTCAAACCGGATTTGCATTTCCAGGGCTTACTCGAAATATTAGAGCAGTTGGTAAACAAACCACAAGTTTCTTTACCTCCACCGACTCAACCAGTTGTTGAGAGAGAAAGCTCTCCACCAATGAAAGCTTATGTTCCTAATTCCACGGATGTTGGAACACCTCTTTCAATTCAAGAGTACTCTCAAGAGTTCTTGCGGGAAATACAAGATAAGAAATGGGCCAAGGAGAAGGGTAATCCCCCTCCTATTCCTGAAATTGATGATCTTGACGATCAATTTCCCCAAGACATTCCATCCATTTATGGAGAACAAGCAAAGCAACAAGAAGATGAGAGATTAGATTTTGAATATAAGTCTTTACAAGAGTTGCCACAATTCACAAGCCCATGGGAGTCTGAATCTCTCCAGATTAGAGCTCCCACAATACTGGTAAGAAATGAAGACTCAGTGGTTCTAAGGAACACCGATGTCATGAAGAACACTAAGGTTCAGTGTCATCTCACCGTAGAAGAGCTGCTCAAAGCAAAACCTGAGCTATGGAATCATGTGAAGGATCAACTTCCAGAACTTGATTCCAAATGCCAAAAGCAGGCTCTAAGCAGAAAGTCCCAGAGATACCTATAGAAAAAATAGGGGACATCTGTGAGGGTGAAGAAGGTAATACTTATCTTCCAATCACCTACCAAGGTTACACAACCAAAGCAATCATAGATTTAAGTGTTGGTGTTGCTATTGCGACCACCTCCTTGTGGAAGCAATGGGGCAAACCCACATTAAGACCAACTAGAATGAAGCTTCAAATGCCAGACGATCATTTTGAACAACCTCTAGGATTGCTAGAAGGGATAACTCTAACCACCTGTAGTGTAGAGGTTGAGCATACATTTGCTATATGTGACTTTGAGAAAAATAATGTCTATGAGATGATCCTAGGAAGACCCTTCCTACGACAATTGCAAATAGTACAGGATTGGGGAACCAACTCCTTGTACTTACAGCACTTAGGGGTCACCACCAAGGTCAATTTGAAGGATTACACCTTCAAAGATGTACCACCCCTACAGTGGAATGCTATCCACAAAGCGAAAGAAGATTCTATCTCTGTGCATCCTGGAAGTTCACCTTATCCATCCTGGCTGCATGAAGATACTCATTTGTGGATGTGCAAGGTTGTGGAGGAAGAGGAAAAATGCTTAAAGGCAAGAGAAGAAGGAACTTCTCCAGGAGATAGACCAATTAAAGACTCAGCCTATATACCGATGATCTTTTCAGATGAGGAATTTGAGCCTCATGGTCGGACAGAAATCTTAGCTACCATGGACATTGCAGTCAATGAAGAACAATGGACGCCTCATTGTGATGAGGAGGGTTATGATATTTCTATGTTCATGTGTCAGCCCTTGCTAGAGGAATGTGACCCTAAAGATGTCATAGAAGAGGAAGAGAATGACGATGATCTAGAATCCATTGTGATGGATAGTTGCTTTAACTTAGAGGAGCACTATCTAGAAGACATAGGGGTATTTACTCAAAAAGAAGAAGAACCTCTCACAAGTATCAAAACTATAAATTCCAAGGAAGGAAGTGAGGGTAGTCAAAAGAAAAAGAAAAGAAAAGCAATGAAACAAGAAGAGGGGGAGTCATTGTTCGAAGTACCATAAAATTTCAAGAAATATGAAGTGGAAGACCGAAAAAATTTGGTACGAATGCCTAAGAGAGAGGCCATCATAGAAGAATCATATGATAATGAAGAAAAGACCAGGAAGATTGTAGTGACCATTGAAGAGAACGAAGAGAGATGCATGTATATAGGAGATGACCTAAGTCCAAGAGAAGAAATGGAGCTTGTAGCTCTATTAAGGGAATATAGGGACGTGTTTGCATGGCACTATAGAGACTTGAAGGGAGTAGATCCGAGACTATGCTCTCGTATGATCCCCATGACTGCTGATGCCAAGCCCACCAAACAAAAGCCCTACACATATAATGACACTTATGATGCAAAGATAAAAGAGGAAATTGATAGGTTGATTGAAGCTCGATTTATCTATGAGATTGAGCATACTAAGTGGGTGTCCCCCATTGTAGTGGTGCCCAAGAAGAACGGGAAGTTGCGAGTGTGTATTAACCTTAAAAAAGTTAATGTCGCTACGATCAGAGATAGTTATCCGCTTCCAATCATGGAACACCTATTGGAGCGTGTTGCAGGCAAGGAAGTTTATAGCTTCCTTGATGGATTTTCAGGTTACAATCAAGTACCCATTGCCCCAAAAGATCAACACAAAACAACCTTTGCCACAGAGTGGGGAATTTTCACATTTCGTGTAATGCCATTTGGGCTAACCAATGCACCTGCAACATTCCAAAGGCTCATGTGTCATGTCTTCAAAGAGTTCTTGCGAAAGATCTTAGAAGTATATGTGGATGAATTATGTGCTCATTCCCAACAAAGACGATACCACATCCTGGAGCTCAGACAGATCTTCAACAAGTGTAGAGAATATCGAGTGTGTTTGAACCCAAAAAAGTGTGTATTCATGGTACGACAAGGGAAAATTTTAGTTCACATTGTTTTTAAGAATGGAATCTCAACAGATGAAGACAAAGAAAGAGCCATAGCGGAGTTTCCAAGGCCAAGGAATGTTAAAGAGGTACAAGCCTTTATGGGCCATTGTGGATATTACCGTGGATTTATCCACATGTATGCGATCATAGCTAAACCTCTTTATGGTTTGTTGACAAATTTTGAGTGGAACGACGAATGCGAGAACTCCTTCAATGAGCTAAAAAGACGTTTGTGCATAGCACCAATAATGACCACTCCTGATTGGAACAAGCCATTCCATGTCCATGTGGATGCCTCCAATCATGCAATAGGATGTGTGCTAACACAACCCACAGGTGAAGGAAATCTAGATTTGCCTATAGCATATGCTAGCAGACAGCTCACTACAGTTGAGCAAAATTATACAACAACAGAGAGAGAAGGTTTAGGCATGGTATATGTTGTGAAGAATTTTAGACACTATTTATTGGCCAACAAGTTCAAGTTTTTTATTGATCATCAAGCTTTGTTATATTTGGTCAATAAACCTTGCAATACAGGATGCTTAGTAAGATGGTTCCTCTTACTAATGGAATATGACTTTGAAGTTGTTGTTAGGAAAGGAAGAACCCACCTCAGGGCTGATCACCTTTCTTGCATCACTTCAGGAGAACCACCGCAAGGAGTGTCTAATGAACTACTTGATGCTTATCTGTTCAATTTGGAAGTTGTTCCTAAATGGGCAAATAAGTTGGTACCTGTCCTAACCTTCGGACCCACAAATAAGAATGTGAAAACATCACAGGAAGAAATTCTAAAATCACAAAAATATCACATATTGGCAGGAAGCATGTACAAACAAGATATAGAGGGTGTACTAGCTTGTTGTGTTGAGGACGATGAACATCATGAAGGATTGCTAGGAAATCACTATTCTAAAGAATGAACATTGCAAAACCTAAAATGCTTAGGAGTGTATTGGCCTAGCATGGACAAATAAATTCATGAGTGGATTAAGAATTGTCCAATGTGCCAGGAAAAACTCCCAATGGAGCATGCAACCCTTTATTAAGTCGTTAACTCGAGATTGGAGTGCTCCATTGGTAGAATTCATGAGATCAGGGACATTACCCAAAGAGGCTAGTCTAGCAAGAAGATGCAGCATGGAGCAAGAGGCTCAGGACTATGCCTTAGTCGGAGACAACTTATATCCAAGAGGCAAGGATGGTTACCTGCGATTGTGCATTCATGAATCCGACTATTTGAAAGTCTTAGAAACTGCACACAGTGGTGTTGCGGGGTGGACACTTTGGTCCTGCTCAAGTAATCAAGACCATTATCTTCTCAAGACTTTGGTGGCCCACTCTTCATATGGATGCACATACCTATGTGAAGAAATGCGACACATGTCAACGTGCACAATATCTGATAAGAAAAGATGAGATGTCTTTGAGACCAATGATGGCAGGGCGTGCATTTTCGAAATGGGGTATAGATTTTGTAGGTCCTATTAACCCCCCAGCTAGAAACTCCCATGCCGAATACATTATTATAGCCACAGATTACTTGACCAAGTGGGTAGAAGTGAAAGCCACAACAAAGAATGATGCTCAGGCTACGGCCAAGTTCTTATTCGAGAATGTGTTCACTAGATATGGACTACCACTACAAGGAATACAGGCATATAGTGACGGTTAAGGCAACACAATTTCGTCGCTATAAAATTGCAAAATGTGTCGTAATGAGCATCGCACGCGGACCATCGATTAAACGACGAGCCAAGCGACATTTTTTGGGACTTGTGGTGCGACGGGGTCTGCGACGCTCGCATAGAGCATCGCTAACACGACGGTTTTAAAAATCATCACATAAGCGACGCTTTTTTATGTTCATAAGTGACGCTTTTTGGCGTCACATAAGCGATGCTAGGACATGTCACTTATGTGATGCCAGCTCGATGTGTAGCATCGCTTACACGACGCTCTGTTGACAGAAAAAATTTAAAACATTGGAGGCTCTTCGATCGGCATTTTCACGCATCTGATCGAAGAGCTCTCCAACATTCGCAATTGCGCTATGCTTACGAGCTGAAGTAAGTATATGCAGAATTGTTGTTTTGCCTAAGCTCTTGTTTATTGTCTCCCTTTTTCTTTGTTTCTCTCTTTCTACATCTTTCTCTCTTTGAATTCTCTCTCTCTCTCTCTCTCTCTCTCTCTCTATTGCTGGTTATTCAAGAAGCTAACCAAGCAAAAAGTATGGCTAACTATTGTAAGTACAATTTCTATTCTTTGTATATCATTTGAATTGTGTTATTTTCATTAGATTTATACATAGAGTTACACATATACATGCACATACATATACACACATATACACATGCACATGCACATACTCATACACACATATACACTTACACATGCACTTGCACATACATACAATACACACACATATGCATGCACATACATACATATACACACACATACATATACACTTAGGTACAATCATATGAATGAATTATATTATTAAAGTATTAAAACACATATACACATGCACACACACATGCACGTACATACATATACACATATACATGCACATACACACATATACACATAGAGTTACACATATACATGCACATACATATACACACACATACACATGCACATACACATACTCATACACACATATACACTTACACATGCACATGCACATGCACATACATACATATACACACACATACACATGCACATACATACATATACACACACATACATATACACTTAGGTACACACATATGAATGAATTTTATAATTAAAGTATTAAAACACATATACACATGCACATACCTACATATACACATATACATGCACATACAAACATGCCTTCATTCATAAAAAATGTTATTATGAAAGTATTATTGTAATTAATACACATGTAGCATATATCTCATTACATAAATTTGTAATTACGTTTTTCAACAAACTTTAAAATTACTCTTACAAGTCTCATTTGTTGGAGTTAGACGTCTGCAGAAGCACACGAACAGCACAAGGAAGAAGAAGAAGCTTGGAGCACAAACACACAATACTGAATGTATTACTAGAGAATGTACAAAGATAAGTATCCCATTAGGGCAATAGGCATACATACAAGCCGGGAGAAAAAAACCTCCTAAAGAAGGAAAAAAGTGCCCCGGTAGTCCTAGTGTGTTCACATACATCACTACCTAAATATATCAACAAATCCCCCCTGGGAGTGATGTGGTGAACAAGGAGCTGGCACTCATGTATAAGGAAGTGCCAAGCTATGTGGAAATCACTCCACAAAAGGAAGTAAGCCCAAAGCTTTGCGGAAAGCTTCAAACTTCTCCCTAGGCAGAGCCTTCGTGAAAAGCTCTACAATGTTCTCCTGCGTGGGCACATATGCCAAGCTGATCTCCCCAGCAGAGAACCTCTCCCTGACATAGTGATAATGCACCTCAATGTGCTTAGTGCGAGCATGGAACACAGGGTTCCTCACAACTGCCAATGCGCTCTGACTGTCAGTGAAGATGGTGGTGGCAGAAGACTAGCCAACACCCAAATCAGCCATAAGGCGTCTGAGCCACACACACTCAACAGTCGTTGTGAAAGCTGCCCTATACTCAGCCTCACAACTCGAAGTGGCCACAGTAGGCTGCTTCTTGCTCAACCAAGATATACATGAGCTACCAAGCATGAAGCAAAAACCACTGGTGGACACACGAGTGTCATAGCAACCAGCCCAATCTGAGTCAGAAAAAGCATGCAAATCTGGTGGTAGTGATCCCCCCTTGGGATAAAACAACCCAAGTAGCCGAGTACCACTCAAGTAGAGAAAGATGCGCTTAACGGCCTTCCAATGCGTGACTCCTGGGCAATGCATAAACCTGCTCATATGTGAGATAGCAAACTGAATATCTGGCCGAGTAATGCATAAGTAAATCAAGCATCCAACAGCCTGCTTATAGATAACAGCATCAAATGCATCTCCAACATCATGAAGACTCAAGCGTAAACCTGTCTCCATAGGAGTGGCAATAGGCTTACAGTCTTCAAGGCCAAAACACTGCAATAATGTGTCAATATATTTCGTTTGACACAAAGCCATTCCACCATCAACTTGCATAAACTGAATGCCCAAATAGTGATGCAAATGCCCCAAATCAAACATCTCAAATGAGGCATGCAAATCAGCCTTGAAATCAGCAATATGCTTCTCAATAGGACCAGTGAGCAGCATGTCATCAACATAGACAACAATGATCAGAAGCACATCATTAGCACGCTTAACATATAAGGTGCTTTCAATTGGACTGTTCACAAAACCATGTGCAACCAGATAGGCATGTATCTTCTCATACCAAGCACGTGGTGCTTGCTTTAAACCATATAATGCCTTCTTTAACCTGCACACCTGGTTTTCATGCCCTTTCTGCACAAAGCCACGGGGCTGAAAAACATACACTTCTTCATGCAAGTCACCATTCAGAAATGTTGTTTTAATGTCCAACTGATGTACATTCCAACCATGATGGGCTGCAAGTGCACAAATGCTCCGAACAGTAGTCATACGGCATGTAGGTGCAAAGGTCTCATCAAAATCAATGCCTCTTTCCTACACATAACCCTTTGCAACAAGCCTAGCCTTATACCTGTCAACTGTACCATCAGGTTTACGCTTCAGCTTGTATACCCACTTAGTGCCAATGGCCTTCTTGCCAGGAGGCAAGTCACATAAAGACCATGTACCATTCTTCATTATAGCATCATATTCAGATTGCATGGCAGCCATCCAATTTTTTGAATTCTGTGCTTCATCAAAAGAAAGAGGCTCATTCTCATCACAGAGACTAGACGCAGCCATAATCTCTTCGTTGGCCTTCAAAATCGTTTCCTTATTCTTTTGGATTTCTTTTGCAATGACAACGAGTTGATCAGTGTCTTCTTTACATTGTGTCAGATATCTATTTTCAGCCTTTTTTCCATTTTTTCCTTAGTGCTGCAGTATCATCCATATACCTTTTCTCCCATTTGGCAATAATGGCCTGCTCTTGCTTGAGCTAATCTTCATACCTAGCTATTTGCTTTTATGTCTTTTTCTAGCACTTCCTGAACCTCTATAGGTTGATCACTTAGAAGAGCTATCATCATCTCCTTGTTTCTATTCCTTAAGTTCTCTGCCTCATCCATGTATATTTTTATCTGTGATTCCAATATCTTGCTTCTTGCGTTCATCCGTGTCTTCTCGGTCTCACTAGCCTCATACTTCTTCTGTAACTCATGTAGCTGTTCTTTTAATTTCTCATTTTCTGTCTCTAAAGTTTTGCACTGCTGCTTGGCCTCTTGAACTTCATTCTCTTTATGTGTTATGTGCTCCTGTGCTAGCCTTAATTGTGCTGAAAGGTTCTTACCCATTTCATGTTCATGCTTTTCCTGCATCGCTTTGTCATAGTCAGCATCAGCCTCAAGCATCAATTGTTGCGTATCCATAGCAGTTTTGATCATATGTTGTACCACTGGCTTGAGCTGAGCGACATCTACATTCAACCACGTTTTTGGAATGCTTGGAGCTTCCCCGGTTTGTACATCCCTTCCATGCTCCACATGTATAGTTTCATTATGTGGTTGTCTGATTTGAAGCTGCACTTCCGGTTCTTTGCTTTCTTCTTCTATATTGATAATTTTCGTGGCACTTCCTTGAAATGAGACATCCATATCGGAGGGTTCTGCCACAACCCTTATTGGCATGAATGGTGCGGACTCTTCCACCGTAGTGTCTTTTGGTTCTTCTTTGGGATTCTTGAATGAGCCCGCGCCTGCCAGCTTCATCTCATGGATTTGAACTTAGATGTTTCATTTATTTTTGATGACATGTACTCTTTCCTAGGATACTTCTTTGTCTACGATGTTTTGATTAGGGTTGATGGGAGTGTCATTTACCTTCATGTCCTCTTCTTCAGCATTGTAGTTCACTTCATTTAATTCCTCCCATTGTCCATCATCTCTTGACTCACTCCGGATGACGGTATTTAGGAAGGATGTGTCTGGTTCCTCTTGTGCATCCGAAGATGAGCTTTAATTATCCAACCCTATTTCCCTGTATCGATGTACTTTGGTTAGCTTCTTTTTCACTTATGTATCTTTGTGGGCTTGTTGGTAATGGTGCCCTTGCACTGGTAGATTGACTTGACCCTCAGTGTATTTATGTGTGTCTTCCAGGGCTCTTGTTAATTCTTCTTCTATAATTGATTGGTGCTCTTCAATCCTTGTCTACAGTAGCACATGGGTCCTTTTTGTGGCTGGGACTTCTGCTTCTACTTGCATTACTTCTCTTAATCGTTTTGTACCTCTCATTTTAGGTTGGGAGCTAGTTTCTGCCTCCTCAACGATTTTGACACCTTTTTTCTTTCTCGGGACTGTAGCGACCTTTGCATATTTGGCCATGGATTCTGAAGATGGCATTTCTTGCAAGTGCTCTCTAATGCCCAAGGCATGATATATCAATATGGTCAGAGCTACACTACCGTTTAGGAACTTCTTGTGGTTCCACTACTTCTTTGCTTTGAATAGCCTCTCTTGAATATAAGGAGTCATATTAATTTGATTCCCAATTTGTTTAATAGCATGAGACAGCATCTGTACTATGATCTTTTGAGGGGCAGTGTATCTATGCATGTTAAGGAAACAAAAGTGTTGATGAATAAGTCTTACTTCTTCTTCAATGTCAGTGCGATTAATGTCAGTAAATGTCCTTGTCTTTGCCCCTCGACTTTCCTCTTTTAATACTGTATTGCCATCCTTCTCCCATCCAAAAGCTTCTTTGATTAAATCATGTGTAAATTGGATTATGACCCATTACCTACTGCATCCATGACTCATGCCTCTGGCACCAATGGATCATGTAGCGCTGGTTGTAACGTATTCATAACTTGCGTGCACCTTTGAAAGTCGGGTTTGTAGATTGGCCATTCAAAATATTTGTGGATGCCCACTTTCTTCATGACGTCAATGGTAGATGGAAGCTCATGTACCACTTTAAAATCTTGGGACATAACCGGGAACTGATGATCCGTGTCCATGATCTTGATGGTCACTAGGAATAGATAATCCCCAGCTGGTTGATCCTCTCTAAACCAGTGTCCCTTTGCTTTAGTTACGCTTTGTAGAGGAAATTCCATCACTTCCTCCTAAATGGTTGCTTCAGAAGCTTCGGAGGCCATCTGCACTTGTAATGAACAGAGCATTAGCTTCAATAGAAGATATAGCGTTAGTGCTGTATATTGTAATGACATGTCGTTCGTTTCGTCACTCCATTCTCCTTGCTTGCATAAGTAAGATCTCTTACCGCATATTTTTCATTTCTTTTCTAAATGAAAACTAGGATAAGTATAGCCGAAGCATTTATTTATTTACATAGTAGGTCCATTCCTAGGAAGTAGAAGCTATGACCTATTCCCCATTGGAGAATGTGTGCCACTAATTCTCTTATGTACATCATGTGCCAAATGCCTGGCCTTGTATTGTGGCCCTATCATGCATACTTTAGGTGCATTGGAAGCTTCATGAGTGCAACAGAAATCTTTGTTGTTCTACTGTTCCATTCCTTGTAGTTGCTTGGGTTTCCAGATCCATTTCCTATTAGAGGTATTGAACCTTGTTTTTGTCTCATTGTGCCGTGCTACATGTGTATCTCTTCTCTTTCTGGTTATCGGATGTGTGGGGTTTCTTCTCCTGAGGTATTTGTGACGAAGCTCGTTAGTCCTTATGGTGCGGTTGTGTTGATTTAATGTTTCCTCGTGCTTGTGTATCTCTTTAATGGCTGCTTGTCTAACCTTCTTGGGAATCCACATTTGTTGTTGTGCTTTTTGAGCTTCAATCAAGGGCCTAGGAAGCCATACTTGCAAGAGTCGTTTTGGTTTGGATTTCGGTGAAGAAGAATTCTTGCCCACCTTTTCCCCCTTATCAGCTGATGTTGTGATCTCTGATTCCTTCACTCGATTCTTGCACACCCATTTGAAGTTGACGTTTCCCGAATGCGAGTAGTTGATGGTGGTTTTCCAAGTTGGTGACCATTCTTTTGTGTGAGAAACTCTAAGAGTATTGGTCTCCTTGGTTTGAATTTCCTAGGTGGAGGGATACTATGGCTTCTCCAATGCATGTTATGGCTTGACCTCCAACTCCTATCATATGTGTTTTCGTGGGTGTCATAACCGTTTGAAGATCTCGGGTGACCGTATTTCGTATGCAACTGCGTCATGCTCCTGAGTCTATCAAGGTACTCCGTTGTTCCAATTCCTAGGTTTAAATAAGGCTGGGACATGTTGACATTAGTCATGTCAGACTTATGAATCTGGTAATTAGCCATGGGAATATGCTCTTCTCCTTGGAGATACCATTCATGTCTTTGCTTTAACCACTCCTTCCGTTTCTTAATACGCTCCAAGGCTTCTCGCCGTGCTTCCTCTCTAATCCATTCTTCTTCTTTCTTCCTATTTTGTGCACCTACGAGGCATGCTAGCATTTCATCCGTCAGTGGTTCCATATATCGTTTGACTCAACATCCACTTATGTAGTTAGGAAGAACATCTCCATCTAGAGTAGCTAGATTAACTGCTCCACTCGTGGAGATCCTATTGATGAGTAGAGGTCCATATCCAAGTTTTTGTAATTTCTTGGCATGTTGCTTCAAGGTGTAGACCAGGACCAAGTCTCCTTCTTTTAGTCCCTTGTTTTTTATGTGGGCATCATAATATGCCTTTTGTCTTCGCTTAGCCGCATAAATACCTGCTACCGCTTGTATTCTAGTCTCATGTAGCTTCTCAATTTGTTCTAATTGCTTGGATAATTCATGTCTTGTCCATTCATACTGCTGGGCTACTCTCAAAGTGGGTACTAAAAAATCAATTGGCAGGATTGCGTTCTATCCGTATACTAGATTGAATGGGGTAGTTCCAATGGCAGTCTTGTAAGCAACTCGGAAGGCCCAAATTGCATGATGCAATTGTTTGTCCCAGTCAGACCTTCCATTATTAATGATCTTTGTCAATACTGTGCATAATACCTTATTGGAACTTTCCGCTTGTCCATTAACTTGGGGGTCGTATGGGGCTGATTTTTTATGGATCACTAAGAACTCATTCATTGAAGACTATTACTTCATTAATGAAGTGCATTCCTTGGTCACTCACAATCTCAATTGGTAATCCGAAACGAGTGAATATATGCTCAAAAAGAAACTTAGAAGTGGTTTGAGCATCGTTTCTTCTAGTAGCCTTTGCCTCTACCCATTTTGTCAAATAATCTCTGGCTATTATGATATATTTGGCATGAGACCCTTTGGCTGGTGGATTAATGGGTCCTACGAAATTTATACCCCATTTGGAAAATGCTCTAGCGCAGACCATAGGTCTCAATGGCATGTCATCTCTCCTAATCGAGTATTTAGCCCTTTGGCATGTCTCACAACTTCGTACATAGGTTTCCGCATCCATATGTAGAGTTGGCTACCACAAGGCCACAAAGAGGATCATTTTTATAGTTCTCTCCATGGAAAAATGACCTCCTGCAGCACCTGCATGTGCCATCTCTAATATCGGTAAATATTCTTCTTCATGTACACATAGCCGTAATTGATTGTCTTTCCCTCTCTTAAACAGGTGTCTTCCCATGAGTACATAATCCTTGCTCATTTCCTCTAGGGATCGCTTCCTTGCCAAGCTAATTCCCTCCTCATGTTCTTTGGTCTTTAAGAATTTCACTAGTGCTTCACTCCATTTGGGTGCTATTGTAGAGAAAGGTAAGGATGTATGATCCTTAGGAATGGTCTCCTGGCATTCTGAGCAGCTACTGACATAATCATGGACTGCTTTAGGCATATCAAGCCAGTATACTCCTAATCGTTTCAATTCTCTTAGAGTTCCATGAATTCCTTTGTGTGTCCTCCATTTGTTCACATGGGCTTGTTCAATCAACGTCCTTTGTTTGTCCTCCTCAACACATCTCAGTAGTACACCATTGGGTTCCTTATAGTACACACTTCGCACAATAATGTGCAAATTCCTCGACTGCAGAATTTCCTTTTTATTCTCTTTATTGATTGAGTGTTGTGGGCCATGAGTGAGTATCGAAATTAGTTTTTCTGCCCACTTTGGACACACTTCCAGATTAAACAGGTAAGTGTCTGGCAGATCGTCGGGTACTCCATTTGGTGGTTCTCCATGTGTTAATCTAGAGAGGTGATCTGCTCTTATATGGGTATTTCCCTTTTTCACTATTACTTCAAAGTTGAACTCCATCAATAACAAAAACCATCTTACAAGTCTTCCCGTGTTACAAGGCTTATTGACTAGGTACAATAAAGCTTGATGATCTACAAAGAACTTGAACTTGTTGGCTAAGAGATAGTGTCTAAATTTTTTCCTGCATAGAACATTTCTAATCCCTCTTGCTCTGTAGTTGTATAGTTCCTCTCAGCTTGATTCAGTTGTCTACTCGCATAGGCAATTGGGTGATCTAACTTCCCTTCGTCTGTTGGCTGGGCTAAGATACATCCTATTGCGTAATTAGAAGCGTCCACATGAAGATGAAAAGGCTTGTTCCAATTCGGTGTTTTGAGAATTGCCGTGCTAAGTCGCCTTTTTAACTCGTTAAATGCCTTTTTGCATTCATCAGTCCAAGTGAATTGAGTTAGGAGTCCATACAAGGGTTTGGCAATTATGACATACATGTGGATAAATCGACGATAGTCTCCACAATGTCCCATAAATGATTGCACCTCTTTTGCATTCTTCGGTCTAGGAAGTTCCAAGATTACCTTAATCTTGTCTTCATCTGTAGATATTCCGTTCCTAGAGACTATGTGTTCTAAGATCTTCCCTTGTCTTACCATGAAGACACATTTTTGAGGGTTCAAGCAGACTCTATATTGTCGGCACTTATTAAATATCTTCCGCAATTCAGGAATGTGGTCTTGTCTTTGATTTGAGTATGTACATAGGTCATCCACATACACTTCCATACTCTTCTTCAGGAATTCTTTGAAAACATGACACATCAATCATTGGAAAGTAGCAGGCACGTTAGTGAGTCCAAAAGGCATCACTCGGAAAGCATAGACTCCCCATTCAGTCACGAATGCAGTCTTATGTTGATCCTCAGTAGCAATAGCTACTTGGTTGTATCCAGAGAATCCATCTAAGAAGCTATAGACTTCTTTTCCTGCAACTCTTTCCAATAGATGGTCAGTGATGGGTAAAGGGTAGCTATCACAAATCGTGGCTGCATTGACTTTTTTCAGGTTAATGCATACTCTGAGTTTTCCATTCTTCTTAGGCACAACCACTAGTGGTGATACCCATTCAGTGTGTTCTATTTCATAAATGAATCCAACCGCCAATAGCTTGACTATTTTTTCTTTTATTTTAGCACCATAGACCTCATTGTATGTATAAGGGTGTTGTTTAGATGGTTTTGCCTCCGCCGTCATTGGTATCTATGAGAGCAAATAGAGGGTTCCACACCCTTGAGATCCTTGTATGTCCACGCAAATACATCTTGATAGTCTCGGATCAATTGTATTAATTCTTCTTCCTCCTTAGTTGACACATCTTTACCTATGTATGTACATCTTTCTTCTCCATCTTCCACTGTTACTATGATCTTTTTTGTTTGTTCTTTTTTGTCGTAAGCTTCTGCTTCTCTAGCCTCTCTCTTAGGCATTTGAATGGCTATCTTTCTCTCTTCTACTTCGTACTGAGGTCTACTTGATCCATGGATCAAACTTATTGTTACAAACTGACTCTCCCACACATGGACAAGAGGAAAGTCCAATAACATTCTATGAGTTAAAAGATCTTGAAGATGAGTCTAGAGTCACAGACCTAGACAAGAACCAAAGGAGATACTGGCCAGTTGATGCCATTGATAGGGCTGAATTGAAGTATATGGGGTTGCCTGTATTCCCGCAGTAAGAGCAAGCAACTACCTCTCAAAATCCCTTTGGGACACAATAGGAGTCACAACATACAATGTCGGGAGAGACAAGCCATCGGAGCATTCCAAACCAAACCCATGTGTAATTCACAATGCCAGGACTGCAATCACACACTCAAACACACCCAGGATTAGGCAACCAACATCAGCCATGAGTGAGGCCAAGACCACCACGAGGAGTACAGTTCGGAATGCCTCCAATGAGACCACCAATTCCTGTAATGCCTAGACCACCCAAACCTATAAGAAGATTAAGACCGATCCAAGTGGCTAAGTGTATGAGAAATCATTATGATGGGATGGGAGAGCCTTACGATCACATAGCTGAATTTAAACAAGCTCTATGATCTGAACAAATGGATGATTTCTTTGTGCAGTATGAGTCCTTTGGACTCGCTCTCATAGGAACAACTTTGACCTGGTTCCAGCCATTAGATCCCAATGAATTTGGAGACATTGAGCAATTCTTTTGGGAATTCATAGGGGAATTCACTAAGAGAGGGATTAAACACAACTCTTCATCTTTAATTCATAGCTTCAAACAAAACCCCAATGAAACTATGAACACAGCTGCCCAAAGATTCAATCAATATGTCGATAGATGCCTAGTAACATAAAGACCCACACAACAAAAAATGATATCATTATTCTTGGACGGGCTGACAAATGGGACTCTAAGAACTTTAGTCTATGTGAAGAGGCTGCAGACATTGAGTGAATGCCTTCAAGAGTGTATTGACCTAGAGGATAACATAGCGGATGATCTCAAGAGTACGCCTATGAAATCAGAAGACACTAGAAGTACAGTGACATCCAACTCTAGTCACGTGGAGGAGCTAGTAGCCAAGAAGTTAGGAGTTCATGGATCGCGGAACTACCAACATCCATCACTGAGAGTACCCATGTTGCGAAGATGTAGCTTATGCAGAGAAGACCATCCAAATCACATGTGCGTAAGAGGAGGAACCGGCTTGCCTCAAGCGTACCCTTATAATAGGCAGCCACATCAAGGAACCGCTCTGTATTGCCACATAGAAAAAAAAATATACCAATCATACCACTAAGAATTGCCCATTCAACAGACAATCACGACCTTTAAACCAACCTCAATATAGGCCATATGGATACCCACCTAGAGAGCTAGGAAGGGAGATTCCCATATATAATCCCTATCTCGGACCACCAGGAGCACCTAGGCCATATGAGCAAGGGCAATATGCACAACCTCAGCCAGTGTTAGGACATCAACCACCATTTCCACCAAATGTAGTACTAGTGAAATATGCTCAGCCAGAGGAAAACTTGGAGAGAGCCATAGTGCCAGCATCACCATTAGCCAGTATAGGATCAACGAACCGAGGATACAAGCAAACCCAAGGAGATTACTATCCCTATGGCGCTAGTATGATGGATTACGAGCAAGCTTATGACCCGCAATACTATGGATATGAGGGATATGACAATGTCTATGGACCAGAGTTGGCAACACTAATGTACACTTCACCCAAAGCACCAGCACCCATTAGACCACCCATTAGACCGCCCATGCCAAAAGGCCCAAGAGATCACTTTATCAGAGAATGCACTCAGCCATACAACCCACCACCCCCTAGGATGTGGGAAGGGTATTGCAATGATTGTGGAAAGGAACACCTCTTTAAAGACTACCCTAAGAATCCCAATAAGACTCATGACACTGCACCTATTAATGTGATTGAAGTAATTGAATTGTCAAGAAGTGACAAGGAATACGCAGTACCATTAAAAGCCATCACATGAGCACAAACAAAAGGACAAGAAAGAAAACGAGTAGACTTAGAGCAAGAAAAGAGTAAAACCCTCAAACCTAGAATACAAGTAGTGGAAGATTCAGAAGACCCACATGAGAATATTCAAACAACAAAAAGATAGAAGTGGAAGGACAAGAGAGAAAAACTCAAGGAAAAATGGATGAAAAATAAAAACAAGCAAGACAAGAAGGACACACGAGGCAATAAGAAATCTAGAGAACCCGAAATTCAGAAAGAAGTTCCCATTACACCGCAGACACTAAAATAAGGCAAGACAGGATCAATTCTAGCAGACCCAAAACGAGACGATTTAGACATGTGGCTGAAAGCTTACCAAGCTAGAATCGAGATTGGACCAAATATAGAGCAACACAAAAAGCTTTACCCACAAGGGGAGTTATAAAAGGAGAGGCTAGCGATATGTAGAAAACTCATAGAGGTAGCTCACGCCACCCTAGAGAAGACTATCCCAGCCCTTCACGAGACAAGAATATTTGAATCAATACAATGATTGTATTAAAACCAAGGACCAGAAAACAAAAGAGAGGGATGATAAGCAAGAACTAATGAATACCCAAGACAAACCCATGTCCTCAGTCCCTGACTTAGAAGCTGATTGGCCAAGAGAGTTGTGGACTAAAATTCGAGAAGATCAATGGAAAAAGAATGGAGTTGCAAAACCACCTTTTGAGGAATTAGATGTGGAAGACTATCAATTGATGCCAAATTTGGAGGAAGTATATGAAGAAGTCTCTAGGATAGACCGAAATAGAGAGGAAGCACACAACATTTCTACCCTACCGAACTACATGGAAGATTATGAGAAGGAATCCATGATCTTCCGTGCTCCCACAGTACGAGGAAGAGAAAAGGAGCCTTTAGATAAGACCTCACACAATCCGGCAGAACTCAAAAAGTTCAAAGTACAATGTCAGTTAACTGTGGAAGAATTACTTCGTGTCAAGCCACAATTGTGGAAAGAATTGGCAGGACAATTGAAGTTAGAGCAAGAGAAGCACGAGAAGGAAAGCAAGGAAAATGAAAACCCTTCTATTGTACAAATCCCAGTGGATAAGTTTGGAGAATTTAGGGAAGGAGATGAGGGAAACACATGTCTACCTTTCACGTACGATGGATACATAACCAAAGAGATTTGGGAAAAATGGGGAAAGCCAGCCCTACGGCTAACATGGATGAAGCTTCAATTAGCAGATGGTCATGTCGAGAAACAACTAGGAATATTGGAAAATATCAAATTAACCACCTGTGGAGTCAAGTTTGAGCATGCATTATCTATCTATCAATTTGGAAAGGCAAATAATTGTGAAATGATATTAGGACGGCCTTTCATGAAACAACTCAGGGTAGTACAAGACTAGAGGAGAGACGCATTATACCTTCAACATCAAGGAACCACTACCAAGATAAATTTGCATACATTTGCATACAGGGATGTACCCGCATTACAATGGAATCCCATACACAAGGAAGAAGATGATTTATCTATCCATAGTGTCGGATCAAGTGATCAATCATGGATGCATGAGGATGCCCAATTATGGATGTGTAACGAAGCAAAGAAAGAGGATAAAAAACTGTAGTTATGACCCTTAGGACATCAAAATTATCGACCCGTAGAGGACCCAATGTACATGCCTCAAGTTTTCCCTAATGAAACATTCAAACCGCATGGTTGGATGGAAATCCTAGCAACCTTGGATGTATGTGTAAATGAAGAAGTTTTGACCATGAATGAATGTGTGGACAAAGAAGGATATGATGTAAGCTTTTACATGGTAGTCCTTCAGGAAGTAGAAGCTGGAGAAATATCAGAAAAGGAATGGAAGGAAGAATATGAGAGCATAGAGATGGAGCCGAAGTTTGATTTGGAGGAACGCTATCTAGAAATCATTCGAGACGGGGACAAGAGTGGAACAACCAAAGTATTAGCAATCGAGGCAACCCCTATAGTACCGAACCATGAGGAAACCATGAGTAAGACCGAGCCAACCCCATATCTTTTTGAAGTTCCCAAACACTTCAAAAGATACAAAGTAGAGGAAAGAAAAATAGCCATTCAGATGCCTAAGAGAGAGGCGAGAGAAGGAGAAGCGTAGGACAACAAGGAACAAACGAAAAAAATCATAGTAACCATAGAAAATGGAGAAGAAAGATGCACATACATAGGAAAGGATGTGTCTCCTGAGGAGGAAGAAGAATTGATCCAACTCATTAGAGAATATCGAGATGTGTTTGCTTGGACCTATAAGGATCTTAAAGGTGTGGAACCCTCCATTTGTTCTCACCGAATACCAATGACACCTGATGAGGAAGACGAATACAAGAACTTGATTGAACAAGCTCACATAAACAAATGGAGAATGCATAAGGGAACCCATGGAAGTTTAAGAGAATTGAAAAGGTTAGGAGTCTATTGGCATGATATGCAGCCCTAAGGATGTCCATGAATATGTCACTAGTTGCACGGAATGTCAAGAAACCACTCTAGATGATCATACATCTTTACCTTTCTCCACAATAGCAACCAACTAGAGTAAGACGTTAGTGAAATTCCTAAAGACACGAGAACATGAGGAAGGAATCCGTTTAGCAAGGAAATGATCCCTGGAAGAAATGAGTAAGGACTATGTCATCATGGGGAGACAATTATTCAGGAGAGGGAAGGATAATCAACTATGACTATGTGTACATGAAGGAGAATACTTACCCATATTAGAAATGGCACATGCAAGTGCGACAGGAGGACACTTTTTAGTCGATAGAATTGTAAAAATGATCCTCTTTGTGGGCTTGTGGTGGCCAACTCTACATATGGATGCAGACACCTATGTACGAAGTTGCGAAACATGTCAAAGAGCTAAATATCTGATTCGACGAGATGATATGCTATTGAGACCCATGGTTTGTGCGAGAGCATTTCCCAAATGGGGTATTGATTTCATAGGACCCATTAATCCACCAGCTAAAGGGTCACATGCTGAATACATAATAGTAGCAATGGATTACCTGACTGAATGGGTAAAGGCAAAGGCTACTAGAAAAAATGATGCTCAGACCACCGCTAAGTTTCTTTTTGACCATATCTTTACTCGCTTTGGACTACCTATAGAGATAGTGAGTGATCGAGGAACGCATTTCATTAATAAAGTAATAGAGTCCTTAATTAATGAGTTCTTAGTGATCCATAAAAAATCATCCCCTTATCATCATCAAGCCAACGGGCAAGCAAAAAGTTCCAATGAGGTGTTATGTACTGTATTGACAAAGATAGTCAATAATGGAAGCTCAGATTGGGACAAGCAATTGCATCATGCAATTTGGGCCTTCCAAGTGGCTTACAAGACTGCCATTGTAACTACACCATTTAACCTAGTGTATGGACAAAACGCAATCTTGCCAATCGATTTTTTAGTGCCTACTCTGAGAGTAGCACAACAGCATGAATGGATGAGGCATGAATTGTCCAAGCAACTAGACCAAGTTGAGAAACTACACGAGACTAGAGTACAAGCTGTTGCAGGAATTTATGTGGCAAAAAGAAGCTAGAAATCATATTATGATGTGCACATCAAAGATAAAACGATTAAAAGAAGGAGATTTAGTTTTGGTATATACTTTGAAGCAACATGCCAAGAAGCTACAAAAATGTGGATATGGACCTCTAATAATCAATAGGATTTATCTATGAACCTTGTTCAACCTCTTTCTTTGTTCACAGTCTTGATGGGCTTGTTGGTAGTAATGCCCTTGCATAGAGAGGTACTTGTCCTTCCATATACTAGTGAGTAGCTTCCATTGCTTTTGATAATTCTTCCTCCGTAATGGGTGGATTTTCTTCAAGCCTAGTCCTTGGAAGTACGTGTGTTTTCTTTGTAGCTGGAGCTTCAGACTCTGTTTGCATCATCTCCCGTGGCCTTTTGGTACCTCTCATTCTCGGTTTGGAGCTCATTTCCGCTTCCTCCATGATCTTGATTCCTTTCTTCTTTCTTGGAACTGTAGCAATCTTTGCATACTTCGCCATTGCCTTTGATGACGACATCTCTTTCAAGTTTTCTCTAATGCCCGAAGCATGCTAGATCAGTATTGTTAAGGCAATGCTTCCATTCAGGAACTTCTTATGATTCCACTATTTCTTGGCCTCGAAGAGCGGTTCTTGAATGTATGGAGTCGTATTAACTTGGTTCCTGGTTTATTTGATTGCATGGGATAGCATTTGCACTATAATCTTCAGTGGAGCAGTATATCTGTGCATGTTGGGAAAGCAAAAGTGCTGATGAATGAGTCTGACTTCCTCTTCTATGTCAATGTGATTAATATCTCTGAACGTTCTGGTCTTCGCTCCTTTACCTGAAAGCTTCTTTAATTAAGTCATGGGTGAATTGTATGATGACCTACTCTCCTGCTGCATCTAGGACTCTTGCTTCAGGTACCAATGGATCATGCAATGCCGGGTGCAAGGTGTTCATGAATTGTGTGCAACACTGGAAATCCGGTTTATATATAGGAAGTTCAAAGTATTTGTGGATACCAGCTTTCTTCATGATGTCCACCGTCGATGGAAGTTCATGCACTACTTTGAAGTCTTGGGACATTATTGGGAACTGATGGTTAGTGTCCATGATTTTAATTATCACTAGGAACAAATAGTCCCCTGCCGGTTGATCTTCCCTAAAACAGTGACCTTTTGCTTTAGTCACACTCTGTAGATGGAATTCCAACACCTCCTCTTGAATGGTCGCTTCAGAGTCCTCAGAATCCATCTGCACTCATAATGAAAAGAGCATTAGCTTCCAATAGAAGACATGTCTTTAGTAATGTGTGTTGTAGTGACATATCGTTCATTGTGTCACTCCGGTTCCCCTTGCTTATATAAGTAAGATCTCTTACCACATTTTTTCATTTTTATTCCTGAAAGAAAACAAGAATTAGTGTAGCCGAAGCATTTATTTATTTACATAGTAGGTCCATTCCTATGGAAGTGGAATCTATGATATATTCCTAGGTGGGAATTGTGCACCACTAGTGTTGTTACTCACATCATGTGTCGAATGCATGGCCTCGTAATGTGGCCCTGTCATGCATACTTTAGGTGCATTCGATGCTTCATGTGTGCAAACGGAATCCTTTTGTTTCTGTTGTTCCGATCCTTGATGCCTCTTGGGTCTCCATATCCATTTTGTAGGTGAAGTGTGAGGCTTCGTCTTCTCTTTGTTTTGTCGTGCTCTCAGTTTTTCCTCTTTCTCTTTTGTAGTCTAAGTAGTTGATGTTGTGTTCCTCCAGTACCTTTGGTTAGTCTTGTTTGGCTTTATGGTCTTGTTTTGCTGGTGTAATATGCCTTCTTGCTTGTCTACCTCTTCATTTGCCATATGTCTGACCTTCTTCGGAATCCATATGTGTTGCCATGTCCTTTGAGCCTCTACTAATGACTTTGGAAGCCATACTCTCATAAGTCTCTTCGGTCCCAATTGTAATGAAGAGATATCGTTGTTTTTCTTTGTCTCCATAAGATGAGAGACCTGTACCGGTGTAGATTTCTCTATTTCCTTCATTGATCCTTGCGAACCCAGTGTAGATTGGTACTTCTTGATTGCGCTAATCTAACAATGAACTTCGACATTGATGATCTTACTTTGTTGTAGGTGACTTTAGGAGCGCTGACTTCATCATTTCTCTTTGATTCACCGTCCATGTACGATGAATCCACCTCAACGACTGATGCATTTGTGTTGGTAGTCATTTCTTTCTTCAGACATTCTTCTGGTTGGTTTTTGATGGAGTCATTTGCTATTTCCTCTTCTAGGATTTGTTTCTCATGCTTGATGATGTCAAGCCTATGAGAGGGTCTTTCTTCTAATAGGCTAAAGATTTCTTTATGCCCTATTTTGGCTGATATGTATCCTTGAGCTAGGTGAATGCTTACTTCATTCTCAATGATCCAGTCTTGTCCTAGGATTAGATTCTCTACCAAATCCTCGTCTTTACACACCAAGACTCGTTGTTCCATAGTAGAATTTCCTAGGTGGAGGGATACTGAAGCTTCTCCAATGCATTCAATGACTTGACCCCCAATGCCTATCATGTGAGCTTTAGTTGGTGTTATGGTCATTTGAAGATGCTTGATGAATTCTAGTTCATCATTAGATGTACAAGAAGAACAAGATACATCTGTGTTGAATGTGGATATTAAAAGTGATTCAAGAGATGATGGTCAATGGGAAGAATTAAATCAAGTGAACGATGACTTTGACATGGAGGGCATGAAGGTCGATCAGGTGCCTGGTGACAATATCAAGGACACCATAAGGAAGGAAGTATCTCAAGAAGGATTCCGTGTTATCAAATTGAATGACGCATCCAATATCCAGCTCAAAGAGACTCTTCTAGCGGGAGAGGTATTGTTAAAGAATCCCAAGGAAGAAAAGATAGACAACACAGTCAAAGAATCAGAACCTTTTACACCAATAAGGGTCATGGAAGAACCCCCCCTGATGGATGTCACATTTCAAGGGGGCGCCACCAAATCAATCAATAAGGAAGAGGAAAGAAGAGACAAAGAAGTGCAGCTCTAAATAAGGCAACCACATAACGAGACCATACATGAGCAAGGAAAAGACGTACAGACCGGGGAAGCTCCAAGCATTCCAAAAACATGGTTGAACGTGGATGTCATTCAGCTCAAGCCAGTAGTACAACAGATGATATAAACGGCCATGGATACTCAACAACTAATACTTGAGGCTGATGTTGACTATGACAAAGCAATGCGGGAGAAGAATCAATTCCAAGAAATAGGTGAGAATCTATCTGCCAAATTGATTCAAACACAAAAGATAATATTAGAGAAAGAGGCAGAAGACAAAAAGGCCAAGAATCAATGTGCCACACTAGAAATGGAAAATCAACAGCTGCAAGAACAACTGAAAGAACTACAAAGGAAATATGAGGCTAGCAAAGTAGACAAGACAGAAATGAATACTAGGAGCAAGATCCTTGAATCTTAAATCAAGGTGTACATGGATGAGGCTGATAATTTACGGAATAGGAATAAAGAACTAATGACGGCCCTATTATGCAACCAACCAATAGCAGCTACTGAAATAACAGAGAACAACACAAGAGCATTGGAGGAACAGATAACAGAGTATGAAGATCAACTAAAGAAAGAGCAAGCTATCATAGTAGAATGGGAGAAAATATATATGGACGACACTAATGCACTCAGAAAGAAGTGAAAAATGGCAGAGAATAGGTTCTTAGTACAATGCGATGAAGATGCTAGTCAACTTGCTCCCATGGGAGAAGAACTCTCGAAGAACAAAGAAGAAGTCAGGAGAGCCACAGAAGAAATCAAAGACAAGGATGAAATTATAAACAAATTGAAACTTCAATTAGCACAGTAGGTCAATGAGGGGACACTAGTAGTTCCACACTCCACAACGGCTACTGAGGAGATTGAGGTACGTCCTCTTTCTCCCCCCCTACATCATTCACCAATAAGGGAGGAAACGGAGACCAACACTGAAAGACATACTCGAGATATTGCAAAATTAAGCCGACATGAGCAAGCACTACTAGTGTCCCAGCTTACTAAAGATTTTGAAGAACAAGTAATCCAAGTTAAACATCTAGAACAGGTAATAAAACATTTCAATGTGTTGTATGGATTACTCAAAGAACAAACACGACAGTACATAAAGAACACAACAAATAAAGAGCCAAATAGCAACCTATAGTTCATCATGCAAACATTTACCTATACACAAGAGGACTTTGACAAAGCGGATCCTATCTGGAGGAGGAAAGTTTTGGAGAAGAATCCTACACTATGGTTACACTGGGAATCAACACCATATATACTTCAAATCAATCCATCTTTTTGCCCAGTACCCAGCCAACACTCCTTGATGCAATTTTGGGAAGGACAGCGCTAGGGAAGCATAAATAATCAATAGCTCAACTATCCATTACTACCAAGTCCACCTTGTAATTACTTACCCACCGAAGAATACATGGTTAAAACCATAGAATTTTGGATTGCTAGATATGGAACAATACCAGATTTAGCAATCAAAATGACTAACAAAATTTTGAGTATGTTACTGACAGTAATAAAGGTATTTCAGCATGCACAGTATACATTCTTGAACTTCATCGGCATTAACCAGGGATCAGATGCCCTCGTCTTTGACTTATCAACCATACCTATCTGCTTAATACTAATGGCCATATACTCAAGACTCATGTTTTTGCCAAGTACTTACATGCAAACGTTTGAAGAGGCATTTTTTACAAGGTCTTTTGAAATGGATTTAGAGATTTTTGCAAAAATTTTCTTTGCAGATCATAGACAGGCACTAGATGATGGGGTAAAGTCAAGCCAATGGAAATAATTAATGCTATGTCAATCAAATTTTCTTAATCAGCGAGACCAAAAAGTCATACAAACATACTCATGTCGCCACAAAAAGCCTGTCGGGGATGACAGAGTTCAGGAAGAGGGATGTGTGGAAGGGGAATCGAGCAAAAAAAGAAGAAGAAGAAGATCAAAGAATACAAATGCTTAGTGAGAAACAAAAGCCCATAAAGAAAAGAACAACCATCTATCCAAAGCCGCCCAGGGGCACGCATCAGGCAGCAACACCAAAGAACCAGGTCCTGAGGATTGGAAATAAAAAAAGACAACAACCACGACATTTCATGGGAGGTTGCACACAGCTTCCTCATCCACGAGGTGTAGGCGGTGAAGCGAAACAAGCAGGGAAGGGAGATAGTATACAAAGAATTCTTCATCGGATAAGATAACCAATTGTCTGAGAATTCTAGATGCTTCTCCCTCCATTGGATGCGTGCACTGGAAAGAAAGACATCATGTCCCAGAGGATGACAAAGAAGATTTAAGAATAGGACCTTTGAAACGTAATGCTTACTTAGAAAGGAGCAAAATCCTGTAGAGTTAGGTGTGCAGTGGAAGAAAGTAGATAGGCTCCAAGCAATACAACAGGGTCAGATGTGTGAAGACAAGGACAATATTAGAAGACCAAAAGTTAGAAAGAGGCAGAGGCTGAGAAGTTGAAGAGAGTGACTAAGGGTGGATTTCCCAGCACTGCACTTTGCCAATTGCTCGGATAGAGGTCCAGCTGCAGAAGACTATTTTGTTAATGTTCCTTTGACATTTCGACCTCCATTTCTACTATGCTTGTAGTCATCTTATCTCAGATCCTTTGTATGCTAGCTATGTGCAAGATTGCAGGTCTTCTTCATAGTCTAAAGATGATATCGGTGACCATTGTAAGGTGAAACCCATAGCTGTGCTCGAAGTTCTTTATGGCGTCTTGCTCAACTCGTCGCCACTTTCAAGCACGATAACCTCCATCATTGCAACAGAGAGAGAATGTGCCAATGTCAAAGAAAGGCCCTTGGACAGTTGAGGAGGACACATTGCTGCTAGCTTATGTAAATCACCAACAACAATGGTTACTCTCCAAGTCATGGTCGAAAACACACATTGCTCTAAGATCTCCTTCTGGTTCTGAGCACCCCTCATCTATCGGGTGAGAGAGACAGAAAGCGCAATAGCACTTGAAGCATGCCATACATCTCTTATTGCTCGTGCCACTGTGCAATCGCTCTCTGTGTGAGAGTGTGTGAGAGAGAGAGAGAGATAGAGAGAGCTTTACTCTATCCCTTGACAGCCTAGATAATACATAGCCAGACCTTTTGCCATACTTAATTGATGATCTTGTTCACGGACGGAACAACTTCTGCCCTACTCACAAAGACTCAGCTCTCAACCCAACCACGCCCGAAACGTCTCTTTTTCTCTCGCTACCAAGGTGGAGTAATTTACATAGAAATGCCATATGGCATCCTCTAAAAAACTCCCATATAAATATCATGTGACATTTCCTTCCCCTTGAAAACATTTTTGTCCTCAAAACTGCAGATGAAATGTCCCTAATGGTAGAAGAAAGTGCTCGGACTCCCCTAAACCCCATGTACTCTATGTACATCGTCATCTCTGTGTGTGTTGTTTCCCCAAATATCCTTCCCCTTAAGAAGTCTCATATGAGATCATCTCAAAGGTGGGAAACCGTCTGAGTGATGCCTACTATCTCCCATGTACACTCCACTTCCATACTATCACTCCCATAACATACAACATCATCCAAATTACGTAAGTCCATATGATGTATCCTCCTTGGAGCAATAGCATGTAAAGCAAGTGTAAAAGTTCCAAGCTTATAGGTTTGACCATGTCATAATGGAGATAATAAACCATATAATCCTATAAAATATAGAACAAAGTTCCATAACAAGTGACTCCAAACCCATCTAAGACTAAATGACAATTCCTAACCTTGAGTGTAATCACAAGTAATAGTTTAATCTAAACTACCTTTATATTGTCTAAGCATTCTTCCCTGGTTTTGCCACTGATGTCGTCTCCTGATTGGAAAATCATTCATTCCTTCAACTTCTCTTTCAAAAGGATTTGGAGAAGTGTGTAATCTCCTTCCTTGTGGTTGTTCAGTAGAAGTGTAGTTTTCATTTTGTCTTGGCAATTCTGGTTGCCATGTGTTTTGTTCCCAAGGTCTCTTGTCTGCACATTGCCCTAAATCATTAGAGTTTTCTGAATCTTGTGAAAATATGTATACACATCCCTATCTATCCTCATATATGCCATCCTTAAATTGTGCCACTGACATTAAATTTAAGGGAATTTCTAAGTTTCTCATCCTAATGAGAAACTTATGCATACCATCTTGATACACATAGGTTCCAAACCTATTTGTATACATGTATGTTGCGGAGTCATGGTGCTACAAGGAGGCTTGAAGACTTTATGAAGGAGTACTTAATTTTTCCATTATTTTACAAATTCCTTCATGGGAACTTCTTCTTATCCATCTTTCCATTAAAATACATAAAAACCCTTTCTTAGACTTTAGTACACTTCTTTTTATAAGGAAACCTTCTTTTTGGATATTCTTAGATTTGAAGCACATTTTGTATACGTGCACGCAAACTTCCCTCCCTCTCTCTCTAGTTTTACCTTTTTGAAATCCCACTATCATATGAAGATCCTCTTTTTGATTTAGCACATGTGGTCTTTTGACCACATGTTTTATTCACATATGCCTCTCTTCTTCTCTATATAAAGAAGAGCCTCATTTGTAAAAGGGGGGTCCCTTGGCCATGGCCTTGGCCTCCATTTTGGTAATGGAAGAAGGTGTCATTTGGTTTCATCCAAATCCTTGTGTGCAATGGCGTTGGTCTTGGTGTATGGATTTGCATGTGTGTGTGCATGGTTGGGAGGATGTTCCCCTTTGCTCCTTGTGACGTTGGCCATTGTTGCCATTGCTCCATGAGCGTGGGTGAACCTCTTCTCTCATTCTTTGCCCCATCTTGGAGAAGCCTCTCACTTCCATGTGAGGCGGTTAGGGTCCGTTGCTCCCCTTTTCTCAACAATGTACTTGAGGATATTTCTATAATCACTAGTTTCAGAGGCTTGATTTGTTTCATTTAAATTTTCCATGTTATTTATCTGCCCTAAATCCTTTTCTTGTAAATCTCCTTGTTAGAGTATGATCAATGTCTACCCCTCATGATTGTATGCACATTTTGTAAGGCCCCCTTTATGAGGAGAAGCCAAGCATGCATTACCCAATTGATGGGAATCCCAACTTGAATGTTGGATGAAGGTCATATTGGACCATGTAAGATATTATAAGGAAAGGGAGTTATCAGGGTCCCCAATTGTGGGGTCCGGTGCAGCGGTGAGCAGCCCCGGCTGGGGGGTCCAAGGGGGCCAGCGGGCCCCCTGGCTGGGGGGTCCCAGGGGGCCAGCGGGCCCCCTGGTGGGGGTCCGGGGGCAGCGCCCCCGGCGCGACGGTAAAGGGAATATTCCATGGAATATTCCCTGTCGGAGTCAGAAATCATTTATATTTGTTAGGTCGGTTCAACCAGTCTAAGCCGTGTATGGCAATTACGCGGGCGGTGGCCGCCCACGCCCTACCGCCCATGTATAGCCGTCCATGGCAGGCCACCCATGATCCTATATATACATGACTTCTGCACTACCTAAGACACTGAGTTGAGCCAGCATACCTCTACCTTGTATCTCCCTATCTAGAGTTGTCTAGATCACCATTTAAGCTCTACCTTGAGAGCGCACGGGTGGACAACGCCATCATCTTTGTACTTGCTGCTAGTAGAAAATTGTTGAGATTCTCCTATATCTGTTATCTTCTCTGTTATTGCTCCTGTGTTATATTGCGTAACTATTGTCTTACATGGTATCAGAGCTGTAAGGTTTGAATAGCTTGAGAAGTATCATTATTTTAGCCTACTAGCAGACTAGAATATCAGTAGATTATTCGAGTGATTACATGATGGCTTCATCATCGAACAGTAGTCTTGGTGCTTCAGCTAATGTTAATGCTGCACCTATTCGAATTCGTCCACCTGCATTCACTGAAGGGAAGCTGGATGGAACCAACTATACACTCTGGAAGTTCAAAATTTCTGCAATTTTGGACTCCTATGAATTACTTGACACTGTCATGGGACCGATGGGATTGGATCCAGAGCCTATACCAGTTGAAGATCCAGCAAATTCAAGATTGATGATTCAGCCAGATCCAGATCTTCTACGAGCTTGGAAGAGGCGGAATGCTGATGCATTATGTGCGATTGTCACTAGTGTAAGTGATTCTGTGCTTACTTTAGTTCAACATACTACTAAAGCACATGAGGCTTGGGGCATATTGGCTCGACAATATGAGACCAAGAACCACACTAGGATACAGAATTTAGAAAATCAGTTGGCAAATGAAAAGCATTCTGATTCTGAAAAGGCTGAAGATTTTATCAAACGGATAAAGCATCTTCAAGATCAATTGGCTGCAGTTGGTGTTGTTATAACACCAGAAGAGCTAGCTCGAAGATCTGTACGTGTTCTTCCAGCAAAGTATGATGGATTAGTAACAGCCCTTAACACTCAGGTAAGGCCAACTCCTCTTACATTTGAAGAGTTTTGTGCCATGCTTTTAGAAGAAGAGATGCGGCTGAAGAATCGGCAAAGTACAACTGATGCTGCATTCTCAGCAAATGCAAAAGGTAAAGGCTCTTCAGAGGGATCAAAGAAGAAGCCAAAGAAGAAAAAGTTCACAGGAAGTTGCTTCTATTGTGAAAAGAAAGGCCATGCCATCAAGGATTGCAGAAAGAAGCAAGCTGATGAACGGAATGGGACTGTAAAATCATCATGGAAGAACAAAGAGTCTGCAAACAACACAGAGCTGGAACTTTGGGTAGCTATTGAAGAGGTATGTTCATCTGCTCAAGCTCGTGTTGATGAGCCATGGATTTTAGATAGTGGAGCTTCTCGCCATATGACTAGTAAAAAGGATTGGTATAGTTCCCTAGTGCCTCTGCGGGAATCCATCAATGTAGTGGTGGGAAACGACTCCAAGTGTCCAGCTGAAGGAACTGGAACCATCTCTTTTATCACTTCTCCAGGTGTTGAGAAAAAGTTATCCGATGTTCTCTATGTACCTACACTCAAAAGAAATTTGTTGTCAGTTTCTGCAATAACAGATCGTGGACTCGAAGTTCACTTCAATAAGAGTGGTGCGGAAATCATGGATTCATCAGGTAATGTTGTAGGTAAAGGCACACGACGGGATAACTTGTATGAGTTAAGTGCTTTAACTGCTACAGAAGATAAAGATGTAAGCAGGTTATGGCACCAACGATTTGGGCATCTCGGATTTGCAGTTTTGAAGGAGATGCAACGAACAGGGATGGTTGCTCATTTGCCTGCATTTTCAGAGTTGCAGGAACCTTGTGAAGCTTGTATGATGGGCAAGCAACAACGAAAGGCATTTCCAAGAGAGACCAGCAATCGATCTCAAGCTCCTCTAGAGTTGGTACATGTTGATCTCTGCGGTAAAATGTCTACACCTGCTTTAGGAGGATCTTTCTACTTCTTGCTGTTAGTCGACGATTATAGTAGAAAGATGTGGGTTTATTTCATTCGAGAGAAGGCTGATGCTTTTGAAAAATTTAAAGCGTGGCATAAGTATGTAGAAAGTGAATCAGGAAGGAAACTGAAGAAATTTAGAACAGATAGAGGAGGTGAATTCTTGTCAACAGAATTCAACAATTACTGTAAGGAGCATGGTGTGAAAAGGCAACTTACCACAGCTCATACACCTCAACAAAATGGCGTTGTTGAGCGCAGGAACAGGACAGTAGTTGAAATGGCTCGTTGTATGTTAAAGGCTCAAGACATGCCTGATTCATTCTGGGCAGAAGCAGTCAATACAGCAGTCTACATCCTCAATCGAAGCTACACAAAAGCTCTGAAGGGGATGACTCCTCAAGAAGCCTATTCTGGTAAAAAGCCTTCAGTTTTGCATTTCAGAATTTTTGGTTGTTTCTGTTATGCACATATTCCTGATTCAACAAGATCAAAGTTGGATTCAAAAAGCAAAAAGTGTGTCTTCCTAGGATATAGTGAAGAGTCTAAAGCATACAGGTTATGGGATCCTGAGGCAAGGAAGATTTTTGTCAGCCGAGATGTGGTGTTTGATGAACGACCACACTTAGTAGAAGATAAAGGTAAATCTACTATCTCATCAAACGGAGAAATATCTCACCTTGTGCCTATCAAAAGACAGGTTAAAGTTGAGGAGGAGGAAACATCTGATGGAGAAATTTCCTCAATAAAAAGCCAACCAATTGTAGCTGCACAGCGTAAGCCACTACCGAAGTGGGCACAACAGCTCTTTGATGATCACAATCCACATGTAGATGCACCAGAATCATCATCGGATGGATTACGAAGATCAAAGAGAATAGAGGAGCAAAGAAGAGCCTCAGAACACATTGTTAACATGGCTCTAATGGCAGATATCATGGGTTCGATAAAGGAACCTACCACCATTGAAGAAGCCATTGATGATCCAGATTGGAGAGCGGCAATGCAGTCTGAGTATGATAGTATACTCAAAAATGATACATGGGATCTAGTCGACTTGCCGCCAAAGAAGAAGGTAATAGGTACTAAATGGATTTGGAAAGCTAAGTATAAAGCTGATGGAACATTAGAAAAGTATAAGGCACGATTAGTTGCACAGGGTTTTTCACAGATTGAAGGATTTGATGTTCAAGAAACTTTTGCACCAACAGCACGCATGACAACTATTCGGACGGTACTTGCAGTAGCTGCACAAAAGTCTTGGCCTATTTTCCAGATGGATGTCAAATCTGCATTTTTGAATGGTCACCTCAAGGAGGAGGTATATGTATCTCAACCACCAGGTTTTGAGGTGCCCAATTCAGAAAATAAAGTTTGCAGGTTGAAGAAAGCTTTGTATGGACTTAAGCAAGCTCCACGGGCTTGGTACCAACGAATTGATCATTTTTTCAAAAATATGGGTTTTGAAAGAAGTACTTCTGATGCTAACTTGTATGTAACGAAAAGGGATAGCAAGCTAGTTGTTGTCATTGTATATGTAGATGATTTGATCATTACAGGAGATCATCAGGAACTCATCAATCAAACTCGGATCAGCTTGGGAACTGAGTTTGAAATGACAGACTTAGGTCTACTCCATTTTTGTCTGGGAATTGAAGTATGGCAAAGGAAGGATGGCATTTTCATCTCACAACAAAAATATTCCAAAGAAATTCTCAAGGCATTTGGAATGATGGACTGCAAACCAACTAGCACACCTATGGAGGTAAATCATAAGCTATCTATGGATGATAACATGCCTGATGTAGATGCTAAGAAGTATAGGAAGCTCGTTGGAAGTCTTATTTTTATGTGCAACACTAGACCAGACATTTGCTATGCTGTTGGAGTGTTAAGCAGGTTTTCCAACAAACCTAAGGAGAGTCACTGGAATGCTGGAATGCGAATTCTAAGGTACATTGCAGGAACCTTGGATTTTGGTATTTTGTATACCACAGGTGATACACTCCAAGGATATTGTGATTCAGATTGGGCTGGAGATTGTGATTCTAGAAAATCAGTTTCTGGATATTGTTTCTCACTTGGTTCAGGAATATTTTCTTGGGTAAGTAGGAAGCAACCAACTCTCGCACTCTCCTCCACTGAAGCAGAGTACAAAGCAGCTTGTTTTGCTTCTTGTGAGGCAGTCTGGTTAAGGAGAATTCTTGCAGATATAGGCTTTCCATCAAATATGCCAACTGTACTCAAGTGTGATAATCAAAGTTGTATGGCTATTGCAAAGAACCCAGTATTTCATGCTCGCACCAAGCACATAGAAGTACAGTACCATTACATTCGTGAGCTAATTGAAGATGAAATTGTGGAGCTAGAATATTGCCCAACAGAGGCAAATTGTGCTGACATATTCACTAAAGCACTTGGAAGAGAGCAGCTCAACAAGCATCTTCAACAGATGGGCATAGGACCGAGACCTACTTGATTTATCATCGGTAAACATTGAGGGGGGGTGTTAGAGTATGATCAATGTCTACCCCTCATGATTGTATGCACATTTTATAAGGCCCCCTTTATGAGGAGAAGCCAAGCATGCATTACCCAATTGATGGGAATCCCAACTTGAATGTTGGATGAAGGTCATATTGGACCATGTAAGATATTATAAGGAAAGGGAGTTATCAGGGTGCCCAATTGTGGGGTCCGGGGCAGCGGTGAGCAGCCCCGGCTGGGGGGTCCAAGGGGGCCAGCGGGCCCCCTGGCGCTGGCCCCCTGGTGGGGGTCCGGGGGCAGCGCCCCCGGCGCGACGGTAAAGGGAATATTCCATGGAATATTCCCTGTCGGAGTCAGAAATCATTTATATTTGTTAGGTCGGTTCAACCAGTCTAAGCCGTGTATGGCAATTACGCGGGCGGTGGCCGCCCACGCCCTACCGCCCATGTATAGCCGTCCATGGCAGGCCACCCATGATCCTATATATACATGACTTCTGCACTACCTAAGACACTGAGTTGAGCCAGCATACCTCTACCTTGTATCTCCCTATCTAGAGTTGTCTAGATCACCATTTAAGCTCTACCTTGAGAGCGCACGGGTGGACAACGCCATCATCTTTGTACTTGCTGCTAGTAGAAAATTGTTGAGATTCTCCTATATCTGTTATCTTCTCTGTTATTGCTCCTGTGTTATATTGCGTAACTATTGTCTTACACTCCTAACACTGGCTCTCTTTCCTTTTTAACTCTTGTTTATCATGTGTAAACAATTTATTACCAGATCTCAAAATCATTCAACTAATTCAGGATTCTGTGAAGAGAATCGTGTTTCTACGATTCTGTGAAGAGAATCGTGTTTCTCACGATCTTGTGATGAGAATCGTGTTTCTCACGATTCTATGAAGAGAATCATATTTTTCACGATCCTGTGAAGAGAATCGTGTTTTTCACGATCCTGTGAAGAGAATCGTGTCTTTCACGATCCTGTGAAGAGAATCGTGTTTTTCACGATCGTATGAAGAGAATCGTGTTTCTCACGATCCTGTGAAGGGAATCGTGTTTCTCACGATTCTATGAAGAGAATCGTGTTTTTCACGATCCTATGAAGGGAATTGTGTTTCTCATGATTCTATGAAGAGAATCGTGTTTTTCACGATTCTGTGAAGAGAATCGTGTTTTTCATGATTCTATGAAGAGAATCGTGGTTTTCACGATCCTGTTCCCAGACAATCGTGATTCCGAGCGGATTCTTCATGAAAAATATTTTGAGTTTGTTCTCAGAATCGCGATTCTGAGCGGATTCTTTTAATTTTTTAGTTTTTGATTTTTTAAGTTCTTTTTACACTATTAGAAGTGCCTTATTAAAATATTAACATGCAATAAAAGATCTTTCATCAAAAAGTCAATTTCCCTTCAAAAAATTCAACAAGCTGAAAATCGCGATTCCGTGTTTTTCAACAATTTTTTGTGTTTTTGTGCTTTTACCAAAATGTTGACCTTGAAATTATGCAAAAACTTATTGTAAGAAAATTTACCTTTTTGCATGATCAAAAATGTCCAAAAAGCTTTGTGTTTGCAAAAGATCGTGATTCTGTTAGCTCCTCCCACTCACTCTTTCACTCAAATGAATATTTTTCTAAGATTTCAGGCTTTTATAGACTTCAGACAATCGCGATTGTGAGTGATTTTCACAATTTTGAGTTTCCACTTTTTTTATTCTTGTTCTTTTACATTTTTTGTGGTTTTATTTAAAAATCTTATCCCTTCCAACAAAATTTTGCCCTCTTTTTTCTACTGATGAAAATCAGGATTCTGTGTCCAATTCTCAAATCTGATCACTTGATGCTCAATTCTTACTAGAATTTTGAAATTTTGCTTTCCTTCACTTATGCAACTTATGAAACCTTTTAAAATTGCTTACCTTAGTACCCAATAGTGCAACTTAGTCAATTTCTTTATCTTACTGAGAATCGCGATTCTGTGATGAGAATCGTGTTTTTCTCTGAACTTCTTGTTTTTACACTTTTTGACTTTTCTTCCCTCCTAGTCTTCTCCAATGTTCTTCACCAACTCCAATGTTTTGGCTGCTACAACCGGCTTCACACCAGCCAATTGAGACTTCAGAGTTGATTAGTAGACCCTTTGAGCTTCCTAACTCCACCAAAATATCAGCCAAGTACTTTGGAACATGTATCCCAAAAGTTTAAGTGCAAACAGACAAGTTGCAAGATGACTAGCTCCCAAAACTTGCTATTTTTGGACATACACCTGCTGGAAAAAATGAATAGTGCTCTGAACTTGGTAGGAATTAGATACATTCCTTTTGGGCATAGAAAATAGACTTAGAAAGCTTCCCAATCCAAGTTAAAACACTTTAAATGATGGACTGAGCACTGAGAAGAAGATTCATCAATTTCTGGAACATGCCCACCATTCTCGGGGCTCTGTAGAGATAGATTAGTGAGTAGTAAAATGCAGATATCTCCACAACTGTGAATCAAAAGACCTTGAAATTGTATATGCAGAAAGAGGAAAGTAAGAGCTATCCAACGCATGTTAAAACACGGAAAAAGGTTGCGTAGAACTCGAGATATGACCTTCTGAAGTTACTACTCTGAGTGAGTATAACAGAGAACAAAAGAGAGAAGTAGATGATGATAAATGTATAGATTCACATATGGTTACAACCACATTGGCAATGAATCTTTGCACAATGGGAGTAGAATGATAGAGCTATGGAGTAAGCTCTTCAATCTCTACAAAATGACATGAAGTGGTCATGTACAAGGCTTGCTAATTGCCTCTTCCTTTTTGCTCTTTTTATAGATATTCTTGGAGGGAGTTTTGAATTCGAATTCGAATGGCTCCACCTAAAAGTGATCCCCAAAGTTAGGAGATATTCCCTCAGCTCAAAAACTCATGGTTTTAGGTAGTTAGAGCCACGAGTTTGCTTTTTACATCATGGATGAGATAAGCCATCTTTTTCCTTTTTCCTTTTTTCAATTACGAGAGATAAAATGTACTCTTTTACAAGAGGTGTTGACATGACTACACATGTGACTTACAAATGATCATAATATCAAGCATATCAAGCATGTAGGCTTGGGTAAAATGCACCAACATTTTATGCTTGCAATCTTAATCAGTTTGGAAGTAGAGATTTTCAAGAAAATATGTGCTAAGAAGTACAAGTATCAATTCATGCAAAGATAAACTCAAACACCTTTTTTTCAAGAGGCAAATAATTTTTTTCAAGATTACTATTTTACCTTGGATAAACAAATGGATCAATCAATTTGCACATAGCTACTTTACTTGACTTTCCTCATTGCAACCATGTCATCTTTTCCAAGATTGACAATTTTGCTTGGTACTTAGTCAAAAAGCACTCTACTTATGCAAAGATAGTCACATTTTACCTTTCCTTTAACAATCTTGATTCAATTTTTTTCCACACACCTTCACTTTACTCTTAAAAGGTATGATCAACTATCAATTTGCAAGAATTTCACACTTCTTTATCCCAAAAGGTTAACTCATGCTTTCTTTTCCCCAAAAGACAAGCAAAGAAACCTACCTTTTCAATTTTTCTTTCTTGATTATAGAGTAGTACCTTCTCAATGTGTTCAAATACCATCAACAATGGAAGATCCAGCAAGGTCTAAAACTCCAATAAAGTTTTTGCTTTGTTCCCCGACAACGGCACCAAAAAATATTTGTTGTTAACCTTTGGAGTTGTCCTCTCCAATCATTATAGCACAAAGGATCAACTATACATCTTTAAATTGTCAATCCCGGAAGTATGCAAAGACCACAGCCCCTTCTAGTTAATGGAATCCAAGAATAACAGTTGAGATGACTGTTTTTCTGAGAAATTTATGAAGAAGGAAAGAAATACCTAGGGTTTTGATTATCTTGAGTTCTCAACACCATTTTCAATGATCTTTGTACCTAAAGTGTGCCATTTCCATAGTAGAATACAAATATGAGTCAAATTTCAAAAACAGTACCTGTATCACACAGACGAGACAATCGCGATTCTATGAAAACTAAGAATTTCCAATTCCAGCTTTGTTCTTCTACACTTTCTTACTCAATACACTGAGAATCATCCATCTTCACTCATCTCACTTAGAAATACACAAGATAAGTTCACAAATTCCATGGATTACACAATGATAAGACTCAACAAATCAAGAGAAAGAACATGATAGAAGAAAACACGATTTTCTGCAGGAAAGCTCTTCTCATTACTTGGATAGCATCAAAATAATACAACCAACCAACCTCTTCAAAATAGAAGAAATTATCTTTTATACTTTTTAAAGTGTCCCTTTTCACACTTGAATTTTGGTCCTTTTCTCCTTCTATTCTAAAAATATGCTATCTAAGAGCTTCCAAAAATTCTAGGAAAAATACATATGATCCTATTTTAGATGAGGAAGACTCTTCCTCAATTTTTACAACATCTGTATAAATATGTCTACCAATTTTTGACATTTTAAAAATAATTTTCCTTCAAAAATTTCTTCTTCTAACATCAGCTTCGACTAAAGTTAAAACCATCAGATCAGATGGAGGTGGTGAATTTATCAATCATGACTTTGATATCTTTCTCAACCAGAAAGGGATCAAAAGACAAGTCACTCAACATCATACTCCATCCGAGAATGGAGTAGCTGAAAGAAAGATACGCAGTGTGATGGAAATGGCACGAACTATGCTTCACCACAAGGATCTACCCTACAAGTTCTGGGCAGAAGTTGTGCATACTGCCGTTCACATTATTAATCAAGGATTTACAAGTGCATTACACAAAAAAACACCCTTCGAAGCATACTATGGAAGAAAACCAAATGTGAATTACTTTCGAGTCTTTGGCAGTGAAGCTTTTGTCCATGTACCAAAAGAAGATAGAAACAAGTTACAATCAAAGTCCAAGAAACACATATTCATAGGGTACAATGACCAATCAAAGGCATACCGTCTATATGATATGGAAAACCACTCCATCACCATTTCGAGGGATGTGATCTTCAATGAAGCTTCCTCATACTCAAAAAAAGATTCAAGTACAAGTCTTAGTCCACCTATCTACACTTCAGAGGGGGACTCAGTATTTCCAAATTCCAACTCAGAAGCAAGTACTTCAAGTCATCCGAGAAGATCTCAAAGACTTATTGACAAGAGACAACGAGAACAAAGCCGTTATGTCAATTACGCCTTAATGCATCAGATTCAACAAATCCCAGAACCATCTAAATACAAAGAAGCTCAAGGATAACTTGAGTGGGAAGAAGCTATGCAAGTAGAAATGGATGCAATCAAGAAGAACAAAACTTGGACTCTTGTACCTAAGCCCACAAATCATCAAGTCATAGGAGTTAAGTGGCTTTATAAAGTTAAGTACAAGTCAGATGGCACATTAGACAAATACAAAGCAAGATTAGTCACTAAGGGATAGAAGCAACAACATGGCATTGACTATGAAGAAACCTTTGCTCCTACTGTAAGATTCATGTTAAAAGTCAAGCTTCAAGCTAAAAATTCGTGGGGAATCTTTTATGGACATGTGGAGCAATCAAAGGAAGCCAAAAGCCACGAGATTCCATCAAGAAAAGTCACTCAACCACTCCCCAAGTCATCTCAACTAATTCCTCCAAGTTAGGAGGCTGATTTGGAAAGGTAGTTCCTAGATTTTAGGGGCACACCTCTCACTATAAAAGGAGCATGTATCCCGACTTCTTTTGGGCCATCTTCTTGGAGTTTTAGCTCATGTAAAGTGAGCACTAAGTGCTGGAGTTGTGATAAGCAAGCCCCTTGCTTAAGCAACCCCCTTGCTTGCTTGTTTGTTTTCTTTTAGTAGGCATATCTATGTGTGTGCGCAGGCAGTGTTGCAACTCTCTACCCCTGAGTTGTTAGCATTGGTTCTCCCTCATATGGTATCCATTTGATGTAATTCTTGTCTCATTGGATAGCTATATGAGTCTATTTTATGCTTACCAATTCTCTGGAGCATTCTCTGAGTAAACTGGGAGCAACATTCATTTTAGTGAAGTTGTGTGATTGATATCTCTCTCTTTGTGTAGGCTCTGTTGGAAATATTTTGCTCTCTGTTGTAAGGGCTGGTTCTCCTTCTCTATGTATCCATTTGCTATGATTTTGGTGTCATTGGGTAGCTATTAGAGTCCTCTAAAGTTGACTTAAGTTTGAGATTCATTCTCTGTATAATCTCTGAGAAAAGTTTGCTGGAGTGAAGTGAGGTCTCTGCTTGACTAGCAGTTGTGAGCATTCAACTAGCTCATGTTGTAGACATTGTTTCTCTTTGTGTAAGCATCCATTTCAAGTGAAATTTGTTTTGTGGGAAAGCCCTTGGTGTCTACTACAGGTCTACAAAAGCTCACTGGAGTTCTCTGCATAAGCTCTGAGTAAGAGCATTTTTGGTGTGCAGAGGTCAAAGAAGGATACATGTGGAGGTCATTCACGCTTCATCGTTGCTTAGGGGTTGAGATACTTCCCCCATCAGTGGTATCAGAGCATTTGGGCATCTTGGAGGTATCACATACAAGCAAGAATACCTCTTGGAGTTGGTGGTTGAAGAGTTGCATCAACAAAAGCTTCTTGGAGGTAGCTCACATCAAGGGGGAGCTATTCTACTCAAATTTGCAAGAGCACAAGGTGTCCATCTAAGGAAAGCTTTGGATTGAGGTAACCTCAGAGCCTCATTTTCATTTTACACACATTGGAGCATTAGCCAAGGGCTAGGTCAAGTATCAAAGACTAGATATGGGAGACTTCAACACTCAAATTGAAAAGCTAGACAAAGGTAACTATCAACCATGGAGATTTAGGGTCTCCAACTATCTTATGGGCAAGGGCCTTTGGGGGTTGATTAGTGGAAGTGAACCAAGACCTAGGTTGGATGAGAATCCAACCAATGACCAGAGAAGGGCCTTTAGGGAATGGAATGAAAGAGACAAGAGGGTTATCTTTATTCTTTCCCAACACATTAGCAATAGCATGATCGGCCATATCCAAGACCTGGATTCAAGCATGAAGGTATGGGAGACACTTGAAAGGCTTTATTCAACAAGCACCAAAGCAAGGAAGATCCAACTCAAGAATGAGCTCAACAACCTTAGGAAGAGCTCAGGGAGTAGCATAAATGACTACATACTTAAGGTCAAGGAGTTATCATATGCATTGGGATCCATTGGAAGCCACGTAGACGATGACGATCTTGTGGCTTATACTCTCAATGGTTTGAGAGATGATGAGAAGTGGAAACCCTTTACCACTTCAGTTTATGTAAGGGATAATCTTCCCGATTTTGAGCAATTGGTTGCTCTCATGGTCACCGAAGAAATGAACATAGGTGGAAGTTCAACTAAAAGCAAAGATGCACAAGTTTTCTATGCAGGTAATCAAAGGGGCAAAGGAAGACAAGGACAAGGAAGGGGCAAAGGAAGGTTTGGAGGAAGGCAAGGCCACTCAAGAAATCAAGGACATGACCAAGGCACCTCATCACAAAGAGGGAGAGGAAGATCAAGAGGAAGAGGAGGACGACATCAACAAAACAGGAATCAAGATGGCGAAGGATGTTACATATGTGGCAAGTTTGGCCACTATGCTAGAGATTGCTACCAAGGAGGAAACCAAAGGAACTATAATCAAGGTTCTTCATACAAAGGCCAAGGTAATTATGCTTCTACAAGTTCAGAAAATGACAATCTCTTGATGATGCACATGAATGGGAATTCAAGCAAAGTAGATAACACTTGGTATATTGATAGTGGATGTAGCAACCATATGAGTTGCAATGCTTCTTGGTTTACTAATCTACATGCTCCCAAAGGTAAAGGACATGTAGAAACAGGTGATGATACAGCCCATGAGATCTCCCATGTTGGAGATGTAGCTTTGGATGACAAGGAGGAAGGAAGATGTCTCAAGGATGTCTTGCATGTACCTACCATCACAAAGAACTTGGTGTCCGTTGGGCAAATGGTTGAAAGAGGCTATCAAGTAAGGTTCAACAAAGGTGGATGCTTTGTGGAGAACCCTAAGCAAGGTTACAAGGTCATAGCAAGAGGAAAGAAGCAAGGGAGACTCTTCACTTTGGAGGTAAATTCTCATTCTACTCAACATGTCTACTTCACATATGGAAACAAGAGGATTTCGGAGTTGGACTTGTGGCACAAGAGGATAGGTCACATCAACATACAAAGAATGAAGGAAATGCAATTCAAGAGGCTGGTTGAAGGTCTTCCCAACTTCCAAGGACAAGGTATGAAGCATTTATGTGAATCTTGTCAACTAGGGAAGCAAGCGAGACTTCCATTCAAGAAGAGTGGCTACATAAGCCAACATCCATTGGAGTTGATACATACAGATGTGTGGGGGCCAACGAAAGAGCAATCCATTGGAGGTAACAAGTACTTTGTCACTTTTATAGATGATTGCACAAGGATGGTTTGGGTTTATTTCATAAAAAACAAATCAGATGTGTTTACATGTTTCAAAGCATTCAAGGCAATGGTAGAGAAGGAAACAGGTATATATATCAAGAAGCTAAGGTCCGATGGAGGGGGAGAATATTTCTCAAATGAGTTTTCTGATTTTTTAATGGATCAAGGCATCAAGAGGCAAGTAACATGTAGGTACACACCCCAACAAAATGGATTAGCAGAGAGAAAGAATAGATACATTGCCGAGATCGCTAGAGCAATGCTTAATGAGATGAATGTACCTAACATGTTTTGGAGTGATGCAGCAAATACCGCCGTGTATCTAATGAATAGGGCTCCTACCTCAGGGATCCATGGCTTGACACCATATCAAGCCTATTATGGTAAGAAACCTGATCTTTCCCACTTGAAGATATTTGGATGTACTTGTTATGTACATGTGCCAAGTGAATTGAGGCACAAGCTACAACCAAAGGCAGAAAAGTGTGTGTTTCTAGGATATTCAAATGATCATAAAGGTTACAGGTGCTTCAACCCAAATACAAAGGACTTGAGGATATCAAGGGATGTAGCATTTGATGAGCTACTCCCTTGGTATAAGAAGTATGATTGTATGCAGGACTATGAAGAAGAAAAGCATGGACATGATGAAGAACAAATCGACCTAGAGCTAAGCGGCCCAAGGTGTTCCATCAATGAAGATAGTTCAAGCATGAACTCACCATGGAGGGGGAGATCTTCATCAAGCTATGAAGCACAATCAATCAACAAAGGCAAAGCAACATTGGTGGAGTTGGATGAAGAAGGTAATGAAGTTGAAGATGATGAAGGACACATGATGGAGAAAGAAGCCACGTCAAAGAAAGAGATCAAGTTCCCAAGGCAAAGGAGGTTTATTCCTCCAAAAGGTGAAGAAAGGAAGTCTTCTAGAGTTAAGTATCCAACTCAAAGGTTTACTTATGATTCATACATGGCAACACATTATGCATATATGAACAAAGTAGTAGAAGATCATGAGCCCGATTGCTATGAAGATGCAAGCAGGTACACCGAATGGAAAGAGGCAATGCAAGAAGAGATCGACGCACTTGAGGAAAATCAAACATGGACTCTAGTGCCCAAGAAGGAGAACATGAAGGTAATAGGTAATAAGTGGGTGTATAAAGTAAAGAGGAATTCAGATGGATCTATTTCTAGGTTCAAAGCAAGATTGGTGGCCAAGGGTTTTGCACAAACATATGGAGTGGACTTTGAAGAGACATTCAGCCCCGTGGCAAAGATGAGCACCATTAGGACACTCATTGCAATGGCTGCTAGCAAAGGATGGAAGCTCTTCCAATTGGATATCAAGAATGCCTTTCTCAATGGAGACTTGGAAGAAGAGGTATACATGGAGCAACCACTAGGTTTTGTTCATAAAGAGTTTCCACATCATGTTTGTAGGTTGAAGAAGGCACTTTATGGCCTAAAGCAAGCTCCAAGGGCTTGGAACGAAAGATTGGTGGACTATTTGATCAAATGTGGTTACAATCAATGCAAGGCGGATCCATCTCTCTTCATCAAACAAAGAGGAGAACTTGTGGTCTACATGTGTGTGTATGTAGATGATCTTATCATTACAGGTAATGATACAAAGGGCATTGAGGAGATCAAGGCAAAGCTTGGAAAGGAGTTTAGGATCTCTGATCTTGGAGATCTTAGGTATTTTCTTGGCATTGAAGTTGTATACAAAGAAGAAGGTATTATGCTCATACAAAGGAAGTATATTCTAGACCTACTTGAGAGGTTTGGGATGCTACATTGCAAGCCTATTTCAAATCCCATGGAAGTTAATGTAAAGCTAAGCTCCATTGATGGAGAGCCATTAGAGGATGTAACTTTGTATCGATCTATTGTAGGCTCTTTCAATTATGCCACAATAACCAGGCCTGACATAGCATATGGAGTTGGAGTGTTATCACAATTTATGCATAGTCCAAGGACTACACACTTGCAAGCTGCAAGAAGAATGTTGCGATATCTCAAAGCCACTATAAATGAAGGATTGTTCTACTCATTTGATGATGATATGCAGGTCAAAGCTTATTCCGATGCCGATTGGGCCGGTTCGAAGGAAGATAGAAGGAGTACAAGTGGTTACCTAGTCATGCTAGGTAGCAAGATCATCTCATGGATTTCAAAGAAGCAACCCACGGTGGCATTATCTTCCACCGAGGCTGAGTATAGAGCTTTGGCTCAAGTCACATGTGAGCTAATGTGGATTAAGAAGTTATTTATGGAGCTTAATTTGCAGGTTGACACATATCCAATTTTTTGTGATAACATGAGTAGCATTCATCTAGCATCGAACCCTGTCTATCATGCTAGAACCAAGCATATTGAAGTGCACTATCACTTCATAAGGGAAAAGGTGATATCCAAGGAAGTTTCAGTACATCATATTGGTACTAAGGACCAAGTTGCGGACATGTTTACAAAGGCTTTGGATGGGATGAAGATTTCAAAATTCAAGCAATGCATCAACATGAAGGAGCTTGGATGAGGATGAAGAATTGAAGCTTGAGGGGGAGTGTTAAAAGTCAAGCTTCAAGCTAAAAATTCGTGGGGAATCTTTTATGGACATGTGGAGCAATCAAAGGAAGCCAAAAGCCACGAGATTCCATCAAGAAAAGTCACTCAACCACTCCCCAAGTCATCTCAACTAATTCCTCCAAGTTAGGAGGCTGATTTGGAAAGGTAGTTCCTAGATTTTAGGGGCACACCTCTCACTATAAAAGGAGCATGTATCCCGACTTCTTTTGGGCCATCTTCTTGGAGTTTTAGCTCATGTAAAGTGAGCACTAAGTGCTGGAGTTGTGATAAGCAAGCCCCTTGCTTAAGCAACCCCCTTGCTTGCTTGTTTGTTTTCTTTTAGTAGGCATATCTATGTGTGTGCGCAGGCAGTGTTGCAACTCTCTACCCCTGAGTTGTTAGCATTGGTTCTCCCTCATATGGTATCCATTTGATGTAATTCTTGTCTCATTGGATAGCTATATGAGTCTATTTTATGCTTACCAATTCTCTGGAGCATTCTCTGAGTAAACTGGGAGCAACATTCATTTTAGTGAAGTTGTGTGATTGATATCTCTCTCTTTGTGTAGGCTCTGTTGGAAATATTTTGCTCTCTGTTGTAAGGGCTGGTTCTCCTTCTCTATGTATCCATTTGCTATGATTTTGGTGTCATTGGGTAGCTATTAGAGTCCTCTAAAGTTGACTTAAGTTTGAGATTCATTCTCTGTATAATCTCTGAGAAAAGTTTGCTGGAGTGAAGTGAGGTCTCTGCTTGACTAGCAGTTGTGAGCATTCAACTAGCTCATGTTGTAGACATTGTTTCTCTTTGTGTAAGCATCCATTTCAAGTGAAATTTGTTTTGTGGGAAAGCCCTTGGTGTCTACTACAGGTCTACAAAAGCTCACTGGAGTTCTCTGCATAAGCTCTGAGTAAGAGCATTTTTGGTGTGCAGAGGTCAAAGAAGGATACATGTGGAGGTCATTCGCGCTTCATCGTTGCTTAGGGGTTGAGATACTTCCCCCATCAATTCACAACCATAAGATTCATCTTAGCACTAAGTGCTCACTTTAAGTCGCCTATTTACCAGCTGGACGTCAAAAGTGCATTCCTCAATGGAGATCTTCAAGAAGAAGTATATGTTGAACAACCTGAAGGCTTCAAGATCAAAGGTAAAGAAGATCAAGTCTACAAGCTTCACAAGGCACTTTATGGATGCAAGCAAACTCCCAGGGCGTGGTATGAAAGATTCACAAGTTCTTTGAAGACAAGGGATTTCACAGAAGCAATGCTGATATTAATCTCGATATCTATCAAAAGGAGTCTTTAGTAGCCATCATTATTTTCTATGTAGATGACTTGATCTTGACAGGCTCAGATGAAGAACGCATCTAGTTTATCATCACACAGATTCATCTTCAGTACTCTATGACAGATCTTGGGTTACTACACTACTTCTTAGGTATGGAAGTTTGGCAAACAAAAGAAGGTATATTTCTATCACAGAAGAAGTACTCCTCTGATCTACTTTCCAAATATAACATGGACCAGTGTCACTTAGTTTCTACACCACTTGATCCAAACATCAAGCTTACACTGGAGGACTCATCATCACTTGTGGATGTGCATACCTATCGACAGCTTGTTGACTCATTACTCTATCTTGCCAAAACTAGACCAGATATTGCTTACATAGTTGGTATACTTAGTCAGTTTGCACATCAACCTCGTCAGACTCATTGGGATGCTGCTCAAAGACTACTTCGATACTGTAGCTCTGTGATGAGTAGCACCTCCTTTAATGTCAATCCGGGAAGACGTGAGGATGGTATGAAGACCTCGAGCAAGTGGCGGCACAAGTGCGTGAGTGAGAAGCACACCAGCATGCATACACATATACACACACGCGCACACACAGCAAGACAAAGAGGGAGAATCAATGGAGTTCTTAGATTACTTTCAAAATGCTCTTACAAGTTCGTTTCAATTACAATCTAACCTCAAAAATGAGCTCTCTAGCTCTTTTTATAGTTTTTGGCTAAGTTTTGGCCCTGTCGAGACCTAGTGTCCGGCCTAGTTAAAAATTAGGTTCCAGGGCTTATTTGAGGGCTCAAACGATATCTAAAAAATATGAAATCTGGCAGGTAGATACTTCTAAAGCTCCTCAAGCTCAAGGACTCCTTGGCTTGCACAAAATGGAGCTACAAAAAGATGAAATGATATTTACAATGGTGTTTAGTGATGAGAATCACTTTTAATTGGTGTAGAGGTTTTGAAAAATTAAGGTTGCCTTAGTGCTAAATCTGCGTGAATGTTCATAAGTGCTTCTTCCTGAAGAAAATTGTTGGCCTATTTGCCAGATCTTCGTTGACTCCCTTGTCTGCTTGTGCCTTCTCTCCCTTGTCCGCTGCTAACACCCCCCCTCTCTCGCGTCTGTCGTCCCTGACAGACCCTTGTTGAGAGGGTTTTTGGATGTAGTACTCGACGACGTCCTGCGCTAAATGATGTTCAGCAATTCGCAACCATTTGGCCAAATCTGTCAGAAGAGCATCCCAGTCTACCGGCCCAGGAACCTCTGGATGTGGCATACGTAGCTTTTCGGAATGGAGAGCTTGTTCCACTGCAAACAACTGCAAGAGATGGGATGGTCTGGGAATGAATATCTCGGAGTGATATTCCCAGAATCCCGTGACAAACATCTCTTCAAACGTTTGTTTGAAGCAGGCCGGTAGATATTTGATGCGAGCGTGCCATGCATACACAACATTGATTGATGGGGTTGTGCTCATATCGTATACAAGGTCCTGGTTCCCTTCATTAAATCCTAGTGCTGAGAGATGCGGTTCCTTGACATTTTTGAAGGTCCTGAAGGTGACCAGCATAAGTTCGAAAATTTTCAGGCACATCTGAGTCATGATATCAGGTACATTCTTGAAACGGACCCCCCAATGTCGAATCGTTGAAATCATATATCCAATTGTAGGTGCGCCCTTAGGGGGTGCGAAGTACACATAATTGAGCCACTTCTCACATCCCTTAATCGTCAGCACTGTTTGTGTGTACTCCGGCCATGATCTCCTTCGAAACACAGGGCAATAACATGGGTTATATTTGATGTACAGTGGCATGTTGTTCCATGTTCTTACCATTTCTGGGTAGGTTTCAAGTAGCCGAATTCTCCACGTTGGTTGGCGAATATGTCCCTGCTTGGCACTTTCTGGGATGTCATCAGGTGCAAATTGGGTGGCAGAGGTGGGTTCCCTTGAGGTGTGGTGCTTGATCTCCGCATTATAATCCACCATTAGCACGCAAAAAGGAACATACAGATCATCCGATGGGCCGATCCACCTATGGTGTGAGAGATTCTGAAAATAATCGGATTTTATTACCACCTCTTCCAATTTTGACATCAATGCGATTTGGACTGCCACCCTGTCATCATGCGTCGTGGCTACTTTCTCTAACTTTTGCATCCATTCAGGTGCCTCAATTTCAATTGTGTCCATGCCCTGTTCTGTGCGCTTACCTCCGGGTGTTGGCATCGGGACATAGGGATCCTCGAATGTTTCTTCTACTTCAATTGGCACCAGATCGTCAGGCTTGGGCTCTACCAGAGGGGAGGACTGGCGCTCGTATTGCATGACCTTGCTGCGTAATTCCTCAAGTTCGGCCCGGAGTTTAGTGACCTCTTCAGCTGTTTCTTCTGCGGTTATGCTCTGGCTGGGTTCTGTCTGTCGGGTGGCCAACTGTCTTCGTAACTCATCTCTCTCTTTTTCTAAAGCGGCATGGGCCTCCATTAGATCTGCATGAGTTTCTAACACCACCTTCATATTCTCAGAGGGAATGGCCTTAAATCGCTCTGGGTCAATTTCCTGTGGGGAACCCTCCATGGCCGCCTCCAGATTTTCTTCGTTCTGTTTCTGTAATCTTTTATTCTCCTCTAGCGCGGTAGACATATGCTTGCGGAGGAGGCCCAAGTTCCGTCGAAGTTTCAGGTTTTCCGTGATCTGAGAATGTAGCAGCTCGTCCATGTGTCGTCGTTCTTCATCATCTACTTGGGGTGGGTTGGCTTCTAGTTGTGCGTATTGCTCCTGTAATGTCACGTGCTGCTGTTCTAGTAGCTGCTTCTGCTCTTCAAGATCCCTACATCGTGCTTGGAGATCTTCGTGGCTTCGGAAGAGCCTTGTATGTTGGTTGTCCAGGTGTTGGTAGTGTTGCTGAAGTTGGGCCATGCATTGATGCATATTATTAAATACGTTACTGAGAGGAATGGTGTTGAATGCAGAGGGGAAGGGAAAGGGAAAGGGGATTGTGGATGCAGTACTGGGGACGGGTGAGGGGGGAGGTGGGGGAATGGGAGATTGTGGGTAAATGGGGGGTGGGAGAGGTGCAGAGGTGGGTGACACCTCCATGAAAGTGGGGGTCGTGGTGGGAGTGACTGTGAACATGGGGATTGTGGTAGCGGTGAGGGTTGTGAATGTGTATAGAGGTGTGTAATTGTGAACTCCTAGGAAGTGTGCTCGGGGTAGTGAGGTGTACCGTGGCTGTAGTTAGACTTATGTTTTCAGTGGAAGTAGAGTGTGTGGGTTGGCTGATGGTTTGTGCGTTGGTGTGTGTAGTGGTTTCAGAGGTGGTGACAGTGGAGGTTACAGTGGTAGAGGGAGGTGAGTGAGGTGGATGTGGGGGAGAAGGTGGCAAGGGAGGTGATGGGGGTGCACTCGATGTGTGGGCTTCCTTGGTGTCGTGAACTATGTGTGCTGTGCCAGTGGTTGTGGGGGTGCCTTGTGGTCCTGATCCTAATACATTCATTCGTTTTCCCGTTCGTGGGGGGCGTCTTCCATATCTTCTCTCTGTCCTTCGTGATTGCGCTAGTGCGGTGTGCACCGTTTCCGGTACTCCCAAAGCATCTGATATCATTTCCAGGGTGGCACGGTATTGCTCGTCCACGCCTTCCTCCTCCAGAATCTGGTTCATGAGGGCTTTACCTGCAGCTAATGATAGCCTGTGTTGCTCTTGGACTCGGTTCATCGTATTGTAGAGCTTCTTTAATGCGTTAGTATAGGCGGGGGCACCTTCCAGTACTTGTAGGGCTTCTTGATCATACTCTTGTTCTTCTGCTTCTGATTGTCCACCTTGTGCCTCCTCATGAGATTCTTCTTCATCGTCCACATTGACTACGTCCGGTTGGCTGGGCTGGGCTTGCTCTTCTTCAACTTCCGCGTTTACGGCTTCGATGATTCTTGCAACTTCTTCGTCCGTTAGATCCTCCAGAGTAAACCCATGCGGGAATTCCAGATCAGTCGGTACTGATGGAAACACAAGATTAGGGCCATCTGTGCTGTGCCTGGGTAACCTGATAGTAAATGGTTGCACTCGTCGGGGAAGTCTTGGGGTTGTCTCAGGCGTCAGGGTTGACCCGCGAGCTTGTGCACAAGGCATCTGGACGGCGCCTCTCATCTTCTTTGAGGGAGGCCCTACAGCTGACAATCTGCGTTGAAATTCCTATGCTCTGGACCAGATCAGAGCCCTCTGCACCGGTACATCATATGCGAGACATCTGTATACAATTCTTGTGAGTGCACAGCAACCATACAACACAGATTTTTGCTTCTTATACCATCTTTGATGAGCCATATGAATCTGGTCGATAATCCAGTGGGGCATATTAATGGTCAACTCAAAAGCATCCGCCAGGTAGAGGCTAAACCAGATCTTTTTGGGAGGCATTGTGAACCTCTCCTACGCGGGGAAGGCGAAATGTTGCATGACAATGCGTAAATGGATGGCGATCGTGGGTGTCATTGCAACCATGTCCTTCAACTTCGTCAGGTTCCTGTTCTTCATGTTGTCTGGAACCATAGTCTCTTTCTCTGTTGGAATGTGCATACCAGTCATGTCGAGTGCTTCTCTTACCAGGTTGATAGTCAAGCGGAAACGCTTCAACTCGTTGCCCCTTGTGAGTGATGGGAGCACAAAGGAGCTGTATCCTTTCTTGTCTTTGCTAGGGGTGAGGGTACTAATTAGATATGAGCATCTTAGGAAATCTGGCTTTGGTAGTTGGAACTTGAAGTAGTCATAAAGCCCAGCCTTCTTCCATATCGGCTTCAGTCCTTCGTTGTTCTGTAGCTTTTCAAACTCCCTGGTAAAGAAATGGTATCTGCCCCAACGTCCATTGAATTCTACCTCGGACTCCCACATATATGTGCCTTCACCCAGAGGGCCAGCAACGTCACTGAACCAATGTGAGGTTTTGCCCACCGGCATGGTATGACCCTGTGGAGGATTCTAAATTGGTATGGCATGTAATGCTCGTAATGCCGCTGGTCTTTCCTTTAATTCCTCCTCAACCGGAAGGCTTTCGATGTCCACCACTTGGGGGCTGGTGCCTGCCTGGGAGCTAGTTCCTACTGTATCTGCCATTTTACTTCTTGCTGTCTGTCTCTGTGAGAATATACAAACATGTGTTAATATTGTACAGGACAAGGGAGGACCGTTGTTGTTCCCATCACAATATTAACATGAGGGTCGGGAGCGAATAATGGGTTAGTAAGTGTTCGGTGCACGTGTGTGTAGTTAATGCTTGGGTAGTCCTAGGAGACTAATGAAGTTAGTAAGTGGGGATGAATTTACAAATTGGGTTCGGGGGGTTTATTACAGGTCTTAGGCTGCCAAATGCAACGGATGGGCTTTGTTTTTGGTTTCGTAGAGACTCTAGAGAGCTTTATCGGTATCTGGGTTTGAAAATGAGGCCTTTTAGGGACCCATTTACAATTGATTATATGCATGCTCATGGGCCTTGGTGTGTTCCTGCGTGATGAGAATGAGTGAATACTGGCCGTACGAGTCGATGGGTTAAGCTGTCTAGACTGTGGCCTCGGCGTCGCTACTTGCACCCGCAAGCAAGCCTTAGGCACCCAAATTTGTCTTGATTGTGGGCTAGCCTTCATCGACTTTTTGGGCACCCAAATAGATTTCACTTTAGCAGAAGAATTTCTGACAGACTTCTTATTGGCGTCACGTTGTTGGTTACTAGTAGGAGGCTTTGCCCGTGTGGTTGTCGTGAGTGCAACAGGGTGTTCGCCTTTCCGCACCCACACTTGGTTTACTTTCTGGGACATTCTGCTGCGCAGGTACTTTTGATCTCGGACATAGGTAGTACTCTGCTTCTTCTGCCTTTGATCCACCTTTGGTTGTTGCCTCCTTCTGGCCTTTGGAAAAGAAGGGAGTTCCGTTGCATCCCTAACTCCTTTTTTGCAAATATCATTCCTCTGCAACACATGGTTTTGAACAAGAACAGCATGGTCATCTTCATGTGTACCCCTGGAAGGACCAGGAGTCTGTGCCTTTCCTAGTTCCTTGAGTGCTCCATTGTCTAATTCTACTGTAACTCGACTATGATTGACCCAAACCTGGAGAAGTCCACTTCTTAGGTTTAAATTAATTGCTTGGTCATAGATCCAATCTTGACCCAAGACAAGGGGTTCCGTGAGGTCCTCATCTTGACACACTAGTGCTTTAACTGTCATTGCCTCATCATGAATGTAGAGGGGAAGTTCCACCTCGCCCATGCAAGGGGTTTCCACTCCTCCCAATCCTATGAGATATGCTTCCACAGGATTGACAGTTAACTGTAACTCTTGACAGTAAGACACTCTAACAGCACTAGTAGCTGCGCCTGAGTCAATCAAGGCTCTTACGTTCCTTGCACTCTTTCCTTGTCCTATATCTAGGGTTATGAAAGGACGTCTATCAATTATCCTATCCGAGCTTGTTCCTGCAACTTCACACATGGCCATAGGATATCCTTGATCTGCATAGTCATTCGCTCTAGGCTGATCTCTACCTTGCCTTCGTAACTTCATCCTTCTGATGCGTTCTAAAGCTTCTGCTTGAGCCTCTTCTCGAACTCGCTTTTCTTCCTCTTTGCGTTTCTTAGCAGTGTTGAGTCGGCTGAGCATTTCCTCCGTGAGGGGTTCCTGATACAACTTGACTCTGCAACCGCTAATATAGTTTGGGAGAACATCACCTTCTAACGTGGCTAATTGTACTGCTCCACTCGTGGAGATCCTATTGATAATCATAGGTCCGTAGCCTCTCTTTTCTAGCTTCCTTGCGTGTTGTTTCAGTGTATAGACTAAAACTAGATCTCCTGCTTTCAAACCCTTATCCTTCACGTGGGCATCAAAGTACGCCTTCTGTCTCTTCTTGGCTGCATATATTCCTGCAGCTGCTCTCAGTCTTGTTTCCCCTAATCGTTCAAGGTCAAAGATCCTGGAGGAGAGCTCATGACCTGTCCATTCATGCTCTTGTGCTACTCTCAATGTAGGAATCAAGAAGTCCAAGGGTAGCACAGCGTTTTGGCCAAATACCATCTGAAAGGGAGTGGCTTGGAGTACCGTTTTGTAGGCAACTCGGTATGCCCAAACGGCATGGTGTAGCTGTTTGTCCCAATCAGAGCGTTTAGTGTTCACTAATTTCGTCAGTACAGTGCATAAGATCTTATTAGTACTCTCAGCTTGTCCATTAGCTTGAGGGTGATAGGGGGCAGACTTCTTGTGTATTACCAAGAATTCTTGGAGTAGATTTTCAATCACTTCGTTCAAGAAATGAGTGCCTCTATCACTTACAAGCTCTATAGGTAGCCCATATCTCGTGAATACATTCTCAAACAAGAATTTAGCAGTTGTTTGAGCATCGTTCTTTGTCGTAGCTTTTACCTCTACCCACTTAGTTAGATAGTCTGTTGCAACAATGATGTATTCTGCATGAGAACCCTTAGCTCGGGGATTAATAGGGCCTACGAAGTATATTCCCCACTTAGAGAACGCACGTCCACCCATCATAGGTTTCAGTGGCATCTCATCTTTGCGTATAGGATACTGAGTCCTCTGACAGACATCACACCGTTTCACATAGGTATGTGCATCCATGTGAAGGGTAGGCCACCAGAAACCCCCAAATAGTATTGCCTTGATCACCCGATCCGGTCCAAAGTGTCCGCCTGCTACACCTTGGTGAGCAGTTTCCAAGATCTTAAGATATTCACTTTCATGGACACATAGCCTCAGGTAACCATCTTTACCACGCTTGTATAGATTATCACCAATAAGTGAATAATCCAGGGCTTCTTGTTCTAAACTCCTTTTCCTAGCCAGAGTCATGTCTGGAGGGAATGCTTTCGTCCTTAGGAAGGATACTAGTGGTTCACTCCAATCTGGCACAATGGATACTTGATACAGAGTGGCGTGTTCCACTGGTGGTTTAGTGCAATAGATTGGGCATTCCTTGCACAACTTTTGGACATCCGCTTCCATAGTTGGCCAATGCACTCCGAATCTCTTTAGAGTCTGTAAAGTTCGTTGCTTTGAATGGTGTTGCTCTAGTGCACCTACATGTGCTAATTGCAACCATTTAGAGTACTCATCCTCTTCTACGCAACAAGCCAAGATCCCTTGATCTGTGTGCTTGTACATACTTCCTGCCATGATGTGGTACTTTTGGGCTTTTACAACCTCTCTATTCCGTGTGTTTACCACTGGATGGTTAGGCCCGTATGTCAATACTGGTACCAATGGCTTAGCCCACTGCGGTACAACTTCCAAATTAAACAAGTAAGCATCAGGAAGGTCGTCTGACACTCCTTGTGGGGCTTCTCCCGATGTGAGCCTAGAGAGGTGATCTGCTCTCAAGTGAGTCCTCCCTTTTCTTACCACAACCTCAAAGTCATATTCCATGAGCAAGAGAAACCATCTCACTAATCTTCCTGTATTGCATGGCTTGTTTACGAGGTATAGCAATGCCTGATGATCAGTAAAAAATTTAAACTTATTTGCAAGCAAATAGTGTCTAAATTTCTTAACTGCATATACCATGCCTAAGCCTTCTCTCTCCGTAGTGGTGTAATTCCGTTCAGCCGCATTCAATTGTCTACTGGCATAGGCAATTGGAAGATCCATATTACCTTCACCAGTAGGTTGTGCAAGCACACATCCAATAGCATAATTGGATGCATCCACATGAACATGGAATGGCTTATTCCAATCTGGTGTGGTCAAGATTGGTGTTGAACATAATCTTTGTTTAAGCTCCTGGAAGGAATTCTCACATTCATCCGTCCACTCAAAATTAGTCAGAAGTCCGTACATGGGCTTTGCAATGACAGCATACATGTGTATAAATCGTCGGTAATAACCACAATGCCCCATGAAAGCTTGTACTTCCTTGACATTTTTTGGCCTAGGTAGCTCTGCTATAGCTCTCACTTTTTCTTCGTCGGTAGATATGCCATTCTTTGACACTATGTGTCCTAGAATCTTGCCTTGCCTGACCATAAAAACGCACTTTTCTGGGTTCAGGCAGACTTGATATTCTCTACATTTGTCAAAGATTTGTCTGAGTTCAGGAATATGGGTTTGTCTAATATTGGAATGAGCACAAAGATCATCAACATAGACCTCTAAACTCTTCCTCAGGAACTCCTTAAACACATGGCACATCAGCCTCTGGAAGGTAGCTGGTGCATTGGTAAGCCCAAATGGCATTACTCTAAAGGCAAAAATGCCCCAATTTCTGCCCAGCCATGGGGTTCAAATTCCTCATCAGGAAAAACTACAGGTGCATAGGCTGGGTCTTGAATTGATCTATGTGTTTCTTTTGCACCTACCTCTCTGGCTTTCTCTCTCTTCTCTTCTTCTACTGCTACCTTGCACATCCATAAGTGAGTGTCTTCATGCATCCATGAGGATCCTGACCCTATGGAATGCACTGATTCTGTATCATCTTTGGCTCTATGGATGGGATTCCACTGGATAGGAGGGACATCTCTATGAGAGTAATCTTTGAGATTTACTTTGGTTGTAACACCTAAGTGTTGCAGGTACAACGAATTGGTTCCCCAATCCTGGACCACTTGCAATTGTCGCATGAAGGGTCTTCCCAAAATCATCTCATAGGCATGATTTTTGTTAAAGTCACATATGGCAAATGTATGCTCAAACTCGACACCACAAGTGGTGAGAGTTATTCCTTCTAACAATCCTAGAGGTCTCTCTATGTGACCATCGGCCATCTGCAATTTCATTCTCGTTGGCCTGAGTGCTGGCTTGCCCCAACGCTTCCATAGGGAAGTAGTGGCAATTGCAACTCCTGCACCTGAGTCCAAAATTGCCTTGGTGGTGTACTCCTGGTAGGTGATGGGAAGATAGGTGTTCCCTTCTTCGCCTTCACACATATCTCCTATCTTATCCAAGGGAATTTCTGGCACTGTCCTATGGGATCCTACCCGGGAACGTGGTGTTGCAACTTCAGTTACTTGACTGGCTACATAATTCCGCGCTTCTGGTCTATCCTTAGGCCGTTCTTCCAAAGTGAGATCACGCTGCACCTTGGCGTTCTTTACTACCTCCGTGTTCCTAGGTATGACTGAGTCGTCGTTCCTTACCATGACTGTGGGTGCTCTCATACACGTGGACTTTGCTTCCCATGGGCCTGTGAAGTGGGGTAGCTCTTGTATGGAATTAGACTCAAAGTCCAATCTCTCGTGCGACTGAGTACTCTCATGTTCCCCGTAAATAGATGGGATGTCTTGTGGGAATTGATCGTGTGCATCATCCACAAGTTCAAAAGGAGGGGCGACTTCACTTTCGTTATCCCATTTGTCTTCTTGAATCTCTCGTAGGAAGTCTGGTGCAAACCGATTCATAGAAGAAGAAGTGTCTGGCTCCGTAGAATTAGGCACATAAGCAACCTGGGAAGGAGGGCTTATTCTATCGTTGGCTCTCTCCTCGTTCTCATAGATGGCTGGAGCACAAGCTTCTTGGGGAGGATTACTTATTCTATTACTTTTCCGAACAGGCTCATACGCTCTCTGAGAAGGAATGTAGGCCACCTGTGGAGGTACGTAAGCTTTCGAGGGAGGCTCATGTGCCTTTTGGGGGGGAAGATAAGCTTCTTGAGGAGGCACATGGGCTTCCTGAAGAGGCTTGCTTATCTGTTCTCTCGCCCTTTCCTTTCTTTGAGGGGCAGGTTCCTTCTCTGATTGTGCAATTAGCCTCTCTATTCTTTCTAGCAGTCCATCAAAATGTAACTGCGTCTTAGCTGAGCTAGAGATGTTAAAGAGGCGGCTAGCTTCGAACATGGCTTGAGCCAATTCCACCATCTTAGCACAAATTTTGGTTCGTTCAAGCTCTAGCTCGGCTCTAGGGTAGCATTTTTCATGATCAGTTACGTTTGGCCCTTCTTGGAGTCTGGCCTGATATGCTTTAAGCATCATATTAAGGTCTTTGGGAGTGGGGTCTGCTAGAACTGATCCTACTCTAGGGGGTGGTGGGTTTAGGTTAGGCGGGTTGGAAGGTGGTTGGTCGGATGGCGATGGGAATGGTGGTGGTGGAGTCGTGTGAGAGGGAGTTTGAGTTGTGAGTTCAGTTATTCTGGCTCTTGTTTCTCTTACGCTTTCCTCGAGTTCACTCATCTTTTTTGCCCATTGCCTTTTCATTCTTTCCCGACTATCTTTCCAAGCTCTAGTCCTTTTCTTGGTTATGCTCTCAGTTTCACTAGCCTCTGGGCCCTTTTCCAGGCTTGTCTCTTGGTTTTGCTACAATGCTTGAGCTCTAGTGACTACCTGTACTGGTGCAGTGGAAGTCACGCTCCCTGTGGAGTCTACCACTAACCCAACAACGTTGATAGGAGTGATTTTTGGCATGTTATTGGGGTTCTTTGGGCAATCTCGTAAGAGATGCTCTTTTCCACAGTCTTGGCAAAAGCCTTGGATCGTCACTGACTGGGGTTGTGTAGGTGGAGGCAAGGGACAATCACGAATGAGGTGATCTCCTTGGCACCTGTAGCACGGTCCTCTTGGGAATGGAGGTCTTACTTGCCTAGGTTGAGGCCTAGGGTTGGGGTTTGCATACATGACGTTTGTGTAGTCTGACTCCCAACTAGGTTCACTCGGTTCTTCACTATAGTAGGACTCACCATGTTCTAAAGATTGCATGTAGTAAGCCTGGGGACTATCGACATGTGTAGAATCAAAGCTATGGTCACTTGGATCACTTTCTGAGATCAATGGGGTTACTGGTACTATGGCCCTATTCAGGTTTTCTTCTGCAACAGCATACTTTACCGGAATCACATTAGCCGGGTTTGGAGGCTGTTGAACTAGCACTGGTTGGGGTCTCTGTTGGGCCTGATATTGTGGTTGGTAGGTTTGTTGGGGTCTAGCATATTGTGGTGGTGGATTTTGGTTCTGGTATCTGCCTTGTTGGTAGGGCTGCAGGTAGGGTTGCCTAACTGCCTGCTTGTTGTATGGGCAATCTTGTGCGGTGTGATTGGTGTATCTCCGTTCTATGGTGCAGTACTGGCTACTAGGATTTACTTGGGGCTGAGCCATAATAGGGCAGACATTCGCCATATGGTCACCACCGCATGTATAGCACCTTTTCACAGGAGCAAACCTTGGGATTTGTTTGCTAGTTACTCCTAGTTTCTGAGCTACTTTCTCTGCAAGTTCCTCAATTGATGTGGATTGCGTGGAAGAGTGACTAGATGCACTATCTGAATCTTTGTAGATTTTGGAAAGCTCTAGTTCTTCCCCTAGGTTATCTTCAATGTCAATGCACATGCGTACACACTCTTCTATAGTCCTAGGGTCCTTCAGATACACATAGGATCTCAATTTCGTACTCATCAATCCATCAAGGAATAAGGCTACTTGTTTTGCAGGTGTGGGTAGCTCCGAAACAGGGCACCTTTCAAGATATTGTCTAAATCTTCTTCCTGCCAATCTGACAGTCTCTTGGGGAGTCTGTTTGAAGCTGTGAATCAATGATGAGGTATTGTGTCTTATGCCGCTCTTAGAGAACTCTACAATGAAAGCCTCTAGGAGTTGGTCTATGCTCCTGAACTGCCGCTCATCCAATGGCTGAAACCATGTAAGTGTTGTGTTCCTAAGGGTTAGACCGAAGGCATTGTACTGTGTGAACAGATCCTCCACTTGTTCAGCTCTCAAGACTTGCTTGAACTCCGCCACATGATCATAGGGATCTCCTGTGCCGTCAAAGTAATTCTTCATGGACTTAACCAGCTGGGTGGGTCTCAAAGTTCTTGTGTGCTCTCTAGGCCTCGGCAGAGGGAATCCATCTACATTTCTTTGGTTCCTGAGAGCTCTAAGCATCTCAGGTTCTACCCTATTCGTCTCTGTCCTCGTTCTTTCTCTGCCCACTGGGTTGGCAAAGCTTACTTTTGGTCTATCTCTACTTCTGTCTCTTTGCATTCCATGAGCTTGGGATGTTCCAGCCCCAGGGTGACCATAGGATACATTTGATCTTGGTTGGGGAAAAATGAATTCACCCTTCCAAGTGTAAGCATGCCTATCATTTTCTGTCACCACAAAGATCCTTTCCGAGGTGTGATCTAAGTAGGTCACTCTACCTGGGCTATCCGGATCCTTAAACTCATAGATCATGATATTTCCTATATCAGTTGGCTGATTAGATTTATACCTCCAAAAGGCTTTGTCAGTTTCTCGATTGAGGAGTAGCTCTATGCTCTTGTTGTCTTGGGGAACCCACTCAGGCGTGATAATCCTAGTGAGAACTGATTTACCTCGAGGGGTTCTAGGTTCTACACCCATGTTTCCTTGTTCCAAGTCACCTAAGTCCGCTTCTGAGATTACATTCCCAAATTCATCTGTCCTATCTGGGTGACTGGTGACTACGTATATGGTTCCTTCTTTGTCCAGGTATGCCCCGTTTTCAAACTTGACTGCTGGGTGCTCTAGTCCAATGGATTGGTCAGGATTTTTAATCTGGACCACGGATCTTCCTAAGCCGTCCTCATAGATGCTAGCACCTAATCGGTTGGTCCTAAGGTATTCCAACTGTGTTTTGTAAGGGCCTTCTACCCTGTACAAGTATGGCACTCCTGAACTTCCCGTAGGTCTGTCCATGCCTTGAGACATCTCTGACTCACTGGTCTCAGAGCTAGGGTAGTACGAGTGGTGGCTCAACTGCTGGGCCCAAGACCTAGCAGTGTGGTTAACGCTAGCCTCTGAAGACCTAAGGCTTTGTCTCTCCCTTGCTAGATGTCGTCCTGATCTAAGGTTCATATGCCTATCTAAGTAGTCCAATTCCTTGTACATGCCACGAGCTTTCCAACAAGCCCTAGAGCTCAAAAAATTGATTTCGTATGAAGAAGTTATGACTGTTCAGGGTTTAGGGGTTTGAGACAGGCTTCAAACTGGCTGACAGATCCTAGGAATTTCTCCCAAAACTCAAGTGTAGGCACCTCAATAATGCTAATGGATTGACCAATATGCCACAAAATTTTTCCCAAAACTTGAAATAAAAATCCCTAATTTTTTTGGCCGAAAAGCCTGTCAATCGCGATCGACAGGTCTGTCAATCGCGATTGATAGAGGTGTCCGTCGGGGCTGTCAATCGCGATCGACAGTGTCAATCGCGATCGACAGAGTCGATCGTGGCTGTCAATTGCGATCGACAGTATCAATCGCGATCGACACGATTTCCGGTTTTTTCGCCGAAATTTCAGTCAATCGGGGGCCTATCAGTCGCGATGGACACGTGGCTACGCGTAAAAGTCAATCTATCGTGGAATTTCAGTCAATCGTGATCGACGGTGTCAATCGCGACTGACAGAGGTGTCGGTCGTGGCTGTCGATCACGATCGACGGTATCAATCGCGATTGACAGGGTCCTACGTGGCAGTTAGTCGATCGTGGAGGTCTGTCGATCGCGATTGACAGAGTCTGTCGGTCGCGATTGACAGAGTCTGTCGTTCGCGATTGACAGGGTCTGTCGGTCGCGATTGACAGAGGCTGTCGGTCGCGATTGACAGAAAACCTCGGAATTTTTCTACTGTTTTTAGTGTTTTAGGATGTGCTCCTTGTGCTTGTTCTAGTGGTGCACTCAAATTTGTAAAAGATCAAAAATTTCTGTCAGTCGCGATCGACAGAAGCCTGTGACCGCGAGACAGTTGCGTCGAGTTTCGTACCTGCGCAGGAAGCTGGGGATGATGATACGGCAAGAACCTGCAATGAAACTCAAGAAACATGCAAAATCCGCACACACAATATCGCTCTCTCGCTCTCTCTCACAAGTGAAATGAGGGAAATGAGGTGGGGAAGGTGATATGATCAAAAAACAGAAATTTTCGTGATGATGGAAATGAAGATGGAGAAGAAAGTAAAATAAAATCGATGAGAGTGAAGAAAATACCTACAACTCCAACGCATCAACTCTACGTCTTACCATCACACGCTCGTCCTCAAAGCTTGATCCCCGGCAACGGCGCCAAAATTTGGTGTAGCTCTGTGATGAGTAGCACCTCCTTTAATGTCAATCCGGGAAGACGTGAGGATGGTATGAAGACCTCGAGCAAGTGGCGGCACAAGTGCGTGAGTGAGAAGCACACCAGCATGCACACACATATACACACACGCGCACACACAGCAAGACAAAGAGGGAGAATCAATGGAGTTCTTAGATTACTTTCAAAATGCTCTTACAAGTTCGTTTCAATTACAATCTAACCTCAAAAATGAGCTCTCTAGCTCTTTTTATAGTTTTTGGCTAAGTTTTGGCCCTGTCCAGACCTAGTGTCCGGCCTAGTTAAAAATTAGGTTCCAGGGCTTATTTGAGGGCTCAAACGATATCTAAAAAATATGAAATCTGGCAGGTAGATACTTCTAAAGCTCCTCAAGCTCAAGGACTCCTTGGCTTGCACAAAATGGAGCTACAAAAAGATGAAATGATATTTACAATGGTGTTTAGTGATGAGAATCACTTTTAATTGGTGTAGAGGTTTTGAAAAATTAAGGTTGCCTTAGTGCTAAATCTGCGTGAATGTTCATAAGTGCTTCTTCCTGAAGAAAATTGTTGGCCTATTTGCCAGATCTTCGTTGACTCCCTTGTCTGCTTGTGCCTTCTCTCCCTTGTCCGCTGCTAACAGATGCCTTGCCCTCACCCCACATCATGGTCTTTGGTATAGAGGGGGCATTTGTACTTTTGAGAGCCCCTCCCAAATCTATATAAGGAGGGCCTCTCCCCTCATTTGTAATTGGTTAGAAACTTGAGGAGCCTACTCCATGCTCTTGGCAAGCTCATTTCTAATCCACATGAGTTTACCCATTTCATGGTCTACTCATTTTGTGTCTCACACATTCTTTGTTTTGTGAGAGTACTTTACTTTTCATTTTGCTTATGCGTGTGTACTCTTTACACTTGCATATTTGACTCAGGTGCTACGAAGCATATGACAGTTGCAGAGATGTGTTCTCTTCCCTTTCTTATTCTACAGGTAGAAGAGTTACTATTGCAGATGGCAATGATTTGGATGTTGTGGGAATAGGTACAGTAACCCTAAAGTCAAGAGAAGGTGGTAATTTTCAGATTTCAGATGTTCTTTATGTGCCACAAATGAAGAAGAATTTGCTATCTATATCTGCATTTTTGAGTGATGGTTTTAAAGTATTTGAGAGAGATTTTTGTAAGATCTTATCACACAAAGATGACAAGGTATATTACAAGGTGATCATAGAGGAGGGATCTTTGTTTTGTCGAAAATTAGTCAGGCATATGCAGTCAAATCTTCGTCACCGGTGGAAGATATGAAGCTATGGCATGAAAGATTTGGACATATTAGTCTTGGAGCTCTCAAGAGTTCACAGAGGTATGGTTGAGAGTTTACCCTCATTCAAGATACCAGATGATTGAGATATATGTGAAGGTTGTCTTGAAGGTAAGATGCATAAACTAGCTTTCAAGAAACATGGTCATATTACAGCTACCAAGAAATTGTAGATTATTCATTCAGAGGTGAATGGACCTATGAGAGCAGACTCTATTTAGGGCTTTAGGTATTTTGTTGATGATTTTACGAGATATTCATGGATCTATGGTGTCTTACGTTGAATTCAAAAGTCTTTCCTATGTTCAAGAAGTTTGTAGCTATGGTTGAAAATGAAATTCAGGAAACTATCCAGATTCTCAGAAGTGATAGAGGTGGAGAATACTTGTCAAAAGAGTTCCAGACATTTCTTGATGAGAAAGGTATTACTTGACACCTTACTATTGCTTATGCTCCTTAGTAGAATGGCGTTGCAGAAAGAAAGAATAGAGTACTTGTTGAGATGATGCAGAGCATGATGGCATCCAAGAAGCTTTCATCGAAATTCTGGTTTGATGCAGTACATACAACTAACCACATTTTAAACAGGTCATCTACAAAAGCTTTAAAGGTAATCACACTGTATGAAGCTTATTATGGTAGAAAACCTAATGTGAGTTACTTCAAAGTGTTTGGATCACTTTCTTATGTACATGTTGAGAAAAAGGACGGAGGGAAACTAGATGTAAAGGCAAAGAAAGCTATTTTTATTGGATATCCTCTTGAGAGTAAAGGATACAGGTTTTATGTTCTAGAGATAGGTGAAGTTATTCTTTCACGTAATGCTTATATTGCTAAAAATAAGGTTTATGATAAAGAAGTAGAAATTCCAGAGTTCATTAGTGAAAATGATTATGGATTTTTTAGAAAGATTCTGCATGTACATGTTCAACCATATGAGGAGGGAGTTAAAATTCCTAGGATTCAAGAAAAAGTTGAAGAAAGAGGAATTTCACAACCTTCCACAGAGTCACTTCCACTTGAGACTTTGGTTCTAGAAATGGAAGAAGTTAAAGTTCTAGAAAGCCCTAGTACCTTGGCAGGACAAGTTGTAGAACTTGTGAAAGTTGAAAGTTCAGAAAAAGTTTCACCACTATTTAAAGATACACCTACTTGGTTATATAAGACTTGGAAAGATAGTGGTATAAAGCCTTTTACTGGAAGAACAAGGAGTCAGACTAGACAACAACAACAAGATCATGTAAGAACAAGGAGTAAGACTAGATAGCAATAACAAAAAGATCATGTAAGTTTTGCTTAAGACTTTGAGATTCATGATATTTTGGCACTTACGATTGTTGAAGATGAACCTGCATGTGTTAAAGATGCACTTAACATTCCTATTTGGAGAAAATCTATGCAAGAAGAGATTGAGTCTATTCATAAAAATCAAACTTGGCAGCTATGTGAGTTACCAGAGGGAAAGAAGGCTATAGGTGTAAAATGGATCTTCAAAATCAAAAGGAAAGCAGATGGTACTATTGATAGATACAAGGCCAGGTTAGTTGTCAAAGGATATGCACAACAAAAAGGTACTGATTATGATGAGACATTTGCTCCTACATCTAGGATGACTATTATTAGGTCAATACTTGCTTTAGCAACACATTTTGGTTGGCATATATATCAACTTGACATTAAGATTGCTTAATGGTGATTTACATGAGGATGTGTATATTCAGCAGCCAAAAGGTTTTGAAGAGACAGGTAAAGAACACTTAGTGTGTAAGCTTATAAAAGCTTCATATGGATTGAAACAGACACCTAGAGCATGGTATGAAAAGATACATATATATCTTTTGTCCATTGGTTTCCATAACTCAGATGCAGCTCCAACTCTTTATGTCAAAGCTGAAACAGGTATGATGATTATAGAAATCATTTATGTGGATGATATTATAGTCACAGGTCCTAGAGATGGAGATTTGCAGATGTTCAAAGAACAATTGAAGCAAACATTTGATGTGAATGATTTAGGCATTTTGCATTATTATCTTGGGATTCAGTTTCTGTTTCGAGATGAGTGTATCTATATGACACAACAGAAATACATTGAGAAACTTTCGGAAAGGTTTCAGATGAGTGATTTTTAAACTATGCAAACACCTATGGATCAGAACATGTCTTTACAAATGGTAGTAGATGCAGAGCCATTTGATGCTACTCTATATAGTCAAGTAGTTGGTTGCTTGATATATCTTTCTAATACACATCCTGATATACATTTTGTAGTTTCTCAAGTATCAAGGTTCATGCAGAATCTGACAGTGTTACATTGGAAAGCAGTGATTCGATATTTGAAGGGAACTTCAAATTTTGCTATGGTATTTTTAAAATCTACACATTTGTTACGAAAAGGATTTTCAGATTCTGATTGGGCAGGTGATAGAGACACGAGAAGAAGTACTAGTGGATTTTGTTTTTATCTTGGAGATTGTCTTATCAAATGGCTTTTGAAGAGACAACCCACTATTGCCACTTCATCCTGTGAAGCTGAATATCGTGCAACATTTACAGCTACTCTAGAGTTAGTATGGTTGTAGAAGATTTTCAGTTATCTTAATGTGAGAGTACATCAACCCATTCAGATATTTACAGATAGCTAGAGTGCTATAGCTATAGCAAAGAATCTAGTGCATCATGCAAGGACAAAGCATATAGAGTTACACTACCACTATATTCGAGAGCAGATAGCTAAGAAGCACATTGAGCTACTTTATGTTCCTTCTAGTGAGAATGTTGCAGATATATTTACCAAAGCATTGACTAGAGACAGTCATGAGAAGATTTGCAGGTTATTGAAGCTTGTACCAATATAACATTGCAAGAGGGATTGTTGGAAGTCAATGTTCTATGGTCCAAAACTTCTGAACAATAGATATAGTATATACTTTTTGTACACTTCCTTCAAGGAAAAGCCTGTGGGCAGCATGGTTAGAACAAATCTCTTCCAAAATATCCATGCAGGATCGATTCCCACTGACAACAATATGTGGAGGCTTTTCTTTTGAAAAGCAAAAACTATGGCGGCAGTAAATGCAGTTCGTTAATTAACTCATAGAAATTTGTGCGATATATTTGTTCGTAGTTTTTTACATAAAACGATCGTGGTGCTTTTACGAAGGTGTGCTTTTGGAGGGTACTTCAAAGCTATATAAAAGAGCCTTGGCTCATTGTTCAAATCACTCACTCAAAGATCTCAAGCTAGAAGGAGGTCTTCTTGAAGAGAGAGTGTTCACACACTCTTGAGGAGGTGGAGTTTTGGTGAAGGAGAGGCTACTCTCTTAAGGCGTGGTTCAACCATCTCCTACTAGGATTATGTGACAGTGGTGGTAACTATCTTTTGTGAGTTAACCTTATATTTTGTTTTTAGGGTTTCTCTACCCCAATCTCAAAATTAGGGTTGGTTGATTTACAATTTTGTTACACTATTTTGTGAGAATAAGGTTAGCTTCGTTGCTCATTCACTTCACACACTTAGATTATTTCAACATAATCTAAATTTTGTATCATCATCTTCTTGGATATTCTTCCATTAGTGAGTGCACCACTTTATATGGTTGAGTAATACTCCCATGTTGTAATTTGGACATCTATCTTTTAGTGAATAAGCATCCAACTTACGTTCTATATCCTTGTCTCAAGATCTCTTTCTTTCTATCTCTCACTTATCATCTTAATTAATTGTGTGTATGCTCAAAAGGTTTTAGTTTGGAACGATCATGGGGCCCCAAATTCCAACACGATCAAAGATAGCTATTTGCTTCCAATCACCAAACATTTATTGGAGTGTGTTGCAGGAAAGGAAGTTTATAGCTTCCTTGATGGATTTTTAGGTTACAACCAATTATCCATTGCACCAAAAGATCAACACAAAATGGCCTTTGCCACAGAGTGGATTGCATTTTGTGTGATGCCATTTGGGCTCACCATTGCACCTCTAACATTTCAAAGGCTCATGTGCCATGTCTTCAAAGAGTTCTTGCGAAAAAGCTTATAAGTATATGTGGATGATTTATGTGTTCATTCCCAAGAAAGAAGACACCACATCCCTGAGCTCAGATAGATCTTCAACAAGTGTAGAAAATATCAAGTTTGTCTAAACCCAGAAAAATGTATGTTCACGGTACGTCAAGGTAAGATTTTAGGTCATATTGTTTCTAAGAATGGAATATCAACAGATGAGGACAAAGTAAGAGCCCTAGCAGAGTTGACAAGACTAAGGAACATTAAGGAGGTACAAGCCTTTATGGGCCATTGTGGATATTACTGCACGTTTATCCACATGTATGCAATCATAGCCAAACCTCTTTATGCTTTGTTGATAAATTTTGAGTGGAACAATGAATGTGAAAATTCGTAAAATGAGCTGAAGAGATGTTTGTGCACAACACCAATACTAACCACTCCTGATTGGAATAAACCAGTCCATGTCCATGTAGATGCATCAAATTATGCAATAGGACATGTGCTAGCAGAACCCACAGGTGAAGGAAATCTAGATTTGCCTATAGCATATGCTAGTAGACAGCTAAACATGGCTGAACAAAACTATAAAACAACCAAAAGAGAAGGATTAGGCATGGCATATGCCGTAAAGAAGTTTAGATGCTATCTATTGGCCAACAAGTTCAAGTTTTTCACTGATCCTCAAGCTTTATTATATTTGGTCAATAAACCTTGCAATACAAGATGCTTAGTAAGATGGTTCCTCTTACTAATGGAATACAATTTTGAAGTGGTTGGTAGGAAAGGTAGGACCCACCTTAGGGTCGATGACCTTTCTTGCATGACCTCAAGAGAGTCACTACAAGGAGTGTTTGATGAACTTCCTAATGCTTATCTATTCAATTTAGAAGTGGTTCCTAAATGGGCAAATAAGTTGATACATGTTCTAACCTTTCGACCCACAAATAAGAATGTGAAAACAAACAATGATGAATTTGTAAAATCACAAAAATATCAAATATTGGCAGGAAGTCTGTACAAACAAGATACAGAAGGTGTATTAGCTTGTTGTGTTGAGGAGGATGAACATAGGAGTTGCCATTGCAACAAGCCCATGAAGTATTTCTAGGAAATCACTATTTTAAACAATGAACATTTCATGATCTAAAATGTTTAGGAGTGTATTGGCCTAGTATGGACAAAGAAATACATGAGTGGATTAAAAATTGTCCAATGTTCCTGGAGAGACCCCTAGTGGTGTATCGACCCTTTATCACGTATCGTTAAGTCCATAATGGAGTGCTCCATTGGTAGAGTTTATAAGATCCGGAACACTACCCAGGGAGGCTAGTCTAGAAGCAAAGATGGTTACTTAAGACTATGTTCTTGAATCAGACTATTTGAAAGTCTTAGAAACTGCACCTAGTAGTGTTGCAGGTGGAAACTTGGGGCTTGATCGAGTAATTAAGACCATCCTATTCTGAGGACTTTGGTGGCCCACTCTTCATATGGATGCACATACCTATGTGAAGAGATGTGACACATGCCAACATGCATATCCGATCAAAAAAGATGAGATGCCTTTAAGGCCAATGATGGGAGGAGGTGCATTCTCAAAGTGGGGTATAGACTTTGTAGGTCCTATTAACCCCCCAGCTAGAAACTCCCATGCAAAGTACATTATTGTAGCCACATATTACCTTACAAAGTGGGTATAAGTAAAAGCCACAACAAAGAATGATGCTCAAACCATGGCTAAGTTCTTGTTCGAGAATGTGTTCACTAGATACGGATTACCAACAAAGTTAGTAAGTGATAGACATACGCACTTCTTGAATGAAGTTATTGAAAACCTTCTCCAAGAATTCTTGGTGATACATAAGAAGATTGCCCCATATCATCCACAAGCTAACAGATAAGCAGAGAGCACAAATAAGATCCTATTTAATGTATTGACAAAATTTTTAAATAATAATTGCTTTGATTGGGATAAACAACTTCATCATGATGTTTGGGCTTATCGAGTTGCCTATAAAATAGTATTCAATGCCACCCCTTTTCATATGGTCTTCAAAAAAAATGTTGTGTTACCATTAGAATTCTTGATCCCAACTTTAAAAGTAGCACAAGACCACGAGTGGAGTGAACAGGAGTTGTCCTAGGATATTTGATCTAGAATGCTTAGGTGAGACTAGGCTACGAGCTGCAGCAAGCATCTATGCTGCAAAGAAACAACAAAAGGCATACTTCAATGCACACATCAAGGATAAATGATTGGAAGATGGAGACCTAGTGTTGGTTTATACACTAAAGTAGCATGCTCATAAATTGGAAAAAGGAGGATATGGACCCATGATCATTAATAGAATTTCCACTAGTGGTGTGATACAATTGGCCACTCTAGAAGATGACATCTTGCCAAGCTATATTAGTGGATGCTAAGTCAAGCTATATCAAGAACCACATACAGAGGATATGCAAAGGTGACTCAACACTTCTAAGGAGTGAAAAGAAGAAGAGTTAAGGGTTAGAGAAGAAGCACATGCAGAGGCTAGAGAGCACATTAGGCAAAATAAGTTAAGGTGATTAGGCCTATATGTCAATCCCAAAGCACCAAGACATCACATGGCCATATGCCAAACATCAGGTGGCATTGCTTTTGGAATAATCGACTATCATCCCTTTGTGACCATAGAGGTAGGACAAGGAAAGAATATAAGGACTATGAGAGCATTGATTGACTCAGGTGCAACAACTAGTGCAGTTAGACTTTCATACTACCAAGATCTACAATTGAGCATTAATTCCATAGAAGCATATCTCATAGGATTGGGAGGTGTGGAATGATTGAGAGTGTTAATATCCAAAAGAACAAGTTATTCTTGAAGTTAGAGCACCTCTATATCAAGAATAACTTAAAACCTTCACCGATTTGGAGGATCAATACTCAACTACCAAAATTTTGAACTAACTATGAAGAAGATGACTGCACATAAATCACTCATTGACTTATCAAATGTGTAAAGTTTTTTATAAAGCTTTGCATAAAGTGTTGCCTATAGTTTGCACACCTCCTCCAAGTTAAATCATTCCAAACGACTCAATAGATCTTGAGAAATGATCTTAACAAGTTACCTATGTCTAAGACTGTAGTTCTTTACAGTTGACTTTGACACCTATAACTTCTAAAGCTTGGTTCTCCCAAATTAGAACCCATTTAATCAAATGCTTTTAGCCATAGGTAGCTTACCTTCCAACTTAAATAGTGAGTGCTTGTTTGCTCAAAACTTTACACTGTGGAAGGAGAACTGAACAAAACATTAGTATCAAATTTTGCGCCTCCTTCAACTTCTCTTCTTTACATTTACACATGTAAATGTTCCTACACTCAATTCTCTTAGCCTGATCACAATTAGAAGCTGAAAACTTGTAGAGAAATCAATCAGCTATAGACTTAGAATTGTACAAAAGCATTTCACAAAAGATTCAACATAGAAGGAAAACTCTCAGAAATATCGGGTGCAACTTATCTTCATTTCTTGAAAACTTTACATCTGGATGAGAGAGCTATTCTATTCACTTCACAAGTGTCTAATAACATCTAATTCTCCTCAAATCTTGTTCTTACACACTCTCTCATATTTGCCCCGACATTTTTCCTTCTATATATAGGCAAATATGTACAAGCTCATAAATATACAAAAGTATAAGTGAGCTAACTCTAAGTTAATGTACATATGTATACATATCTTCATTCTCTGAACATATACTTTCTTCATGCTTCTTGACTTGATCTTTTCTTCAATCCTTGACTTCAAAAACTTCATCAAAACTTCAATTGTTGATTGCCTTGCACCAACAGCTCCCCCTCAATCATCAATTGAGGTTTTCTCTATCTTCTTTATACCTGCCATGTCTTTGAATCTTTGTAGCTTTGGTCCATCCAAGCTTTTGGTTAGCATATCAGCTATCTGATCTTTTGTTGAAGTATGTATGAATTCAATCTCTTTATCCATCACTTTCTCTCTTAGAAAATGATACTGAATCTCAATGTGTTTAGTCCTAGCATGAAAAACAGGATTAGCAGGTAAATACAATGAACTCATGTTATCTCCATGAATAGTGGTTATACTCTGGATGATGTCAAAACTCTTCATAAGACTCTTACGCCATATCACTTCCTTTGCAGCTTCAGCCATACCTTTGTACTCAGCCTCTGTGGATGATAAAGCAACTGTGTGTTGCTTCTTTGAACACCATGAAATTAACTTATCTCCCACATAACACAAGTATCCATAAGTTGATTTCCTATCATCAGGATTACCTGCCCAATCTGTATCACTATATATCTTGATGTTTGTATCTAGTGTAAAACCATAATACAAACCTTCTTTGAGTGTACCCTTAATGTACCTCAATACTCTTTGTCATGCAACCCAATGTTCTTTCCTAGGACAATGCATGAATTGAGCTAATACTCCAACTGCATATGACAAATCAGGCCTAGTTAATGTAGCATAGATCAGACTACCAACCAAACTTTGATATAGCTTCATGTCCTTGAATTATTCTCCTCCATATCTGCTCAATTTGTGATTCACCTCCATTGGAGGAGGTGCTACCCTGCAATCATCCATTTTAAACTTGATCAACAAGTTTTTCAAATACCTTTCTTGAGTTACATACACTCCATCTTGAGTGTATGAGATCTCCATGCCCAAGAAATATGACAAGTCTCCCAAGTCACTAATCTTGAACTCTTTCTCCATTTGCTTCTTTAGACTTTGAATTCCTTTCTCATCTGTACCTGTAAGAATTATATCATCAACATATATGCACATGTAAATGAACCCATCATCACTTGCTTTAACTAGCAAGCTACTATCTGCTTTAGATACTTGAAAACCAAGTTCCTTCAAGAAGTTCACAAGTCTATAATTCCATGTGCTTGGGGCCTGCTTCAAACCATACAAAGCTCTCTTGAGCTTACATACATGATCTGGATACCTTTCATTTCTGAATCCTTGTGGTTGCTCCATGAAAACATCATCTGAAATGTAACCATTTAGAAAAGCATTCTTCACATCTAATTGACATAATTTCCAACCTTTACATGCAGCAATAGCTATGAGTGTCTTGATAGTTGTCATCTTTGCCACAGGACTATAAGTCTCATCATAATCTATACCATATGTCTGAGCAAACCCTTTCACAACAAGTCTAGATTTATACCTAGACACACTTCCATCTGCAAACCTCTTTGTCTTATAGACCCATTTGCATCCAATGATCTTCTGACTATTTGGTTTAGGAACCAAATCCCATGTGTCATTTTCCATCAATGCATCATACTCTTCCTGCATAGCTTTCTCCCAATTTTCCTTACCTTTTGCCTCTTCATATGTAGAAGGATCTTCATCTGCCTTTATCATATAAGCATAATCTTTGGTAGCCAAAAAAGAAGTTTCATAGCTATACCTTGTAGGTTGCCATTTGTGTCTTGATGACCTTTTGAGTTCTCCACTCCTTGAGGTTTCTGGTTCATCACATTCTGGATCAAACCTTGGTACTTCTTCAACTTCAACCTGTACTTCATTGTTCTCCTCTTCATCAAATATTTGAACCTTTGATTTACCTTTCTTTTGATTCACAACTTCTTCATCACCTGCATAAATATTGATTGTACCTGCATACCAAGTACCTTGCTCATCAAATGTAACATCCTTAGACACAAGAAATTGTTTTGTGGATGGACTCCACAACCTATATCCCATCTGCTTATCATCATATCCAATGAACACATACTTTTCAGCTTTAGGTTCCAATTTGTGCCTCAATTGAGATGGCACATATGCATATGCCAAACATCCAAATACTTTGCAATGATCTAGAGTAGGTCTCTTACCCCATCATGCCTCATATGGTGTCATACCCTACAAAGCTTTACATGGTAATCTATTTACCAAATATGTGGCTGTATTTACAGCCTCAGCCCACAAATAGTTTGGGCAATTTTTCTCCTTCATCATGGATCTTGCAAACTCAACAAGAGTTCTATTCCTCCTTTCTGCTACACCATTTTGTTGAGGAGAGTACCTGCAAGTAATTTCCCTTTTCATACCTGCATTCCACAAGTAATCACTGAACTCATTAGAGAAATACTCTCCCCCTCCATCTGACCATAGTCTCTTCAATTTTTTGACTTGTAATTCTCTCTACATACACATGATAATGTTTGAATGTATTGAACACCTATGACTTATCTTTGATCATATAGATAGTGATCCATCTGGTAGCATCATCAACATAAATCACATAATACCTTGAACCATTTACTGAAATCCTTTGATGGTCCCCACACATCTGTGTGTACCAACTCAAGCTTCTCTGAATACATAAAACCATGCTTGGAATAAGATTGCTATGAGCCTTACTTAATTGACATGCCTCACATCTGTATGTCATATGTTGACCTGCAACATTAGGCAATCCAAGCATTGAACCATTGTTAACCATATCTTTAATACCTCTTTGATTGAAATGTCCAAGCCTTTTGTGCCAAAGATCTAACTGAGAGATCTTATTTCTTCCATAGGTGAACAAGGCATGACCAATGTTACCTTGAATCTTCAATGTGAACAATCTTCCTTCTTTCTTCCCTGAAACAATTTGTTTATACCCATTGCTAGGGTCTTTGTGTACCTAAGTCAAGAAGACTCAAGGACTTGTGTCAATGAGACTAAACCCCAATTGCCACACAAGTGCGTATAGTGGGAAATTGACACATGCTTATTTGTCAATCCGATCAAACGACCTAACCAAGCGTATGAGGACATGTGCACACATGATGGAGAATGAAGTGGTTCAGCTGATACGTATGAGAAAAGACTAATCCACCTCTCTAACTCACTGAAATACTAGAAGTGTCTGCCACGATACCACTTACAGCAATTTTCAATAAATCGAGGGTTTCTCCCAGCTCCAAACTCCGAATATAGTCAATAGGTACTCATGTCGAAGCTCTCGACGAAACGCATCTATTGGAAGTGGTTTCACTCGATTTTGACAACTCTGCTTCTAGTTATGACCAAAATAGTGAATGGCAGGAAGCACCGATACTCACTCCACAACTTCTACAAGTTCACACACACACTACAATAGTTCAAAAACAGTGAGGAGGGGTAGACAACAGTCCTACACACACATTCCGAGCATTAAACACACATAGAAGATCAAAGAGAAGATGGAAATCTGTAGAAAAGAGGCAAATTCGAAATTCAGGAGCTCTCCTTCTTCACAATGGCAAAAAGTCTCTACAAAGAGTCACAAAGTGACCTAAATACATGTGCCCTAAATTTGGTCCTTTCACACAAGAGACCAGCACTTTATTACTCAAACGTGAATTTCCTACTAATTTACAAGGGATATTCTATAACAAGTTGGGATTATGCAACTAGAGGACTCCTCTAGTGCATTTACATGGCTTTGAGGGAATTTCCTAAGACTTGAAGAAGAAAAAATGTGCCCATTAATTTGAAAATTTTGGGGCTCTTCTTTTGTGCTTCTCTGCTCTGCAACACCCTCTCCGTCTTTGTCTCTATCATCCCTTGACAGGCTTTACTTCTTGTCCTCAGATTGTTTAAGAGTTCTGAATACACACACCCAACGGTCAAAGCGGCAACAAGGACTATTAGACAATTGGTTATCTTATCCGAGGTATGTCCTTTGCTTCTATTTTCCCCTTGGTATTCCTTATATCACAAAGCTGGGTTGCTGTATTCAGTCGGGCTGCCACGCACACCACCAGTGACTAGGAATGTGCTGTTCTTAGTCACCCTCTTCAACTTTTAAGCCTCTACCTCTTTCTAACTTTTGGTCTTCTGATTTGTCTTTGTCTTTACACATCTGACCCTACCAAATATTATCTTGCACTTCTTCATGTATAGTTCCCTGGCCCTGGTCCATCCTTCCCATGAAATGTCCTGGTTCTGATTGTTCTTTAATTCCATTCCTCAGGACCTGGCTGTTTCGTGTTGTTGCCTGATGCGTGCCCCTACGGGGCTTTGGGCAGAGGGTAGTTCTTTGCTTTATGATCTTCATTCTTTATTGAGCAGTTTTTTATTTTGATCTCCTTCTTCTTTTCTTCTTGCTTGATTCCCCTTCCACACGTCCCTCCTCCTGAACTCTGTCATCCCCGACGTGAATAAGTTTGTATGGCTGCTTGCTCTCTTTGATTCAGCAAATTAGCGTGACATAGCATAAATTCTTTCCACTGGCTTGACTTCACTCCATCCTCTGGTGCTTGTCGATGATCCGCAAAAAATCTAGTTTCATAAGCTACCAGACGTGCATTCAGGTTCAAAGACATTTTGACAAAAATTTCCGAATCTATTTCGAAGAAGCCGGTGAAAAATGCTTCTTCAAAAGTCTGCATGTATGTTGACGGCAAAAACATAAGTCTTGAATAATATGCCATCAAGGTTAAGCGGCTCGAAATAGTAGAGAGATAAAAAACGAGCGCTTCAGAGCCTTGGGTAATGTCAATGAAATTCAAAAAAGTGTATTTTGCATGCTGGAAGACTTGAATTATAGTTAATAGCATGCTGAAAATCTTATTTGTCATTTTAACTGCTAAGTTCGGGACAATCGCATATCGTGCAATCCGAAATTCCATTGTTTTTACCATATATTCTTCTGTTGGTAGGTAGTTATGTGGTGGACTAGGTAACAATGGGTAATTCAGCCATTGATTATTGATGCTTCCCTGGCGCTGTCCTTCCCAAAATTGCGTCCAAGAGCATTTGCAGGGTACTGGACAAAATGCTGGATTTACTTGAAGCACATATGGTGATGCTTCCCACTGTACCCGCAGTGTAGGATTCTTTTTCAAAACTTTGTGCCTCCATATGGGATCAACTTTTTTGAATTCTCCTTGAGTATACTTGAATGTATCTTGGCTGAACTAGAGGTTGTTGTCTGGATCCTTATTCGTCGTAGTCTTTATATATTGTCGCGTTTGTTCTTTAAGTAGTCCATATGGTACATTGAAAGGCTTCAAAATTTGATCCAAGTTTTTGGTTTCAATTTGGGCCTCCTTCATTACCTGGATTATCTGATCTTCGAATTCAGTAGTAAGCTGGGACATCAGTAGTGCCCTTTTTGGTCTGCTCAGTTCTGCAATGTCCCGATTATTATGTTCAATTTGGATCTCCTGTTCCTCCCTTAGTGGTGAATGATATAAGGGGGGAGAGAGAGGACGTACCTCAGTCTCCTTAGTAGCCTCTACGGATTTTGGAACTACTGGTGTCCCCTCAAGTGCCTTCTGCTCTAGCTGCTCTTGTAGTTGTTTAATCAAGTCATCTTTTTGCTTGATTTCTTCGTTTGCTTTAGCAATTGTGTCTTTGTGTTTGAGAAATTCTTGAGCAACAATGTCAAGGTGATCAGTGTCTTCTTTACATTGCATGAGATAGCGATTCTCTTCCTTTTTCCATTTAATCATTACAGCGGTTGTGTCCTCCATGTATTGTATTCAATTCTTCCCATTGGCCATCATCCTTTGATTCACTTTGAATATCCACATTTAATAATGATGTGTCGGGTTCTTCTTGTGCATCCGAAGATGAGCTTGAATTTTCCAACCCTAATTCCCTGTAGCGGTGTACTTTTCTGAGCTTATTCTTGGCCTCGATCTCTTGTTGAGCCTGTTGATAATGGTGCCCTTGCACTAGTAAATTGACTTGCCCTTCTTTATATTGATGTGTATCTTCCAGATCCTTAGTTAAATCTTCTTCTGTAATCGGCCTTTGCTCTTCAATCCTTGTCTTGGGAAGTACGTGTGCTCTTTTTGTGGCTGGAACTTCTTCTTCCACTTGCTTTACTTTCTTAATCTCTTTGTGCCTCTCATTCTGGGTTGAGAGCTAGTTTCTGTCTCTTCAACAATTTTGACTCCTCTTTTCTTTTTTGGTACTGTCGCGACTTTGACATACTTAGCCATAGCAGTTGAGGATGACATTTCTTGTAGGTGCTCTCTAATGCCTAAAGCATGGTAGATCAATATTGTCAGAGCTACACTGCCATTACGGAACTTCTTGCTGTTCCATTGCTTCTTTGCTCTGAATAGCCTTTCCTGTATGTAAGGAGTCAGATTAATTTGATTTCCAATCTGCTTGGTGGCATGTGAGAGGAGTTGAACAATGATCTTCTGAGGGGCAGTGTATCGATGCATGTTTGGGAAGCAGAAGTGCTAATGAATGAGTCTGAGTTCCTCTTCTATGTTGACTTTGTTAATGTCGGTGAACGCTCTGGTTTTTGCCTCTCGACTCTCTTGTTTCACTACTGTGTTTCCATCCTTTTCCCATCCAAAAGCTTCCTTAATCAAGTCATGTGTGAATTGAATAATTACCCATTCACCTACTTTATCCATCACTCTGGCCTCGGCACCAATGGATCATGTAGTGCTGGCTGTAATGTGTTCATGACTTGTGTGCACCTTTGAAAGTCGGGCATATAGATTGGCAGTTCAAAATATTTGTGTATGCCTGCTTTCTTCATGATGTCCATTGTAGACGGGAGTTCCTGCACTACTCTGAAATCTTGGGACATGATCGGAAATTGATGATCCGTATCCATTATTTTGATAGTCGCCAGGAAGAGGTATTCCCCATCCGGTTGATCTTATCTAAACCAATGTCCCTTTGCTTTGGTGATACTCTGGAGAGGAAATTCCAATACCTCCTCTTCAACTGTTCCTTCAGAATCTTCAGAAGCCATCTGCACTTCTAAGGAAAAGTGCATTAGCTTCAATGGAAAGCATAGCAATTGTGTACTGCATTGCAGTGATATGTTGTCGTTCCGTCACTCCGTTTCCCTTGGTTCGATAACTGAGATCTCTCACCACATCTTTTTATTTCTTTTCCTGAAAGAAAACAAGCATTAGGATAGCCGAAGCATTTATTTATGTACATAGTATGTCCATTCCTAAGGGAGTTGAAGCTATGATCTAATCCCCATTGGAGAATGTGCACCACTAACTTGTTTATGCGCATTAAGTTCCGAATGCTTGGCCTTGTAATGTGGCCCTACTATGCATACTTTAGGTGCATTTGATACTTCATGAGTGCAATTGGAATCCTTTTTATTGTGGTGGTCCATTCCTTGCGGTTTCTTTGACTTCCAAATCCACTTCGTTGTCATGTTGATAGGCCGTGTCTTCTCTATGGTCCTTTGAACTTCATGTAATTCTTTCGATGTCTTAGTGATTGAGGTTTTGCTCTTCATGTTTCTATGATGAACCTTTCTTGGATGCATTGTTTGAATGTCTCGATGTAACGCCTACGTCCGTCTGTTTATCTCTTGCTTGGCTGCTTGTCTGACCTTTTCGGGAATCCATATCTATTGTTGTTCCTTCTGAGCTTGAATCAAAGGCTTCGGGAGCCATATTTGTAAGAGTCATTTTGTTTCAGATTTCCTTGATGCTGACTTCTTGTTCTCCTCTTTCTTCTCATGAGTTGATCTTGGCATCTTTGATTTTTGCACTTGATCCTTGCGTACCCATTTGAATTTTTTCTTCCCTTGATGTGAGTATCTGAATGTTGTCTTCCACATTGGTGATCCTTCGGTAGACTCCATGAGAGTTGGTTTCCTTATTGTTTGGCTGCTCACCAACTGAATAGGGTGATTTCACCTCTTCCCTGAACACATTATGGTTTGAACTTTCTGCCTCTTCTAGATTGGTTTCTGAGGTATTGGGACTAGGATCATGTTCCACTAGCTCTTCTTTGCATTTTTTTGCACTCTTGATGGTTTTTGGTTGTAGTAAAGGCTTCTCTCCCAATAGACTAAAAATTTCCTTGTGCCCTATCTTGGCTAAAATATAGCCTTGAGCTAGGTTGATGCTTACTTCATTCTCAATGATCCAATCCTGTCCTAGGATCAAATCTTCTATTAAATCTTCATCTCTACACACTAATACTCGTTGTTCCATGGAAGAATTTCCTAGGTGGAGGGATACTATCATTGCCCCAATGCATTGTATGATTTGACCTCCAACTCCTATCATCTCAGCTTTTGTGGGAGTCATAAACATTTGAAGATCTTTTATGACCATATTACGTATGCAACTAAGTCCTGCTCCTGAGTCTACCAATGCATCTATCAATTTGTACTCTGTCTTGCCAATCCCTAGGTTTAGGTAAGGTCGTGACCTGTAAGCACTAGTCGCGTCAGACGTATGGACTTGATAATTAGCCATAGGAATAGGTTCTTCTCCTTGGAGATATCGTTCGTCTCCTTGCCTAATCCATTCTTTCCTTTTCTTGATGCGTTCCAGGGCTTCTTGTCGTGCCTCCTCTCTAATCCGTTCTTCCTCTTTCTTCCTATTTTGAGCACCTACCAGACGTGCTAACAGTTGATCCGTTAATGGCTCCGTGAACTGTTTCATTCTGCATCCACTTATGTAGTTAGGAAGAATATCTCCATCTAAAGTGGCTAGATTAACTACTCCACTAGTAGAGATCCTATTTATGATCAAAGGTCCATATCCGTGTTTTTGTAACTTCTTGGCATGTTGCTTTAGGGTGTAAACCAGGACTAGGTCTCCTTCTTTAAGTCCTTTGTCTTTTATATGTGCATCATAATATGCCTTTTGTCTTCTCTTGGATGCATATATTCCTGCTACCGCTTGTAACCTAGTTTCATGCAGCTTCTCTATTTGGTCTAGTTGTTGGGATAATTCATGTCCGGTCCATTTATACTGTTGTGCTACTCTCAAAGTGGGGATTAAAAAATCAATTGGAAAAATTGCATTTTGCCCGTACACCAAATTGAAGGGAGTAGTTCCAATGGCAGTCTTGTATGCAACTCGGAAGGCCCAAATTGCATGATGCAATTGGATGTCCCAGTTAGACCTCCCATTATTGACAATCTTTGTCAATACCGTGCATAATACCTTATTGGAACTTTCTGTTTGACCATTGGCTTGGGGATGGTATGGGATTGATTTTTTATGGATCACCAAAAACTCATTCATCAGAGACTCTATCACTTCATTAATGAAGTGTGTTCCTCGGTCACTCACAATCTCAATTGGTAATCCAAAACGGGTGAATATATGCTCAAAAAGAAACTTAGCCGTGGTTTGCGCATCATTCTTTCTAGTAGCCTTTGCTTCTACCCATTTTGTCAGGTAATCTGTGGCTACTATGATATATTCAGCATGTGATCCTCTAGCTGGTGGGTTGATGGGTCCTATGAAGTCAATACCCCATTTAGAGAATGCTCTCGCATAAACCATAGGTCTCAATGGCATGTCATCTCTCCCAATTGGGTATTTAGCCCTTTGGCATGTCTCGTAGCTTCGTACATATGTTTCAGCATCCATATGTAAAGTTGGCCACCACAAGCCCACGAAGAGGATCATTTTTACGGTTCTCTCAGCCGAAAAGTGACCTCTTGTCGCACCTGCCTGTGCCATTTCTAATATGGGCAAATATTCTCCTTCATGCACACAGAGTCGTAATTCATTGTCTTTCCCTCTCCTAAACAATTGTCTTCCCATAAGTACATAATCCTTGCTCATCTCTTCTAGGGATCGTTTCCTTGCCAAGCTAACTCCTTCCTCGTGTTCTCCTGTCTTCAGGAAATTTACCAGGGTCTTGCTCCGAATGGGTGCTATCATTGAGAAAGGTATGGATACATGATCTTCGGGGATTGTCTCTTGACAATCTGCACAGTTACTTACGTAGTCATGGACATCCTTAGGAACGTCAGGCCAGTACACTCCTAATCGCTTTAATTCCCTAATAGTCTCATGAGTTCCCTTGTGTGTCCTCCATTTGCTCACATGAGCTTGTTCAATCAGCTTCACTTGTTCATCCTCCTCAACACATCTCAGCAATACACCATTGGGTTCCTTATAGTACACACTTCCAGCAATAATGTGCAAATTTCTTGATTGGAGAATTTCTTTTTTACTATCCTTATTGATTGAGTGTTGTGGGCCATGGGTGAGTATCGGAATTAGTTTCTCTGCCCACTTTGGACAAACTTCCAGATTAAACAAATAAGTGTCTGGCAGATCATCGGGTACTCCACTAGGTGGTTCTCCGTGGGTAAACCTAGAAAGGTGATCTGCTCTTACATGCGTGTTTCCCTTTTTCACTATCACTTCAAAGTCGAACTCCATCAATAGTAGGAACCATCTTACCAATCTTCCTGTGTTACAAGGCTTATTGACTAGGTAAAATAGAGTCTGATGGTCTATGAAAAACTTGAATTTGTTGGCTAAAAGATAGTGTCTAAATTCTTCACTGCATAGACCATTCCTAATCCTTCTCACTCGGTAGTGGTATAATTTCTCTCCGCTTGGTTCATTTGTCTAATCACATAGGCAATTGGATTATCTAACTTCCCTTCATCGGCTGGTTGGGCTAAGATACATCCTATTGCGTAATTAGAGGCATCAACATGAATATGAAAAGGCTTGTTCCAATTCGGTGTTTTCAGAATTGGAGCTGAGCTAAGTCTCTTCTTTAACTCATTGAACGCCTTCTCACATTCCTCTGTCCAAGTGAATTGAGTTAAGAGACCATACAGGGGTTTGGCGATTATGGCATACATGTGGATAAATCGGCGGTAGTATTCACAATGTCCCATAAATGCTTGCACCTCCTTCGCATTCTTAGGTCTAGGGAGCTCTATGATGACCTTAATCTTGTCCTCATCCGTGGATATTCCATTCCTAGAGACTATGTGTCCTAAGATCTTCCCTTGTCTTACCATGAAAACACATTTCTCTGGGTTTAGGCAAACTCTATATTGTCGGCATTTATTAAATATCTTTCGCAACTCAGGAATGTGGTCCACCCTTTGATTTGAATATGTACATAGGTCATCTACATACACCTCCATGCTCTTTTTCAGGAACTCTTTGAAAACATGACACATCAATCGTTGGAAAGTAGCAAGCACATTAGTGAGTCCGAAAGGCATCACTTGGAAAGCATAGACTCCCCATTCGGTAGCGAATGCGGTCTTATGTTGATCCTCAGTAGCAATAGCTACTTGATTGTATCCGGAGAATCCATCTAAGAAGCTGTAGACTTCCTTTCTTGCGACTCTTTCCAATAGATGGTCCATAATGGGCAATGGGTAGCTGTCACGTATGGTGGCTGCATTCACTTTTTTCAAGTTAGTGCACACTCTCAGTTTTCCGTTCTTATTAGGCACAACTACTAATGGCGAAACCCACTTTGTGTGTTCTATTTCATATATGAATGCTACCGCTAATAGCTTATCTATTTCTTCCTTAATTTTAGCAGCATAGATTTCATTGTATGTATAAGGGCGTTGTTTCGATGGTTTTGCATCTGCCATCATTGGTATTCTATGAGAACAAATCGAGGGTTCCACGCCTTTGAGATCCTTATATGTCCATGCAAATACGTCTCGATATTCTCGGATCAGTTGTATGAGTTCTTCTTCCTCTTCAACTGATACATCTTTTCCTATGTATGTACATCTTTCTTCTCCATCTTCCACTGTTACAATAATTTTTTTTGTTTGTTCTTTGTTGTCGTATGCTTCTCCTTCGCGAGCTTCTCTCTTAGGCATTTGTATGGCTAACATACATCCAAGGTTGCTAAGATTTCCATCCATCCATGTGGTTCAAAGGTTTCATCCAAAAAGATTTGAGGCATATACCTTGGGTCCTCTACAGGTCTGTAGTTAGGATGTCCTATTGGCCACATCTGTCTTTTATTCTCCTCTCTCTTGGCTTCTTTGCACATCCATAACTGGGCGTCCTCATGCATCCATGATTGATCGCTTGATCCAGCACTATGAATGGATAGGTCATCTTCCTCCTTGTGTATGGGATTCCATTGTAGTGGAGGGACATCTTGATATGCAAATGTATGTAGATTTATCTTGCTAGTGTTTCCTTGGTGTTGTAGGTATAACTAGTCTCTTCCCCAATCTTGCACTACCCACATTTGTCTCATGAAAGGTCTTCTTAATATCATTTCATAGTTGTTAGCCTTTTCAAATTTATAGATGGCTAATGTGTGTTCAAATTCAACTCCACAGGTGGTTAATTTGATTCCTTCCAGTATTCCTAAGGGTTACTCTACATGACCGTCTGCTAATTGGAGCTTCATGCGTGTGGGTCATAAGGTAGGCTTTCCCCATTTCTCCCAAATCTCCTTGGTGGCGATTCCTACCCCAGCTCCTGTGTCTAGGATTGCCTTGGTCATGTACCCATTGTACGTGACAGGTAGACACGTGTTACCTTCGTCTCCTTCACTGAATTCTCCCACCTTATCAACTGGGATTTGTATCTTAGGTGAGTTTCCTTTTCCTTTAACTTCTTTTTCTTCCTTCTCTTGTCCTAATTCCATTTGGCTCGCTAATTACTTCCATAAATGCGGTTTAATTTGAAGTAATTCTTCCACGATCAATTTGCATTGTACTTTCATCTTCTTAAGTTCCGTTAGATTGTGTGAACTCTTTTCTGAGTTTCCCTTTCCTTTTCCATGTACTGTGGGTGCTCGGATTATCATAGACTCCTTTTCGTATTCTCCCATGTAATTATGCAAGGTTGAAATGCTCTGGGTTTCTTCTCTATTTTGGTCGAGTCTTGATACTTCCTCATATACCTCTTCCAGATTGGGATTTGGTTGATAAACTTCTACATCTATTTCCTCAAAGGGAGGTTTAGTCACTCCATTGTTCTTCCATTGTTCTTCTCGGATTATATTCCATAATTCCTTTGGCCAATCAGCTTCTAAGTCAGGTATGGTTGTCATCGGTTCATCTTGAGTTTTCACTCGTTCGCATTTGTCCTCCCTCCTTCTAAGTTCTTTATCCTTAGATTTAGTATACTCTTTGTATTGATCATCTGCTATCCTCGTCTCTGGCAAGGCTGGGATAGTCTTCTCTAGGGTTGCTTGTGCAACCTCTATAAGTTTTCTGCATAGAGCAAGCCTCTCCTTTTCTAATTCTCCTTGTGGGTAAAGTTTTTCGTGTTGCTCTACATTTGGTCCAGTTTTAATTCTAGCTTGGTAAGCTTTCAGCCACATGTCTAGGTCGTCAGGTTTTGGGTCAGCTAGAATGGATCCTGGTTTTTCTGCTTCTTGGATAAGCGGTGGGATGGGAACCTTTTCCCGAGTCCCCTGTTCGTTATGCTCTTGTTTGTTTCTGGTTTGTTTCCTATTGTCTTGACTCTTGTGTTTCATCCATTTATCTTTGAGCTTTTCTTTTCTTTCCTTCCATTTCTGTGCTTTAGTGTTCTAGGTACTCTCACATGGGTCCTCCAAATCTTCAACTATTTGAATTTTGGGACTTACCGTTCTATTGCCCTCTCGCTCTTGTTTTGGTTATTTTCCTTTTAGTTCCTTTTAGTTCCTTTTAGTTTCAATAAATTGAGGGTTTTTCCCAGTTTCGAACTCTGAATATAGTCAATAGGGCACTCCTTTCGAGGCTCTCGAGAAGACGCATCTATAGGAAGTGGTTTCACTCAATTTTGACAGCTAGTTATGACAAAAATAGTGAATGGCAGGAAGCACCCATACTCACTCCACAACTTCTACAAGTTCACACACACACTACAGTAGTTCAAAAACAGTGGGGAGGGGTAGACAACAGACCTACACACACATTCCAAGCATTATGCACACATAGAAGATCAAAGAGAAGATGGAAATCTGCAGAAAAGAGGCAAATTCGAAATTCAGGAGCTCTCCTTCTTCACAATGGCAAAAAGTCTCTACAAAGAGTCACAAAGTGACTTATATACATGTGCCCTAAATTTGGTCCTTTCACACAAGAGACCGGCACTTTATTACTCAAAAGTGAATTTCCTCCTAATTTACAAGGGATATTCTACAACAACTTGGGATTATGCAACCAAAGGACTCCTCTAGTGCATTTACATGGATTTGAGGGAATTTCCTAAGACTTGAAGAAGAAAAAATTTGCCCATTAATTTGAAAATTTTGGGGCTCTTCTTTTGTGCTTCTCTACTCTGCAATAGTCTTCCACAAAAACTCCTTCATTAGTGAACCTAACTTCATAACCTTTTTCAACAATTTGTCCTACACTTATCAGATTCTTTGGAATTGTAGGAACATACAAAACCTTACTCAAGAGAGTACTTCCATCCTTGGCCTTCACTGATCCAATTGACTTCACATTATGCTTTGTATTGTCACCTTTTTGAACTACACGATTAGTTACCTTATTCTCCAAATCATTCATCAAAGCTATGTTGCCACTCAGGTGATTGCTACACCCTGAGTCTATGTAGAAGACTCTTTGGTCTTCACTTTGCCTTTCACAAGTTGCATTCATGATCAATGTTGAATCCTCCTTCTGATCTGAAGCATAATTGTAGTAGGTATTGTTGTATTGTTGGCTTTGGAATCCTCTACCTACATTTCTTCCAAAGTAACCTCTACTACCTCTACCTCTGAAATTACCTCTTTGATTTCTGCCACCTCTTCCTCTTGAATTAAAGTTCTCATTATATCCACCATTATTCTGAGTATTATGCCAACAATCATGAGCTAAGTGATTTGTCTTACCACAAATCCAGCAAACTTTGACTCCATCTTTATTACTTCTACCTCTTCCTCTACCTTTGCTACCTCCTCTTCCTCTTAGAAAGTTACCCTGGCTAGTAGTACCTTCATCTTCATTTTCTTGTTGCTTCCCTTTGCTATTCATCTTCTTATCCTTTGAATACATTGCTTGACTTGAACTTTTATCACCTTCACCTTTGACATCCTGCTCAAAGGTTAGCATGTGTCCTAACAACTGATTCAAATCAGGAGTAAAATGATCTAGTGATAATTCACTAGACAAAATGAATGGCTTCCATTTGTCATCACTATTGGAGCAAGTCTATGACAAGCCTAAGTATTGGCTTGAGTCCCACAAAGTCATAGAAGAAGCCTTAAAATGAAGACAATGTAAAGTTCACTTGTGAACTACCTCTTGTAACTTTTGAAGACTTTACTTAATGTAAAAGTGAAAGAATCTTAAGTGGTTGAGTCCACTTGATCAAAAAGGGAAAGAGGAACCACTAATCCGTGATTTGTGGCAGATAGAGAATCAAATCAATCACTAATTGATTGGAGAGTGATTAAGGGAAGTTAGCCTCCCAAGATCAACTATAAGTACATGGTAGTCTTAGTCGTGGTTATGTGAAGACCTCCAAGAGCTGAGCTTTATGCCATATCAAGGTGTGATTACAAGGCACACATATGTATCAAAAAGTCCATTCTATTGTACAATCAATATACTTTCATTTTCATGATCATTTGAGTTCATATTTCCATGTTCTTGTGAAGTGTACTACTCACTGCCATATCTCTCTGTTTTCTCAATCAGATTGCAGAGATGGTTTCTCTGAGCTTGGTGCATCATTTTCAGTGATTTAACTTGGTAATGCTAGCTCTATCAGTCTACTATAGTCCCACTAAGTTTCATTGCATTTGGGTATTGCAATCTTCAGTTATGTTTAGTTGAAGTCAACCCTGTCTGTTCATTTTCACTTCTCTGTCAGGTACTCAACTTTTTTACTCCTCTTGTTAGAGTTGTTTCTCAGTGTGTACTTACATAAATTCAATGATTGAAATCTTGTTGGATTTAGCATACTGTCTAGGATAAGCATACAAATTTTCATAATCATGGGATTCTCAAATCTGGAGTTATGTTTATTTTTCTGCTCACTGGTCTCATTACTATAGCAGCCCGTGAAAATCGGGATGATGTCATCACTTGTTAAACATGATTCTCAGTGTATGGTTCATTATTTTTTATGAGATTACTCTTTAAAGTTAGTTCTTTAAGTTAACTAGACTTTCCCAAGAGGAATTAAGCTAATTGCTGCTGTGCTCAGAGAATTATGCAAAACACTGGACAGGTGTATGAACCAAAATAGCAAGTTCTTCACCTCTAAGCTAACTCCAACTTATCTATTTTGATCTATCTTTTTGAGAGTGATCTTCCAAGGTACATAGGGTGTCTAATACATCCATTCGCAAGCTAAAAGGGCCCACCACATACTCTTGGAGTTCATTTGGCCGGTGTAGATCAAGGATTTTGCAACACCTCTTCATCTTCAAGCACATACCTATCCATCTCTGCACAGTGGTATCAGAGCAAGGTTGGAGAACATGGCAGATGGATTTCCTTCATCAATTGACAAATTGGACAGAGGTAACTACTCAGCTTGGTCACTAAGAATGGAAGCTTATCTCCAAGGTAGAAGTTTATATGGTTATGTGGCTGGAGATGAAGTTATGCCAAGTTTCAGGAACAAAAGTCAACCAACACAAGAAGAGCAAGAAAGATTGAGCACATGGTGCTCCAAGGATGCACTTGCAAGGTCTTATCTTCTCAAATCTATCTCAGATTTTTTGTTGCCTCACATTAGAAGTTGTAAGACATCTCAGGAAGTGTGGGATGCACTTGAAGCCTTCTTCTCTTCAAGTTCCAAAGTTAGGAAGCATCAACTATGGCTGAATTTCACAACTCTCAAGAAGGCTCCCAAACAAAATGTGACTGATTTTGTCACAAAGCTCAAGAACATAGCAGATCAGTTGGGAAGCATTGGAGAGGTAATAGATGAAGATAAAATTGTAAGGCAGGTCATCAATGGCTTGAAGGCAGATGATAAGTGGGAAGCATTCACCACAGCTATGGATTTGTACATGGACATGCATGTACCTGATTTCAATACACTCATTGGACAACTACTTACTCAAGAGGCAAAGCTTATCAAAAATGGAGAAAGCTCTAAAGGTAATCAATCTTCATATTTATACACTGATAAAAGCAAGTCCAAAGATAACAAAGGAAAGGCAAATAAAATGGATGATGAAGCATGTACATATCAAGCTAACTATGCAGGTAGAGGAAGACATGGCAGAGGTAGAGGAAGAGGAGGTAGACAAGGCAGGGGGAGATCCCGAGACTCCAACCCATGTTCTATTTGTGGACTAAATAATCATACAACTGAAAATTGCTTTACGAATTCTAGGAATCAAAGAGGCAGAGGATACAATAGAGGAAGTTATGGCTACTCAAGAGGAAGGTTCTACAATTATCATGGCAACTACAACAACTACAATCATTCAAACTATCAAGCAGGCTACAAAGGAAGGAGAGACTTCAATAACTACCAAGAAGACTCAAACAGAGAGGATTCATTATTGATCATGAACATGGCTATGCCACAAGGTAAATCTGATGACCATGTTTTCTACATAGATTCAGGTTGTTCAAATCATGTGGCAGGAAATGTGGCACTCCTATCAGATTTAGAAGATCCAAGGAATAAGCATGAGGTACAAACAGGAGATGATACAAGACATCTTGAGGAGAAAATAGGCAATGTCAAAGCACCTGATGGAAACATCAACCTACTCAATAAGGTACTCTATGTCCCCACCATTACAAAGAATTTGATAAGTGTTGGGCAGATAGTAGAGAAAGGGTTGCAAATCAGGTTCACAAAAGCAGGAGCATTTGTTGAAGATCCAAGTCAAGGATTCAAAAGAAATGCAAAAGGTGAAAAGAGAGGTAGATTGTTCACATTTGAATTACAAGACACTAGAAACATTGCTCTCTTTAATTATGGTAGTCAGACACTCATAGAATTGGAAGTATGGCACAAAAGGTTAGCACATATTGGTGAAAGGTCATTAAAGCAAATTTGCAGGGACCAAAGTGTACTTGGACTCCCTAACTTGTTAAAACAACAAATGATTTATAAGTGTAGTGCATGTCAATTTGGAAAGTCACACAGGTTACCATTCATGAAGAAAGGTTATATGCATGGAGATCTCTTGGAGTTGGTTCATACAGATGTATGGGGACCTAGAAAGGAAGCTTCAATATCTGGATCAAGGTATTATGTCTCCTTTATTGATGATTGTGGCAGATGGACTATCCTATTCTTTATGAAACACAAAGATGAAGTTTTTTCATGTTTCAAAAGATATTTGGCTCTTGTGGAGAATCAAACAGGTAAATCACTAAAAAGGCTAAGGTCAGATGGAGGGAGAGACTTCTTCTCCCATGAGTTTGATTCTTTTCTTCAAGAAAGAGGAATCAAAAGAGAGGTAACTACAAGATACACTCCTGAGCAAAATGGAGTGGCAGAAAGGAGGAATAGGACAATTGTTGAAGCTTCAAGGTCCATGTTAAATGAAAAGCATTTGCCTAATTATCTATGGGTTGAGGCTGTATCTATAGCCACTTACTTGATTAACAGGTTGCCTTCAAAATCCCTTGATGGGATGACTCCATATGAGGCTTGGAATGGAAGAATACCTAGCTTAGATCATTGTAAAATTTTTGGATGTATTGCTTTTGCTCATGTTCCTTCACAGGTTAGAGGCAAGATGGATCCAAAGGCAAAAAGGTGTGTATTTATTGGAAATGACAACAATCAAAAGGGCTACAGGTTATACAACCCTACCAACAAAGGATTCTTGGTAAGCAGAGATGTAGTTTTTGATGAAAACAATTCATGGTATGAAGATTCATGCAGGAAGGTCAATTTACCATATGATCTTGAAGAAGATTTTCCAGAGCTTGGTAGAGAACAACCGAAGATTGAAGAACAAGACACCTCAGAGGATGATGAAAAATCTCAAATGGAAAAGATCAAAGCATGGAAGTCTAAAGGTAAAGCAAAATTGCAAGAACTTGGACATGAGGCAGAATCATCACATCATGGCCAAAGAAGATCTATGAGGGAAAAGAAAAAACCAGAAAGGTATGGGTTTGACACCTCATTAGTAACTAAACATTCTATCGACTTAGCACAGGACATAAATCAAGAGGAGCCATCATCCTTTGAAGAGGCCAAAGCAAAATCAGAATGGAAGCATGCAATGAAGGAAGAGATTGAAGCACTTGAGGAAAACAACACTTGGGATTTGGTGCCCAAGACTTCATCCATGAAGGTAATAGGCTCAACATGGGTCTATAAACTCAAGAAGAATTCTGATGCTTCCATTAACAGGTATAAGGCAAGGCTTGTAGCAAAAGGTTTTGCACAAACTCAGGGAATTGATTATGAGGAGACCTTCTCTCTTGTGGCAAAGATGCCTACTATTAGGGTTTTGCTTAGTATTGCCTCTTCCAAGAATTGGAAGATACTACAACTAGATATAAAGAATGCATTCTTGAATGGTTGGATAACAGAAGAGGTATATATGGCACAACCACCTAGTTTTGAGAATCAAGTTTATCCTGATTATGTGTGTAAACTTAACAAAGCATTGTACGGTCTCAAGCAAGCTCCAAGAGCTTGGAATTTCAGGCTTGTTTCATTCTTGAAGGACAAATGCTTTCAACCAAGCAAGGCAGATCCTTCACTCTTTATTAAAAAGAGTAATTCTGAGATCATCTACCTATGTGTATATGTAGATGATATTATATTGATAGGAAATGATGCAGATGGTATGAAGAAGATCAAAGATCAGATGAGAGAAGAGTTCAAGATAAGTGATTTGGGTTCACTTACCTACTTACTAGGTTTGGAAGTTGTCTACAAAGATCATGGTTTGTTTCTCACTCAAAGAAAGTAAATTAAGGACATGTTGGCAAAATTCAAGATGCAATATTGTAAGATTGCAGGTACTCCAATGGAGGTCAATCACAAATTGATCTCACATGAAGGTGAACTCATAGAGGACATCACATCATATCAAAGTCCAGTGGGTAATCTCAACTATGCCACATTGACAAGAGTAGATATATGCTATAGTGTGAGTGTGCTAAGTCATATCATGCACACACCAAGGAAACCACACATGGATGCTGCTAAGAGGATACTCAAATATCTCAAAGGAACCATAAATGAAGGACTTTATTATCCATATGTATCTGATTTAGGTTTGAAGCTATTTTCTGATGCAGATTGGGCTGGCTCCAAAGAAGATAGAAGGAGCGCTTTAGGTTTCTTACCTTTGCAGGTTCAAAGCTTATTTCATGGTCATCCAAGAAGCAACCCATAGTTGCTCTCTCTTCTACTGAAGTTGAATATAGAGGTCTTGCCATAGCTACACAAGAAGCTATGTGGATGAAGACATTATTCAAAGATCTTGGATTGGAGTTTGGAACTCCAACTATTTATGGTGACAATATGAGTTCTATTCATTTGGCTGCTAATCCTATTTTTCATGCAAGGACTAAACATATTGAAGTTCATTATCACTATGTACGAGAGAAGGTTCTAAGCAAAGAGATTCAAATATCATATGTGTCCACTCATCAACAATGTGCAGATATTCTAACCAAAGCATTGGATGGTACAAAGCTCTACAAGTT